>JANEYF010004182.1:155000-763331 GCA_029963845.1 Rhamnusium bicolor
TTGTTATTTTTTATTTGTACGTTTTTTAATGTATATGCCGGAAAAGAGATTTGAAATAACAACAAAAATGTTATGTTTCCAGTCAACAGTGTGCAGATCATACCATGTCCTTAAATTTGCTTCGAAGACAGAAAATATCGAATATTATATCAGGTTTTTATTGTATTTTTGAAAGTTTGTGTTCAAAAAAAATAACGTAAAATGAATACCATCTGAAATGACTCTTAATGATGATACAGTTAAAGTTGATCAAGATATTGTACAGAGTAATATAAGAGGATATATTATATTGTTAAGTTAGCTTTGAATCAGTTTTTCAAACCTCAGATAAAAATTGCAGTCTTTGATTCAGATGTGAATGATATTTGCAGTAAACCAATTACATTAATGGAAGTAATGAAAAATGATGTTCTTGAAGTCATTGATTAATTAAAATAATATATATTGGGACTGACGGTTTATGATTAAGGGGTGTAAACACATGTTAGTTAAAACGCTTATAATATTTCATTTACAACGTATATGCAAACTTAGAATTATATGCACAATTTTTGTCTATAAATGTGGAGAAAATAATGGTGCAATAATACTTATTGTATGCAATAAATATTAATTTTCCTTTATACATACTCACAGGACTATTATTAAATGTGTTATTTTTGCTCCTTCTGATACTGTTCTACTATATTTTATAATTTCTAAGATATGTAAATATAGCATAGCATTCGATGTCCCTGTATATCGAAAAACATTGGGAAAAAATACAAATAACATTTTTCATATTCTCTTTGGATTGGTTCAGCATAGAGGTGTAAAATATTGCATTTGTAAATATATACCGGGTGTAAATAAAAAGTGGTTCACCCCACTATTTTCGTTGTTTAT
Organism: Rhamnusium bicolor; assembly: GCA_029963845.1. Classification (NCBI taxonomy): domain Eukaryota; kingdom Metazoa; phylum Arthropoda; class Insecta; order Coleoptera; family Cerambycidae; genus Rhamnusium; species Rhamnusium bicolor. Next base: position 155,886 of record JANEYF010004182.1, read on the forward strand.
AGAGATAAATTGATGAAATTTTAATATATTTTTATACAGATAAAATTCCATTAGAAGATAGTATTTTCAATTTGTATGCACTTCCAGTTTCGCCGGAAATTACCCCAACTTTTTTATTTTAAATGGAACACCCTATATATTTTTACATTTTTGGAATCTATGAATATAACAGTATATGTTTCTGTATGATTTATTTATTTTCTTTTTTTAACAAAAATTTTAATTTTTAATTTAGGAGTGTACAAAATATGTTTCTGACGGGGTTTCTTGCTTTGCAGAAATTGATTTACTGTTTTATGATGATTACTCTCACATAGGAGACTTCAAAGGTGAGAAATCGTTTTTTTTTTAAATGCATATTTGTCAACCAAAAAGGCGGTTCATCACGATATTTAGAAAATACATCTTTTTACGATTACAGTGATACCCATAACTTAGCACTTCCATAAGAATTTACAGAAGAAAATTAAAATTTCAAATGAATAGGTATTATAAGTAATTCACAAACCCCATACACAAAATAATGTGCTGTGAAAACAAATATTCAAATAAAGTTATTTGTTTAAAATAGGTGTCAAAATAATTAATAAATTAAAAAAGGATATAAACGAGGCCCGTAAACTTTTTTACGGACCTCGGGCATATACTAGAAGTATTACAGTAAGCGTAATTGAAGTGTACTAGTTACAACAGGTATTTTAAAGAAATAATTTTATTTGAGATAATAAGTTTCTACACACTATTTTAGTATCGGGCTTTGTGTATTATATTATAATACCTATTTTGATTTTCTACCTGTGAATTTTTATTGAATTGCTAAGTTATGGGTATAACTGTAATCGTAAAAAGATGTATTTCCAAATATCGTGTGGAGTCATCATTTTGAGATTTAAACAAATATGCATTTTTCAGAAAACCCGATATCTCATTTTGAGGGTTCCTATGTAAGAGAGTATTAATCATAAAACTGTCATTTAATTTTTGCAATAGTAAGAAACTCCGTTAGAAACATTTTCTCTAAATCACACTCTAAATCAAAAATTGAAAATTTCGCTAAAAGAAAAGAAAATACTTAAATAAAAAATCAAAGAAAAATGTATATTGGTATACTTAGGATTCATCACAGATTTTAATAATGCAAAAATACACAGGGTGTTCCAATTAAAATAAGAAAGTTGGAGTAATTTCCGGCGAAACGGGAAGTCCATAAAAATTAAGAATACTATCTGCTCATGCATTCTATGTGTATAACCATATTAAAATTTCATCAATTTATTTATACAAACAATTAAAATAGAGGAGGTGAGCCATTTTTTCATATACACCAGCATATATAAATTTATTTCAGTGCCTTCATATCGAAAAGCAATTTATTAATTTTTGAAATTGTTGGTAAGCCTTTTGTATGCCTCACCTCCCCCCTTTTTTCTTATGACTTAAACTTGAGTAGTTAAAGTTTGAGTAAAAAAATTGTGACTAGATAAAAAAGTAACTAAATAAGGATAAAACAATTTAAGTTTGTAAAAACTTTTGAGCCCTCAATAAAACTTGAAAGATAAACTTCTAATTGATTGGTGAATTTTAATATGTTCACTAAAATCATAACCCGACGGCACATAATATAATTTTAATTTTAACAAATTTTGAACAGTTAATTCAAAAGTTAAATCTGTAAAACAATAAATTAATGAAATAGGCAAAATTATTATCAAAAAAGAAAGCTAATATTTAAAAAAAATTTGTCAGATGTAAATTGAGGGGAAACTTATTAAAGATTTAGGGTTAAATTCGGACCATAATTTCAAATGTAGCTAAATTTCTTCAAAATTAAATTAGATCTTTTTAATTTTTGGAAAATAAATTGATTTTGTGTTTTTGAAAATATTAAAATGGAGCTTTTTTTAAGTAACATAACTTTTATTTCTACCATGGAATTTTTCGAAATCGTTATTTAAATTATGGTTTACGACCCCAAATAATTATTTGGTATAAAAATAAGATAAGAAAATTTTAACCCCCATGTTTTCATAGTCAAAAAATGCGAAAAACTGGGGTGAAATATATGTAACAAGAAAAGTAAAATAATTAAACTAAATAGCAAAAACTGTAATGCAATGATCTAAAACAAGTAAATACAACTACAAAAATTAGTAGGATTGTTTTGGTTAAACCTACTGTTTATCTCTCTTCCTTCAGCTTCTGTTCTATCAAGACCATTGCACAATTTAATTGTCCTGTAAAGTAAGTGGCTCTAGTGTCACAGCATAGAGTTACAAGGATGTCAAAAAAGTTCCAATTGTTCAAAGTACTACAGACGGCCATCGCTTGCTCTCTTTACCTGTATATCTTTAGAATTTAGTGCGCTGAGAGCAGTTTCATATTTTGACTACTCACATCTATTGACAAACGTTTAACGGGCGCACCTATAACATTTAACGAAGCTAGAAGTTTTCCATTCCAATAACTAACAACATAATTTTGATTTATCTTGAAATCTAGATTTAATTATTTGAATGCGCTTACTTCTCGAAATCCCTCATCATCGGTGCACTGATGACCAAAATTGTATTTTTTTTTATTTTCTTTTAGCTGTAATTTTGTTTGTATATATCGCACATTTTAAAACGACATATGAATAAATTCCTTATTAATATTACTAATAAATTTTACCACGGTACCAATATGATTCCATTTGAAAAAAATTTGGTTTTTCCCGAAATACCATTTTGATGAACTTCATATGCTCATAAATCACGTAATTTAGTATTTTTGACAGGATTTCAATTTTTCTAGCATTATACGGGTCATTTAGAATAAATCGGAATAAATCGAAATGTCACTTGTTTGATATCGTTGAATTCAGAAAATTATGTAAAATTCAAAAAATGTAATAATATACAAGGTGTTCCATTTAAAAATCAAAATTTAGTGTCACTTCCAGTGAAACCAGAAGTGAAAAAAAATCACTTGTATGTCAAAAAATGCCGCTTATTATGTATATAGGATATCCCAAATTTCAATCAATTATATTCAAAAACTAAAGGAAAAAGTGAGTGTACCATGATCCCGTTACACCCGGTATAATAAGAAAGACTGGTCGTACATAAAATTTTGTATGCACCTCGAGCACAGCAGCGCTTATGGCCCTTTTTATGTCCTTGATACATAAATAATCATTAGATAATATTTAATGGATTAACTGGTTAATTGTAGTAAAATTACCTTTGTGATATACCTAGCTCAATAAAATATACACATATTAATCAATGTGGTACCACCGCGTAAAATACTGAAAACCGTAAACGCCAAGCATATAGAGTCATACTTTGATTGAAGTTGCTATTTTATTTGTAAATTTTATAAAATAAATTGTATACTATGAAATTTATAGAAACCCGTGTACGGAAATATTTTACGAAAAACTATTTAATGTTATCCTCACCTAGTCTCGGTGCAGTTTGTGAGTTCGCTCCCCCCGGATTCATGATATCCTTGATTACTCAGGTACATATTGGCGGTGAGTGCTGTTGGTGGACGAAGTCGAGGACCTAGACAAAGCGCGAGGTTTGATCCAACTATCAGGTAGAGTTGGACACAGAACTAGTGGATTTGGTTGTAAGTGAGTGCACACTGTCAAAAGGTATCCCGAAAGATAGGCGTAGCATCTGGAAGGTTCCTCATAGTGGCCGCGGATTTTGAAAAATGTGTATCACGCTAATTAAGCTCTCTGTTCCGAAGGGAGGCTGAAGCCTTGAAGAGCTTTTCAACCTCTGACTTTTCGGCTCCGAAGAACCAAAGCATATCGCCTAGGGGTTGCCAAAAATGTGATCATGAACTTATGTCGTCGCGCATTTTTCTGTCATTTTCCGCGAGAGCGTTCGTTACTTAATTCTGTAAGTGCGAAACAGATAGCCAAATTCTAGCCATGCAGCTGTGATCGTCAAATGGGCATCGTACCCATAGCCACGTACGGTACTACAGGTGATGACGGACATTATGACCATTCGTGGTTTAAACTTCCGACTTTATCTCTGGTAAAATTTATGCAACCCCTCGTGTTGTGATTGCTTATTTATTTTCCAAATTCTCAGATGGCTAATGACTGAGATTGTTTACAGTTCCGGCAACCTTTAGATATTTTAATAAATAACAAGGTGAATAATTTTGAATATATGCTTTTAGAAGCTAACAAATGAATACGTTTTTCTACCAGAAATATAAGAAAACGATTTAACCTTTTTAGATAATGATTAACTTAGAATTTAATGATGTTAATTAAGGCTTAGAAATAATTTAATTTTATGTGAAAAATATAGGAAAAATATTCGCAAAGTAGCAGCCCCCCACCCGCTGTTTCATTATGTGTCGCTGGTCATTTGTTGTGACATTTTCTTAAACACGTCACAACATGGAAATTTTAAATTTTAAGTATAATATCTGTGACTTGTAAGGACGAACTCTATTGAATATTAATGAAATTGGTGCACCAGGGAGGCACGTCTCTATGGAGAATTTTTTTGCGTCAAATCAAAAAATGTTTAAAAGAAATTGTTAATAATGAAGAAATGTGTCGAAAACTCCTGAAAATTTCTTGTAAGATTAACCATTACTAAGAAAAAATGTTTAAAATTATTTTCATTCAATTGAAAAAAATAAAGTCGGTCTCGGCAATACATTCTCATGATATCCAATCTGAAACGAATGAAAAATAAATTATTTTATTACTTTTTATTTTCTTTACTTTGTCTCACTTGTTTCATTTGAATTATTTGCTTCACTTGTCTCATGTGTCTCATTTGTCTCGTTTGTCTCATTTCCCATTTGTCTCATCTGTTTCATTTGTCTCGTTTGTCTCATTTATCTCTTATCTAATTTATCATATTCATCTCATTTATCTTATTTATTTCTTTCATTTTGTTCATTTTAGTTATTTTATTTAAATAAATAAAATAAATGGAAACTATATGTCGGAGGCGGTCTGGGGACCTCACGGTTAGGGTTAGACCGCTTAGACATATTAGCAGGTACGCCACTGGTATTTTGCAGTTGACACACACAAATTCTATTAGATATCTAACCAAACAATTATCGTTTACACCAAACAGTAAAATAATAAAACAAGAAAACTACCGAATAACAGTCATTCAACAAAGGAACTAACGGTCGACCACCCCGCTAGCTCGCACCATATTCACCCTCTTTCTACCGCAGGTACTCGTACAGTGCCCGCTCTCCCTTGCCGAGCTAGCTGGCTTCGAGGAACCATAGGCGTGGATAAATTATCTTCGGTGGCGCCGTATATATTTTCTATAAAAATAATGTATTTCTTTCATGTCAAATTGAATGATGAGATACAATTGTCGAGGAACACTCTTGTTTCATTTATTTACATAAAATAATTAAAATGAAAATAAATAAGTTAAATATGATAAGATAATATATATAAAAGAGATAAATCAGATAAATGAGACAAATGAGGCAAATGCGAAATATCAGACAAATGAGAAATATGAGACAAACAGAATGAATAAGATAAATGAGACAAATAAGACAATAGAGGCAAATGTGATAAATGAGATAAACGAGAGAAACGAGACAAACGAAATGACACGAATTAAAATAATTCTCTTTTCAATCATTTCAAATTAGATGTAATGAGACAGTACTTCCATTACTGAGATTTATTTAATTGATTAAATTAATTTTAATCCTTTTTTCTTAGTAACGGTTAATGTTACGAGAAATTTTCAAGATTTCTTTTCGGTATATTTCCTTGCTATGAAAAATTTTTATTTGAAATGTTTTTCTATTTGACGCAAAAAAATGTCTGCCTTTCTGTTGCACCAATTTCACTGATAGTCAATAGGATTTGTCCTTGGACGTCACAGATAATATATTTAAAATTTTAGATTTGCACGTCGAGAAGTGTTTGAGTAAACGCGGTCACAACAGATTACCAGCGACACAGATATGCAGGCGGCGTGCTAATTTCAGTCTCAAAACGGTCGTTTCATTATAATCTGGAATTTCGTTTTTCTCACAATGATACGAAATACTTCCTCTATCAGCATAAATAAATGAAAAATTAAAAATGCTTCAAATAAAAATTGTTTATGATGAGGAAATGTGCCGAAAAGAACTCTTGACAATTGCAAGATTAACCGTTACTGAGAAAAATAGTTTTAAAATTAATTTCATTCAGTTAAAAAAATAAAATCAGTGTCGGCAGTACTTCCTCGTTATATCAAATTTCAAATTAATGAAAAACGAATTATTTTATTTAGTTTTATTCGTTTATTTCATTTGTCTAGTTTATATCATTTGTTTTAATTGTGTCACTTTCCACATTTGCTTCATTTGCCTCATTTGTCTTATTTCTCTTATTGTTTCATTTATATTATTTGTCTTATTTGTCTCAGTTATCTCATTTGTCTCAGTTATCTCATTTGTCTCATTTATCTCACATATTTTTTATTGTATTACTAATATTTATCTTATTCATCTTATTTTGTTAATTTATTTTGTTGTTTGTTATTTTATTTTAATTATTTTATACAAATAAATAAAATAAATAGAAATGATATTGTCAATTAAAGTAATTTATTTCTTTCATGTCAAATTAAATATGATGATTAGAAAGTACCGTCGCCTTAAAACAGCGCTCATTGTATATTATTTTACAGAACTGTCCCTACTTCCAATGTTTGCATATTATCGAATAAAGCAATTGTAAAATTTTAAGTAGAACTTATGCGAGACCCACTGACCTAATGATTTATTTATGTAGATTTTCATTAATGAATTGCGAAATTTTTTAACAGTAGTAGAACACTTAAATGTTTTTATTAATAAATAAAGAAATCTAATGTATTATTTAATTTATGTCTGATGTTGTATCATATAACACAGCAGTTTATGCTTTAAGCTTAAGATGCACATCCTTTTTTGCCAGGGTGAATTATCTCCTCATTGAATGTTCGTTGATAACGAAGAATAATAGTAACTAATTGAAAAATTGCAGCATTTTACAAATATGCAGACATCCAAATTAGGTGCGTACCAAACTACTACATATGTTTTATATGTATACATACATTATTAACATTTCACTTTAACGGTAAAAAGGATTTTTAAAGATATGCGTTTATTCTTCATCCTATAAACTCATTAATATTTGAAAGATATTCCGTTACGAAGATTCGGTAATTTATACAAAAAATGTACCATTTTTAAAAATACTGTCGACACACTAAACTTTAATTTAATAATTAATCATTTCTCGGAAACCATTTATTTTTCAATTACAATTCTATAAGATGAAGGGAACCCTGGAGTGGATTGGAGCCTTTGATGTGAAGATAACACTGACGTACTTTTCCAGGAAATACCAAAACACTATATACTGCACTCGACGCTCGTTTCGCCAACCAAGGTGATATCATCTGAAGATGATTAAAACTAACCTTATGCTAACAATGTACCTTATTTATATACTATTGTCACGATTCGGTGAACCACTAACCAATAAAGCGGGCTACTTGGGATTGACTCTCTGGCACTATTCATACTGTTTTTACACTTTGTGATTTTCGAGTTTTCAAATGCATCCAGCTGTCTAGTATTTGTTATATTCCTAATTAATCGTAAATTTCTAATACCTACTTCATGGTTGTTCTCAAACGCATGTTGGGTAACACTAGACTTATCTGTTCTACCATATTTGAGTTGGGCCATATGCTCCTTGCATTTAATTTGAATTGATTGTCTAGTGTGTTCAACATACATTTGATTACAGTCCTTACAGCTAATTTCGTAAATCCCCGACTTTTCGGTTGAGTCTATTTTGTCTTTTAGATTGTCTAAAAGTTGCTGTAGTTTATTTCTTGATAAATGAACCACTGTTGTACCTATATGTTTAAAAACCTGACTAAAATCACGGGTGAATCGAGGATCGAATAGAATCGTTATAAATTTCGAATTTTTTCTTTCAATTTAAAAGTTCGAGGAATTTCGAAGTGCCTTTAAATTTTTGTTTCCTAATTATTTTATCAATTAAATTTACAGAATATCCGTTACTCACAGCTATACACTTAAGCATTGCCTTTTTTTTCAAACCTCTCCTTATTGAAGGGGAAGCTTAACAGACGATAGACTAGGAAATTAAAACTCGCCATTTTGTATTGAGAACAATGGTGAGAGTCTTTAGAGATATATCTTAGACTATTGATATCTGTTATTTTCACTATTTCTAATTATTAATACATCTAAAAATGGTAGTTTTCAATTTCATATGTGAATTTAACTGTCGCCTAATTTAGAAACAAAGTTGTCAATATCAGCAACTTATGTATCAAACTGAAAAAATGTCATCCACATACCTAAGCCAAATCCTACCAAATACGCAAATTCTTTTTTGCATCTGTCTCGAATCTGTTCGTGAAGAGACTGAAATGAATGGTGACAGAGAGTTACCCATTTGCTGTTTCCTCATATTGTTCTGCTTCATGCAAAGTTTAGTGAGATGAAGATATTCTTTTACTGCATCTTGACAGAAATTATTGTTTAATTCTTAAGGTAGTCCAAGGTCTGTGGTATCTGAACAGTTGGAAACAGTAAACAAACGTCAAAGGAGATCAAAATTTCACCTTCTTGCAACTGATTATTTTTTGCCTTATTGATAAAATCGTTGGAACTAATCACAGAGAAATTAAGTGGTACAATAGGTAAATTTTCGAACTTCTCTGTTAACCATTTCGATAGGTGGTAAGTCGGCAATCCGAATGATGAAACAATAAGACGTACCGACTCTCCTGGTTTATGCATTTTAAACAAGCAATACAATCTAGGTACACTTGGGTCATATATGTGTAACCTACTATTTATAGCTTGAGTAATAAGGTTATTGCAGGATTTAAGTACATTTCTTACTCCAGTAATAATTTTTGGTAATGGATTTCTAGAAAGTTTTTTATAAGTACCATTATTAATCAGATTGTCTACCCTTTCACAATAATCCTCTTTATCTATAATAACAATCTTATTGCCCTTATTGGCTTTTAAATAAAAACAATCTTTTTCACCTAATCGTTTGATAATTTTTCTGTCTTTTGTAGATTTTGACTTTGTATTTACTTTAATGGTCAATATTTGTCGATATTTGATTTTTGCAAGCTTCTCTGATAAATCCTTTAGCCGAACCAGGAAGGTATTGAATTCAACTTTCAGCACTTGCAACAATCTCATGTAAAATACCTTCAGACGCAGGTAAGGCAAAAATTAATCCCTTGTTAAGGAGATTAATTTCTTCTTTATCAAACGACTGTGAGGAATGATTTTTTTTACAATGCTGAGAACTTTTTGAGAAGTCTAATCCTATTTTTTCTGCTTATTATTACAAAACCATACTAACGAGAATATAAATACTGCTCGACACAATACGAGGTCTCCTCAGGCGTCATTTGTTTTGTATTCTAAACTAGGTTAAGACATATTGTTGTGTTAAATTTGTTGCAGTAATAAATAAATAAATAAAACAAAAAAAGTATTTCCCTAGGGTTTAGCTTAGGTATGTGCATGAAACTTTTGCAGTGATTGATACAAAAGTTGATTGAAGATGAAGTTACTTTCTGAAAATCCATTTTGATTTAAAAAATTATAAACACTTTTTATTACTTGTCTAATTTTCACTTTATTTGTTATTTTACAACTAGTTTCATCTTATTCGGACATTTTCAAGTAAACTAAATTATACACAGATTTTACTTTCATTTATGGTCGATAATATAATTCAAATTTGTACAGATGTTATGTATTTAAATGTAGGGTTTTTCAACATAGTAAATTATATTATGGTGTGATTTTTATTAAGATAATTTTGATCTAAACACAACTTGAATGTTTGCAGTATTTAATTTTTTAATTTTGGGATAATTTTGCATTTTTCTAGTATATCTGAAATTAAAGGAAGACATTCGAAAGGGGGAATATTAGGAAACATATTCCAACTTAATGAAGATATATTTTTACAAAAAACAGGGCTCCCTATGGGTTCGCCACTTAGCTCCCTTTTATCCGATATATTCACGGTTCGCCGAATCGTGACAATAGTTTAGGTATAAATAGGATACATTGCATAAGGTTAGTTTTAATCATCTTTAGATGATGCCACCTTGGTTTGCGAAACGCACATCAAGTGCAATATACCGAGTGTAACAAGATCAAGTTACACCTCCTTTTCTCCTTTAGTTTTGAAGATAATTGATTGAAATTTGGGATATCCTATATACATAATAAGCGGCACTTTTTGACATACAAGTGATTTTTTTTCATTTCCGGTTTCGCCGGAGGTGACACTAACTTTCGATTTTTGAATTCTGCATAATTTTCTGAATCCAACGATCCTAAATAAGTGACATTTTAAACGTCAATATTTTTTATAATATAATTTTTAGTTTTTCATTTAAGTGTGCCATGATGGTTCCGATTTATTCTAAATGACCCGTGTAATGCTAGAAAAATCGAAATTCCGTCGAAAATACTAAGTTACGTGATTTATGAACAAATAAATTTCGTCAAAATAGTGTTTGGGGAAAAACTCAATTTCTTCAAATGGAACCATATTGGTACCGTGGTACCATTTATTAGTATTATTAATAAGGAATTTATTCATATATCGTATTAAAATGTGCTATAAATACAAACAAAATTACATCTAAAAGAAAAGAAGAAAATACAATTTTGTTCTAATTAAATGTTAAGAATTAATTAAGGTGGCTTTGAAAACAATGAAATATTTAGCTTGTCAAACATTTGTTGGTTTCCCGGTGTTTTTATTGTGTCTTTAAAAATTGTGTAAAATTCCTGTTAATTGTGTTCAAAATGCCGCAAATTTATATAAGAGATGAAAAAGTGGACATGTTAATTATTTATGTGGAATGTAGAAAAAATGCGGCTAGACACCTTTATGCCGATCGATATCCTGATAGACAATGTCCAACGAGAAATTATTTTAATCGTCTTGAAAATCAATTCCGAAGTGAGCCCAATAATGATCCCGAAGAAAATTTCGTCCTTGACGAAGGAACGGAAATTAATGTTTTGGCTCGAGTAGAAGTTGATAAGACTGTTTCTTTAAGGCAAATTGGGTTTGGATTGGAATTCAGTCACCAAACAGTAAGCCGAATTTTACACAAATACCACTATAAATCTTTCAAATATTAATTGCACCAGCACTTGTACGCAAATTATTACGTACGTAGGATGGAATATTGCAATTGGATTTTGCAGAATAACGTGCGACCAAACAATGATTTTTTGGGAATAATTTTATTTTCGGACGAGTCTAGGTTTACAAATCAAATTTGAGTTTATTTAACCAACAAAATACAAAATATTGTTCAGAAGAAAATCTAAATTTATTACGGGAGGGTAACTTTCAAGTGCGGTTGTGTTTCAATGTTTGGCTTGGACTAATTGGTCGTAAAATCATTGGTCCATCAGAAATACCTAACCTTTTTTTCGAAAACAATCTAAATAATTTCAACAGGTAGTTAATTTACATCCTTGAATGACATATTTTGGTCTCTTTCTAGAAGTACGTTTGATAAGTTTGTTAATATTTCGGAAATATTTTTACTGAAAATGTCTCCAACATTCTATGTTTATTAACAATTTTCATTTTTTTTAACATTATTTACTAATTAGGAGTTTCGTATCCACCCACCATTACTCAGTATGTTGATATTTTGTCGGAACTGAATTGGATAAAAATGTAAGAAATTCTCAATTTATCGTTATGTAAGTCGTCTTTTCGGCAATATTTATAGTCTTCCTCAAGACTGCTGAAATATTTGTTTTTTGTCAATACAATCATCATCGTCAAATACTGTAAAAACTAAAAGAACGTAACCTATGTTACTTATAGTCAAAACAGAAACAATTTTCTATATAGAAAAGAGATATAGAAAATTGTTTCTGTTCTGACTACGATAAAATATTTGCACTGCAATCCTATATAAGTCACGTTATTTTATTTTTTTTACAATATTTGACGATGATGATTGTATTGAAAAACAACCAAATACCTCATTAGTCCTGAGGAAGACAATAGATATTTATTTATTTATTTATTTATAGAATCAAAACAGACTTAAGCCTAATTACAAGGATTCCTACATCTAATTACCAAATACACAATACTATTTATTTTCTCTATTCTCTTAACATAATAAAACTAGAGCGTAACACTACTATACATGTATCCTAATATTGGAGTTCAGTAAAATAGTTTATGATATTTTGTTTAAATTGTTTTAAGGGTGTGGAGCAAAAATCTAAACTGATGATACCATTGACCTCATTGGCCAATCTAAGCATGGCCAAGAGAGGAGCACGTAAGGTTAGGATTGTTGCGGAAGTATTAAATAATGTGGAACTACGAGTTCGTCGTGACGGGACGTTAAATGGAATTAATCCTAATAAATTAGTGTCATTTATTAAGTTATTTACAATTTTGTACAAAAATGTAATAATAATGATTTTACGCCTAGTATCTAATGCTAAGAAGTCCAATTCATTTCGAAGAAATGTAGATCTAATATTTGTGTAGTCTGGGTACTGATTATATTTTTTGTAATGAAGATGTCTTAAAAATTTATTTTGTACTTTTTCAATCATACCCAGATACAATTGGGGTTCTGTATACCAAATAACACATGCATATTCTAATTTCGACCTCACAAATGCATAGTACAGAGTTTTTAACAATTTAATATTTTTGAAAGAAGCTGTTTGTCTTATTATAAATCCCAGCAATCTATTAGCAGCCGCTACTGTATTTGCAATATGTTGTCTAAAAGACAATTGATCATTGTATGTGACACCTAGATCCTTAGTAACATTAAGTCTTGTTAAAACAGTACGATTCATATTGTAGTCAAACACAACGGAAGATTTTTTATGAGTTATGGTCATAGTAGTACATTTTTTTAAATTAAATGACAGTTTATAGCGACAGCTCCAATCGTACACTCTATTTACGTCATCTTGAAGAGATTTACAGTCTTGGGCATCTTTAATTATTTTGTAAATATTGTCGATATTGTCGGAACGTTGACTTCATGGGAAATTGAGGTTTTCTTACATATGTATCCAATTTAGTTTCAACAAAATATGAAAACATTATTTACTAAAAATTATTCAATATTGTAATAATAATAATAATGATAAACTTCATTGTATCTAAAAAACCATAACAATGATTTATTACAAGAAGTTTGTTATGTGAAAATAAAGCGGATAATACATACGTATTCTAATAAAAAATAAATAAGAATAGATTCGTATATATATGAATATATCTGACTGTGATCAAAAAGAAGAAGCAAAAAATATATTCATATAAATATTCTTCGTCAAGAGAAAATGGAACAACAAATTGACCATGTAATGTAGTGTGTAAATTCATTGAAAGATCGAAAGAACAAATTATTCATCTAGTACAAAAGAGCAAAGTTTTAGTATATTACTTAAATAATTAGCAATAATTCTAGAGGTAGTGCGAGTGAGGTTATTTAGCGGAATTATTAGATCGTTTAAATTATTTAGGGACATTATTAGATCAAGTTTTAAATGGTTATGAAAAGGGCATTCAATAAAAAAATGGTGTACATTTTCAAATGAGTTCAAGTTGTATAGAGTATAAATTAGTTGCTGGTTAATTTGATAGACACCCATTATTACAAAACTTTATATAAAATTTACTTGAGAGTAGCCATTGACCTACGATTTTTGCAATATATATTGATAATTTTGAGGTTTGTTATCATTTGACAGAATAAAATTACAGTAAAACTTAACAGTTAGAGACAAACAGGTTATAATCCTCAGAAATTAGCTTCTCTTTAAATTTTCTAAGAGGTTTTTACTTGATTTCAGTGTTAAAGCTTAAATGGACCCATAAATCGATATAATTCATGTAATCAAAGAAAGCCTTTGGTTGGGAAGCATAATTATATCAGGTATCGACTATGTCGAGATTCTTTACTCTTAAATAGCATAATTTTGAATATTGATTATTGCCCATGCGAAAGATATTTAATAATCATGATAAAGTTAGATTAAAAATTTTAAGAGACAATTTGACAGAACCTATTTGTATTCTAACTAAATAATCGGGAATGGTTTTAGGCACAGATAATATTCGCTTAAAAAAGTTAACTTGCACTCTTTCAATTTCATGGTTATACCTTAATCGCCAAATTGGAACACAGAATAAAAGTGTTTGGAATTTGTTTTTGATTTAGATAATAAGTCCATTACGCAGCCTATAGATTATTTTAGCTTTTATTATATCAGCATTAGGCATTTTAAGAAATAAGCCCGACGACACAAAGGATGCACCAAAATAAATATGTTTGTTAACTACTTCCATAATATTGAAACCGCTATAAAAAATTGTTTTTAAATTCATTATTGTTGCTACTTCTAAAACAGACGATTTTTGATTTTTCAATATTGACCTTAAGGTTGTTCATGTTTGAATATTCTTCTAAAACTTACGTACATGAGTGTTAAAATATTATTATGACAGTCAATATTTAATCCGTCACAGCTTCTACTGCGAAAAAAGGAGTCGATGTCTGAAATAAATAATAAAAAAAATATGGGGCTTAATGATTCATCCCGTAATTAATACATACTTCGTTATTTCAAATTCAGTTGAATAGTTATTGTCCGTTATAACATGCATAATAGCATTATCATAATATATGAGTTAATAATGCTTATTATTTTAGAACTAACGCCAATATTAAATTATTTAGTCCATAATTGACTATGATTTATAGAATCAAATGCACGTTTAAAGTCGATAAAGGTGGTAGAAACTTTCTTCCTCTTTAAACTTAAATTAATTTGTATTATTGCGTTAAGTGTGAAAATATTTCTATTTCATAAATTAGTAGGAGTAAGGTCGGCAGAAAGAAAAACCAAAGTTTTAATTAGTCGACGTTTCGTGTATATTGACTTATGCTCAGGAACATTTAAATTAGGTTTTCCTTATAAAATTATATAATTAAAAGCTTAAACGTAAACATGAACAAATATCATTTCAGAACAGTACAAACAAATACCATTGACTAGAAATCTAGTCAGTGGTGTTTGTAATGCAAAGCCTACATTTAGTACGATAAAAAGTAAGAAAATTAGAGTTTAAATGTGTGAGAGAGAGTTGACTATATACTGCTTCGTTGCCGCTAAGGGCGCCCGCCAGGGCGAAATAATTCGCAAACGAATGTCGAATTGAACCGATATGGCAGTAGCACAGAGCTGTTATCTTCTACCAGTTTTCTATTATTCCATCTGTTGGCAAACCCATATATTTTATGTTACAAAAACTAATACATTTTGAATAGAAGTACAGTCAATATTATTATATAAACATCGATAAGAAGTGTTTATGTTATCGTTCTTCGCTTGAACGTGAGAATGCTGACAAGTTAAGTTCTTTGTACTAGGGATTTTAACAGTTAGTTATACGTAGACATCTCGTCTGTAAAGGCAGTGCCATTTAAAGCTTATCAAATAATTATTAATAAACTATCAAAGACTCACATTTGTTTCATTTTACAGTCTAGTATTCTAATAGGTTATGGGCCCAGAATACGTAGTAAATAAAACAAACTAAAAAGACTGTGGAATTAATACTGTGCAATAAATTACGTGACGTTTGTGTTTAAAAATATATAGAAATGGATAACACAAAAGTGCGACGAAATATAAAAGCTTTTGACGGCGAAAGGTACAGTGTCCGGAAGTTACGACTTCGTGCTTTATTGACAGAACTAAGTGCGATTCATGTACTAGACAATGAAATCCCAGAGGAACCAACTGCTGAATGGTATCGTGCTGAGAATACTGCTAAAAATATAATTATTGAGTATCTTGCCGATTCATTTCTTGGATTCGCTAAACCCGAGTATACTGCCAAAAATATATGACAAAATCTGGATGCCATTTATGAGAGAAAAAAGCTTAGCAACCCAATTAGCCTTACGAAAAAGATTGTTAAGTTTAAAGTTACAGGGTGACACACCTCTAATAAAACAATTCACAAATTTTGACGATTTAGTAACTGAATTATTGGCAGCTGGTGCGAAATTAGAAGAAACGGATAAAGTGTCGCATTTATTATTAACACTTCCTTCCTGTTGCGACGGAGTCATAACAGCTCTTGAGACATTATCGGCGGATAATTTAACTTTGGCGTTTGTTAAGATCAGACTATTAGATCAAGAAGTTAAATTGAAAGGTGAAAGTCAGGATACCAGTGCTAA
This sequence comes from Rhamnusium bicolor, assembly GCA_029963845.1. NCBI lineage: Eukaryota > Metazoa > Arthropoda > Insecta > Coleoptera > Cerambycidae > Rhamnusium > Rhamnusium bicolor. The sequence goes on from JANEYF010004182.1 coordinate 172,220, forward strand.
AGTACTTCAAGCTAATTGTGAAAGTCCTAATCGTTCTAAAACCTTTAAATTCGATAAACCAACGAAAATTCATCAATACAAAAACAATAAAATAAACTCAAATAAATTCACAAAGAAACTTTCGACATCTCACTTTATAAAATGTTATCACTGTGGACGAAAAGGGCATTTAAAGAAAAATTGTGTTTATTACAAACGCATCCAGCATCAGTATGAAAACCGAAAACGAACAGTACAAACAATACAACTCAATGAACCAAGCTCAGCAAGTGAAAATCCAAGTTTTGCTTTCATGACTGGAAGAAAACAACAAAATCTTACCACAAATATAATAACATTTATTTTGGACTCTGAAGCATCGGACCACCTGGTTAACAGAGATGATCTTTTCAGGGAATTCACTGTCCTAACGGAACCCTTAAAAATCTCAGTAGCGAAAAAGGATGTCTTTATAACCGCAACAAAAAAAGGGACCATCAAAGCTGTTAGCTTGGGTGTCCACGGTGTTCTTGAAAATGTTTACTACTGCCCAGATGTCCCGTACAACTTATTATCTGTTCAGAGGGTGCAGCAGGCAAAGCTGTCTGTTCTCTTTGATGAAAAAGGTGTTGAAGTGCTTAAAGGTGGTAAGGCCGTAATAAAAGGTAAGCTTTTAAATAGTTTAATAACAGTCGAATTTAAAATTCTAAGAAAGCTCACAAACTCTGATGCACAAATATACAGTGCGAAAATAAATAAATATAATTTGTGGCATCAAAGGTTAGATCACAACAGTAAATCGAAATTTTTAGAATTAAAGAACAAACAAATGATTGATGAAATTGTTGAACTTAATCAAGTGATACCCACTGACGATTTATGTGAAGCTTGTATAAACAGTAAACAAGCGCGATTGCCATTTGCAAAAAGTAAAAAATAAAAGTAATGTACAACGCCCTTTATTTATTGTTCATTCTGATGTTTGCGGCCCAATCACTCCTCCGGGACTAAATAACAAAATCTATTTTGTAATTTTTGTTGATCAATACACTCATTATTGTGCTACATATTTAATAGCATATAAATCTGATGTGTTTTCAGTTTTTAAAGATTATATTGCAAAGAGTGAAGCTCATTTTAATACCAAATTGGTCAATTTATATTGTGACAATGGAGGAGAATATTTGTCCAATGATTTTAAAGAATATTGCATAAAAAAAGGTATTAGCTATCATTTAACAGTACCACGAACCCTGCAACAAAATGGTGTAGCTGAACGAATGATTAGAATAATAACTGAAAAGGCTCGTGCCATGGTAAACGGTGCTAATTACCAAAAACATTTTGGGGAGAGGTGGTAGTCACTGCCACATTTTTAATAAATATAACTCCTACTAAAGCACTTATACTAACAAAAACACCATACGAATTATGGCATAATAAAAAGCCAAGTTTAAAATATTTAAGAGTTTTTGGTTCTACCATTTATGTACATAATAAAACAAAAAGGTCAAAATTTGATGAAAAATCAAAAAAAGCTATTTTAGTAGGGTATGTCTCAAAAGGATATAAAGCGTGGGATGTGGACTCTGAAAAATTTATTACTGTTAGAGATGTTATTGTCGATGAAGAAAATTTTTTACAGTCAAGACCAAAATTGAAAAATGAAAATAATGAAACTGGCGCATCTGACGAAATGTCAAAGTCAGTAATAAAGAATAAATCTGATAGTACTATATCAGATAGTAATGTGATTAAAACAGACGCATCTGACAAACTGTCAGAGTCAGTAGTAAAATATAAATCTGATATACATAAGTAAATCAGATAGTATAAAACGAATATTTGCTGAATATGATACGGAGTCAAAATCTGATACAAGTAAATCAGATAGGCAAAGACAAACTAATAAATTAGGAGAAAAACCTAATAATTATTCTGACAGTACTAATTATGATATTATAAATATTAAGCCAAGGAGGAGTGAACGTATTCAAAAACTTCCGAGTATTTCTTATAATGAAAACGACTTACAGGGTGATTATTTTTTAATTGCACAATCTTTAGTTTGTCAAATTCCAACATCATATCAAGATATCAGTAACAAAACTGATCAGGTTTATTGGGAACAAGCTGTACAGGAGGAAATTAACTCCTTAATTTTAAATAAAACTTGGACTTTAGTTGAAAAACCAAGTAATAAAAACATTGTTGATTGTAAATGGATATTCACATTGAAACATGAACATGGAAATCCATCAAAATATAAAGCACGGCTTGTTGCACGTGGTTTTAGTCAGCAGTATTTAATGGATTATAATGAACTTTTGCACCGGTTGCAAGAATATCAAGTTTCAGGTTTCTTTTGTCATTAGTCAATCTATTTAAACTGCAAAATCCACCACATGGATGTAAAGACTGCTTTTTTAAATGGTGTATTAAAAGAGTATATTTACATGAAGGTGCCGGAAGGTATTAAATGTAAAAGTAGTCAAGTTTGTAAACTACATAAAGCAATTTATGGTTTAAAACAGTCAGCAAGGTGCTGGTTTGATTTATTTGAAAAATCATTACTAGAAAAACGCTTTAAAAAATTCTACAGTTGATCGTTGTATATATATATATATGTATATTAAACAGAGGTAACGTGTATAAAAATATATATTTGTTGCTTTATGTGGATGACGTAGTAATCGTCACATTAGTTATTAATACAATGAATAGTATTAATCACTATTTAATGAATAAATTCTGTATGGTAGATTTAAATGATATCAAATATTTCTTAGGCATTAGAATAGAGAGAAATGATACTATAATTTCATTAGACCAGAGTGCATATTTAAAGACAGTATTAGAAAAGTTTAACATGCAAGATTGTAATGCTGTCAGCACACCACTTCCAAATAAGTTAAACTATGAGGCACTAAACTCACGATGCCCCTTGTCGTAATCTTGTCGGTTGTTTAATGTATGCCATGTTATATACTAGACCGGATTTGTGTGTATCTATAAACATTCTAAGTAGATATATAAACAAAAATAATAAAGAATTATGGCAATGTCTAAAAAGAATTTTAAGATATATCAAGGGTTTATTAGAAATGAAATTAATCTATAAGAGAAATAAATTTAATAACTTTTTATCTGGTTATGTAGATTCCGACTGGGGTGGTAATGATATAGATAGAAAAAGTACAACGGGATATTTATTTAAATTATATGATACTTGTGTAATTTGTTGGAATACAAAAAGGCAAGCATCAGTAGCTGCATCATCTACTGAAGCTGAATATATGGCTCTTTTCGAGGCCGTGCGTGAAGCGCTTTGGTTAAAGTCCTTAGCAACCACTCTTAATTTTAACTTTACAGCACCAATAATAATTTATGAAGATAATAATGGATGCAGTAGTATAGCAAATAATCCAACAAATCATAAGAAATCTAAACATATAGATATAAAATATCATTTTTCGAGAGAACAAGTTGAAAAGAATGTAATAATGTTAAAACATATTCCAACAGGTGAGCAGCTGGCTGATATACTAACGAAACCATTGCCAGGAAGCAAATTTCTACAATTAAGACGAGGACTAGGTTTAGGTTGTAACGATACAGTCTGATTGGGTTTTTTTATTCTGTTTTTTTCCCCAATCCTTGCAGCAAATGCTGGACTATGTGACTTTATTTAGTTTACCCAGATATGGCCTGTCTTCATTATTTATAAGTATATTTGATTTGTTAAATTTTGTATAGGATGATTAGTTTTTGAGGGGGCGTGTTGGCAAACCCATATATTTTATGTTACAAAAACTAATATATTTTGAATAGAAGTACAGTTAATATTATTATATAAACATCGATAAGAAGTGTTTATGTTATCGTTCTTCGCTTGAACGTGAGAATGCTGACAAGTTAAGTTCTTTGTACTAGGGATTTTAACAGTTAGTTATACGTAGACATCTCGTCTGTAAAGACAGTGCCATTTAAAGCTTATCAAGTAATTATTAATAAACTATCAAAGACTCACATTTGTTTCATTTCAGTCTAGTATTCTAATACCATCACTGTCTGCTATATTAAATCTAATCCAATAAAATAAATAACGTTTACTATTGTAGGCTCTAAATTAATCACATTTTAAACCGTTCTCACAACGTTCCAAAAAAATATGTATTTGCGTGTTATTTATTCATCTTAGAAAATCATTTTACTAATTTAGTTTTGTATACCTGATAAATTCTTATCGTCTACATATACCTATCAATATGATAAGGATAATGCGGTAATGTAACAGTTATGAGGAAAAAATTTCATCTGTGAAATATGAAATTAAATATGCATTACAATAAGATAAAGAATGATTATTGCCATATTCCCCAATCCCGGTGTATCAGGAACAAAAACTAATACAAGGCTGGAAAATACAGTACACAGTACTCAATAGTGTCTTCATATTCCCATGTGCCAAATTTGGGACAAATACAACGTTTAAAATTGAAATATTATGAGGAGTTCATAATTAAAACAGCAAATGATCGATATGAAATTTTCAATACGGTAACGGAGTTACAAATCAGATTTTACTTAACATTAAATAGATGTACTTAGATAAAAAGTCGGTTTAATTCAGTATTAAATATAAAAAATAATTTGTGGTTTGATATGAATAAGTAGGTATTATTCATTATCTAATAATTTTTATTACAAATACCGTTTTAATTCCTTAATATGTACTCGAAAATTAGTAACTATTATTTGCGGCATATTAACTAAATTAATTACTTGCTAAATTACTATTATTGAATTATTTTTATTGCATAGAAATAAGTACTATTATGCAATAATTATCACGTCAGCGAAAATACATCAGATATTTTGATTAATTATAATTACTAATTTTTATAAAATAAAAATGAATATCACATTTTTACAATTTTCATTTTTTGTACAAAAACTATTAAATCACGGAAATCAAAAACCAGCTAAGTCACTAAAATAAAAATGGTCATCAACTACTTCAGATTATCAATTATCAAATTACTAAGCGAGTTTTTGCGTTCCACATAAATTTCAAGGCTATGAATTAAACGTCGATCGAAGACTTGGACGTTTCTTACATTCCATGAACATAAAATACCATACTACATCAAATGGAATCAAAAAGTGATATTTGGAAAAACAGTGACCTAACGGCGTTTTGATCTCCGTTGTTCAATTGTTGACTGCAGATTCGTGTTCTACGGCCCAAATACGTATGTAGTCGAAACGAAAAATGATCCAATATCATTTTTATCAGAAATTCCTCATTTCTGTAAAATATCGCAAGAATTTTTCCCCAAAATTATAAATAAGAATCATTGTAATCGTTCAAAAAAATTTAAGCGAGTCTATAGGTGGTCAAAAAATTTAACACGGATATTTTTTTACACAAATTCCAAAATCGTTTCCATGTAGGGAATATCATTTTTATCAGAAATTCCTCATTTCTGTAAAATATCGCAAGAATTTTTCCCCAAAATTATAAATAAGAATCGTTGTAATCGTTCAAAAAAAATTTAAGCGAGTCTATAAGTGGTCAAAAAATTTAACACGGATATTTTTTTACACAAATTCCAAAATCGTTTCCATGTAGGGACGATTGTAGCGGGATTATAAATCTAGAAAACATGTACCGTCTGTCCAAACCTGAGGAGATTACGGCCATATCTCAATTCGTTAAGCCTACATAAAGGCCCAAAAACGGTTGCGGGAGCATTAAAATTTTGAAAAATAATCAGTTATTAACGCGGAATGAGACTCTTTCGGTAATTTTTGACTATATTTTCGTTCTACGGCCCAAAATATATACAAAAAAGTAATTCAAATTGAACAAACGTGTTTCAGTCCAAGTAAACGGTAAGGTCGATATAGTATAATGATGAATATTATTATTAAAAATTAAGAGTTATTTGAGATTATTTTGAAATAGAGAACTACGCAATATTAACTTGGTTGCTTAATTTATTTAAAATAAAGGCGCCTAACATTCTTGAATTAAAACTATTTAACGTTTTAAAATGTATGCACCATTATATATTTCCCTTAAATCATGATAAATTTTTTATAACGAACTTGTATGTTCAAATTAAGACTATCTCTTATTTAAAACAATAATATTAAATTGTCTAAAACAAAAGAATAATAAAACTAAACTTATTATATAACTTTAAACTGAATAAATATTTTACTTGCCTGAAAATTATAGTGTTAAACAAAATTCACAAAATTACAGGTTCTGGCATTTACATTTAACATTTTCTACCATGTGGGCGTCATGCTTCAGCAAGTTCAACTTTATTACAATCGAATGCTGGACTCTTGTCATCCTAAAACTGTATTAAAATAGCGACTTGTAAGACAACTTTATTCTAGTCAATTTGTATAAATGTAGCAAATTATATTTGAAGAAAAATTCTACATTTTAAGATATTTTTCTCAAGTGACATTCTCAAATTTTTTAATAAGTACAGTTAATCAAACGAAGAAGTCCACTATTTGATCCAAATGTATGTAATGTTTATACCAAGACTAATGAATTTTCAAATAAAAATTAAATATGGTTTTCAATGTAGAATATGGATGTCTACTTGATTATATTCATTTCAAGGAAACATACGATATTTTGAAATTTTTAAACATATACGTATATTCAAAAGAAGAATGCTCATCATTTTAATCCATTATGTGTTATGTTTTAAGCATTTTACTGTATGTTATATTGTAATATTCATACATTTATTGTACATTTCAAATTTTTGTGATATGTAGTACCATGTGCTTTATAGCATGTACACGTACTCTTTTTTTACTTACCTTATCCATATTGTAAATGGCAACAGAGGTCAATAAAGTATTATTATTATTATTAGTATTATTAATTTTTTTCTCAGATTTCTCTGGTCTTAATGTCTAGATCGGCTATTATTAGCAAGATAGAGACTTCGATCCTACTGCTCCAGGAACGACCGGACTATGTTTGTAGCATCCGAAGTGACCGACTTCTGTATAGCACGATAAGTGTTCCAGGGTATCCCTATGTCTCTTATACCGTTTTTTAGCGTCTTCGGTATTAGTCCCATGGAAGAAATGATGATGGGCACCACCTTCGCAATCTCCAGCTCCCATACCTCTTGAATTTCGCGCTTGAGGTTAGTATACTTTATTAATTTCTCGTTGAACTTCAACTTTATATTGTGGTTATTGGGGATTGCAACATCTATCAGGAGAGCTTTCTTATCTTTCTTGTACAGGATGGTTATGTCGGGTCTATTGTGTTCGTCTGTTCTATCCGTTATAATACCTTTATCTCAATATATATTAATCTGTTCGTTTTCCACCACTGGCGGCAGCTTATAACGATAGTATGGTTCATTATTGTCTGGTGTTATTTTGTGTAGCTTCATGAGTTCGAGGTATATTATCACAGCCACTTTGTTATGTCTTTCCAAGTATTTTGTGCCCGCTAAGTTTTCGCATCCAGACAGAATATGCTCGATGGTCTCCGGCTATTGCATTTTCTACATTTATCCGTTGTAACTTGTTCTTTTAGAATGTGTTTTTGGTAGTTTCTGGTACTTATAACCTGGTCTTGTATAGCAACCATGAATACTTCAGTTTCCGGATAAAGTGTTCCGCTTAGTAGCCATCCTAGAGCTGCATCTTTATTTATATGTTCTTTCTCTAGGTTGTAATGGTAGCGTCCATGTAGCTCTTTGGAGGCCCATTGTATGATTTTTTGCTCGTTGGTGATCATATTTGGAAAATGTATGTAGTTTCTCTGGATCAGATTTAAAGGAGTATATCCGGTATCAGTTTTTATAACAACTCTGTGCAGGTTAGATTGTGCATTGTAGAAGTATTTCCTAAGGCCCTCTATTTGTGCGTTGCACGTTATTACTGCGTCTACAATACCTCTACCACCTTGTTCCCGAGGAAGTGACACTCGCTCTTTTGACGCTCTAGGGTGATGCATTCTGTGTTTGGTCAGCATCTCTAATTTTTGTGTTTACACTTTCCTAGATCTGTATGGCTCCAATTAACAATCCCGAATGAGCACCCAAGCACTAGAATAACATAGCTATTGATAGCTTTTGTTATGTTGGATGAGTTTAGCTTAGTTTTAAGGATATTCCGAATTCTTATTTCAAATTGTTGGGTGAGTATCTCCTTAATTTTCTTGTGCTCTATTTTATTTGTTTGGAGAATACCTAAATATTTATATGGGTGTTCTCTCATGGACGTTAATACGGTCGCCTCATTCAATCTCACGTCGGGAGCGTCTTTTACTTTACCTCTGTCGATGGTGACAGTTTGACATTTGCTAGTCCCGAAAGTCATTCCTATGTCAGAGCTTATCTTGTGAACCAATTTCAGGACAGTTTCCAGGTGATTTTTGTTGGCAGCATATAGTTTTAGGTCGTCCTTATAAAAAAGGTGACTAACTATCTTGGTTTCATTCGTTGTTTTAATGGTGAATCCATAGTTCGTTTGTTTAAGCGCATTAGACAGGAGGTTTAAAGCGAGACAGAACCATAAAGCGCTAAATGAGTCACCTTGAAAGATGAATCTTCTAATTGTAATGTTTCTAGATTCAATGTTAGTATCACCAGCTCTTATGGACAACCTCGTGCGCCATGTCGTCATCGTACTTCGCAGAAATCGTATGGTGCTGTTATCAATGCCATATATATCTAAGACCCGTAGCTGCCAGTCGTGGGGAATAGAGTCAAACGCCTTTTGATAATCTATATATGCCATATAAAGATTTCTGCTTTTCTTTCTCGCCTGCTCCAGTATTACCGAATCCATCTGTTCTTTACAGCCTAGGGCTTTTCTTCTGCATCTTTTTTGCTCTTCAGTTAGGATGTTGTTGGCGTCTATATAAGTATACACTTTCTCGGTTATTCCTGCAGACAGTATTTTGTAGAGCGTTGTCAGACACGTGATTGGTCTATATTGGGAAGGGTCTCTGGTGTTGTTACTCTTTGGGAGAAGATAAATGTGGCCTTTAGTGAGAAATTGAGGCATTAGATCCGGGTTTTCGAAGATGTCGTGAATCTTTGAGCAAGGTAAGCATGTATGCTCTTGAGTTTTTTGTACCAGTAATTCTGAATACCATCTCTATCTTATTATTTTTTTTCCGGTTTTCCGATGCCGGTCAGTCCTCCCGTGGCCTCCGACGCCTCACGGGAGTCGCGCCGGCGCATCAACTACAGCCACTCTCCACATCCCGCAGGGTTAGTGACTGTAGATACCAGAATCGTGTGCCCTAAGCAGACGGAGAGAACCCAGAATGACCGCCTTCTGCATTTGACCTACCAGCCACTCTGCTGGTTTTTGGCAGGCCGGTATGATCTTCAGTTCCGAGAGCAGCGTAGGCTTTATCCCTCCGAGTACACCGATTATAAGGACGACCATTTTGACCGAGTAGCCTGGGTACAGCACTTGGAACTCGTACCGGAGATCGCGATATTTGGTCCGTTTCTCCTCCTCCTTCAAGGTGATGTTTTTCTCCACAGGTACCGAGAACTCGATAACATACATCACCTTGAGTTGATGGTCGAGGAGGATTATGTCAGGCTTGTTGGCTTGGATTAGCCTGACAGTCGGGAACGAGTAGTTCCAGTAAATCCGGCATTTCTCGTTCTCGACAACGGACTCAATATCTCCGGGGACGTAAGGCAGCACTGGTGTCTAGTCTACCCCGTACGAGTGCCTTAGATGGTAGTATAGCACTCGTAAAGCCGCGTTATGTCAGTGGATGTAGGCCGAAATCGCGTATATGGGGCATGCAGAAAGTAAGTGCATGAGCGATTCCGGCGCCTGATGGCAGGTCCTGCAGTTGATATCAGGAACCTCTAGACGCCACACGCGGCTACGGTAGACCAAGGTGTTGATAACACCATCTTGGCAGGCCATAATGAATCCCTCGGTCTCCGACTTAAGCCCTGCTGACCTTAGAAAGGCGAAGGTCAGCCTGGTCGATAAACCCAGTGTTTCTATGTTCTTATAGAAGACACCATGCTGGAGTTTATCGACGTGCTGCCGAAACAGATTTTCCTGTTCGGCAGCTCTAATTCGGGCTTTCAGACGATTTGGCTGAAGTTCGGTGACTGACTCAACATCAGCACCTCGCCGGCCTCCTCGCCTGATGTCAAATGCGAGTCCGAGTTCATCTGCGGCTCTTTTTGCTGCCTTGAACAATCCTGCTCCCACTCCTACAGTTTCGTGATGTTTTACGAACCGCAAGAGGGGATCTGAGCTCCTGAGTATGTTACATGCCATACTCAGTACTACTCTGCCATGCGTACACTCCAGTCTCAAGAGTCCTCGGCCCTCCCGTTGACGTGGGAGGTACACACGAGGAACGGACGATCTAGGATGAATACTTCTGTGAATATTCATCATCTTGCGGGTATCTCTGACTACTTGACGCAGCTCATCTACCCTCCACTTTACTACTCCGAAGGAGTAGAGCAGAATCGGAACGGCAAGCATATTAGTTGCAGACACCTTGTTCTTCCCCGAAAGTTCGGAAGACCAAATCTTTCGGAGGCGGTGTCTGTACTTGCCGCGGAGAGAATCTTTTATTTGTGATACATCCTGGATGTGCCTTTGTTGCACACCCAGATATGTATAGGTCTCTCCGGCATCCAGATGTCTTAGGATGCTTCCGTCTGCGAGCTGCGCATCTTCAGAGAATTCCCCGCATCGTCCTCGCTTGAGGTGGACGACTGCACATTTGTCCAACCCGAACTCCATACCAATTGCCCGCGTATATTCTTCGACCACCCTAAGAGCGTTTTGTAGTTCGCGCTCTCCGGAGGCATAAAGTTTAAAGTCATCCATATAAAATAGATGGGTGACCTTATGCCTCCGGTCGCTGGGTGGCCCGCATTGATATCCGCGGGTTTGGCGGAGCCCAACAGACAACGGCAGCAGTGAGATGCAGAAAAGGAGAGGACTCAGGGAGTCACCCTGGAAAACTCCTCTCCTAAATGCCACCTGTCCTGTCGTGACCCGCTGTGCACCTGATGTTATGGTGAAGCGGGTCTTCCAGAGCGGTAGCAGCTGTTCTATGCATCTCACTAGTGGTGCTGGTACCGCAAGACATTCGAGCAAGTACAACAACAGCTCATGCGATGTTGTATCAAATGCCTTGCGGTAATCAATCCAGGCCATCGATAGATTCCGCTTGTATTGCACAGAATCCTGTGTAATACAGCGGTCTATCAGCAGGCTGTCCTTGCAACCTGCCATGCCCTTCTTGGCACCACGCTGTTCGTGTATCTGCTGGAAGACCGGATCAACAGACCTCAGCGTCCTAGCATACAAGATACGTGTAAATATCTTGTAGCAGGAGTTAAGGCAGGTGATCGGCCTATATTTCCTCGGGTCGGAAAGATCCCCCTTTTTGGGGATAAGCACAGTACGTCCCTCGACGAACCAGTCCGGAATCTGCTGCCCCTCGTTCAACCATGAGTTGAAAACTCGCGCCAGACGGCGGTGAGTGGAAGGAAATTTCGTCCACCACCAGTTGTTAATGCCGTCTGGGCCCGGGGCAGCGAAGTTCTTGGTACCAACAAGTGCTTGTTGGACTTCCTCCGTACTGATTGCCGAGCACTTCTGGCTCTTCAAGATGTCTGTGACACAGAGCCTCGAAGTGTGCAATTGATGGAGTGTCGCTATTGAATGGACGCGGCGTTTCGTAGATTCCCTTCCAGAAGGTTTCGACATCTTCTACAGTCGGCGGATTCTCGACAACACTCTGTGGCTCTTGAAATAGGCGGGAAGGGTTCGTACGGAACAAACTGTTTTGTTCCATACTCCTCACCCGCCTCTTCAATGTTTTCTTTATCGCCATGAGCGCTCGGATCCTATCTAGACAGTGCTGCTTGATGGTAAGCATCACTGTCAGATTTAGAGTATGGTGTTGACGTCTTAATCCGGCAGCTATGCGCCGGATCCTGGGAGTAAAAATTCAACCAGTCGTCTTATATTCCACCACACTCTGGATCCGAGAAGCGTGTTGTCTGGCCGACTGTATCTTGCCTTCGATTTTCTGTACACGCCGCTTGGCTTTCTCGATCCCGTGATTGGTTGACCTCTCACGGGGGACGAGTTGCTTCGCGGCGTTGTACACGGCACAGTTGATTTGCCAGATGTCTACATCTTCCGGAATTTCCTCATCGATGACCGCGTCCATTCTAGCCAGGTCTTGTGGCTTTAGGTTAGCCCTGGTGTTAAGGCTAACCCTCGTCCTTAAGTCTACACCGGTGAACTCTAAAAGATGTTCCCCATCAGCTGGTAATTGCTGCGGTGGTACTGCGGCTGGCAGTTCTTCCAGCTGACGGGGTGCCCTTACGTAACCTGTCCTGAGCAGAAAGGATACTTGATCTCTCAGATGTTGTTGAGAGAACGCGCGATGCTCTGGATGCATTTCGCACGAAAGTGCATGCATTCGCGCCATGTATCCCCTTCGCTCAGGTTCGCTACTCTCGCGGCAGGTCAGCAAGTCATCCCGTAGTTCCCTCGTCCACTTAAAGCGTCCGTGTTCAATGCCTAGTTTGTCAACGTTGAGACCATCCGGTAAGGCCCCTCCCACCTGTCTCTGACCCCCATCCGCTTGGGGTCGATTGTGAGGGGCCCTTCTCAGGTTATAAGGAACCCATAGCATAAAGAGTACCAGGGTGGTTAGCCCTGATACCCCCGGCCGGCAGTAGTCAGGCAGAGTTGTCTCTGCCTGTCCAGGGTGCACCAGCGTGGAGGTTGCCGGTCCTTTGCACCCCTCATTATTATTATTATTATTATTATTATTATTATTATTATTATGACAATGTACCCTAGTGGACTATCAGGATACCTTGCAAAAATTCTACGAATTTAAACTCTCTGATAGTCCGCTAACCGTCAACATTACAAAAGCAAGGGAGTATAACGCGCCTTTTTGAATTAAACACAAATTACCATACCAAACGATTCCAATTTTCAGACAACTCTTTATACCACGCCTCTCTCACAAAAAAGGATGACACGTCCATGATATAAAAAGGGGCACCAAAATTCAAAATTGTTCTCTTTTTTCTTCTTTCCTTTCTGTTCGCTTTTTTGTTTTCCAAATTCCCCACAAAATGTATTCCAAATTATAAAGAAACAGTAAATTGCGGCACATTATTATTATACACAAAAATATCAAATATACTACAAAAATAAGTGAAGCTGAAAATTCCCGCTTCCAACTCAATATTATTGAAAGGCGAGTTTTACTGTAGCAGTTTGGCACGTCAATGCATCCTCGAAATTCTTATACACAAAAATTTACAATATGCATTTTTATTTTTTTTTGCATTGCTTAAAATTTTTTACATCAACGGCACATGCACATGCGCATTTGTAGTTGATTTCTATGTTAAAATTATATTATATAATTTAAAATGTTCATATTTTTAGGTGTTGCATTTTAGTTAATGTTTTTATTTGTAAGCCCGAACCGGCCCCTCTATGCTCAACCTAACAATTGCCCCGTTGCCACCATACACGGGGATACTAGGTCAGGCACAGACCGGGTGTCCGCCGAGGATAGTATATATTGTATTTTTGCTTTTAGGTATTAATACGACGTGTATGAAAAACGTAACGTCGATTGCATAGAGTACACAAATATGTGAATCATCTGTTTTAAATTTACATGGCTTTAATCAGTTTTTGTAGTTTATGCACAAACGGTAATGACGGCGTCATTATTATGAGTGTTTTATGCGACATCCAAACCAAACACCACCACGTCCCACTCGCCCCACACGCTTTCATGTTGCTAAAATAACTGAACTGGGGAAATAACCAATTTAAATAAATTGCCAAGCTGCATATAATTGTACATGGGACAGTCTCGGATACCCGCATAGTCCTTGCACCTTTTTTCTACAATATGGTTATACTGGTTGCATATATTACAAGTATATAAATAAACACAACACACGAATTTTTATGTTGTGTGTTTATTAATATTTATATTTGTTTTATAAGTACTCTAAAAAATGGAACAGATTTCAGGACCCTGAACATAAGATACTTATATCAGTGTAAAAAAGAAAATGTCTTAATTGGCTATATGATATATTGATTTTCTTCCGAAGGGATCTTGAAAACCGTTAGCTTTAAGATTATGTTATGGTCCATAAACTCAAGCTAAAACTTTATGAGGAACCCACATATGCCATAACATCAGGGCGTTCCATTTAAAAACAAGTTAGCTAATACTTCCGGTATAAGCAGAAGTGACACAAACATTCAAATATTTTCGTTAGATCCGCCATATACAAAAACCTCTTTGTACAATTTTTGAAATTTCTAAATTCGACAGATCCCGAGAAACATCTATTATAATCAATTGTACAATAATTAATTTAAATTACTATATACTAATTCCAAATATATTTGTTCAGTATCAATAATAATTTATTTTTGAAATTATTTATCTTTTGGATTTCTTTTAAATAATTTGACAATTTAATTTCACCAATCATTTTTTATTGCCGTCTGATTGCTAATATTAATAAAATTAATTCTGTAATATTCGAAATAAGTATTAGTGATGAAATTATAATCATTTCTAATAAGATAATATACTTTCTAATTACTTTATATTAAAATTTCTTAAGTATTATTATGTATTATAACATACCTACAAACGTCGTCATTATTTTAAATGTGCAATAAATAATTTTAATATAAAAAAGTAATTAATGTAGTAATAGTATTTTATTAACCGTAAGCCAGAGAAGAAAATCAAGCATATTTTATTTGTATGTTATTTATTATATTACCTATTTCTTGGAGTGGGTTGGAACCTTTGATATGAAGATAACGCTGATGTAGTTTTCCACGAAACACCAAAACACTATATACTGCACCCAATGAGTGCAGTATATAGTGTTTAGGTGTTTCGTGGAAAATTACTACTGTATAAAATAAACAGAGACAGTTACTTACTATGCAAATATATACCGCTAAAAGATATGGATACTAAAATTTTCATATCGTTGTGAGAAGTGCGTATTTAGGAATATGTTGGTTTCGTTATTGTTAATATGGACCATTTTTTGTACGCATTTACTATTTCAAAATTAACGGCTTTCCAATCAAAAGTTGCCCGTTTAACAATTTATTTTATTCAACCTATGATACTACAATTTAATATTACTCTCATCGTAAAAATTTATGGATCTTTAAATGATCAATATACATACATATCCAAAGTTTTTAAATTAACAGTTATTTTTACCGAATAAGTGAAGAAGAGAATATGTATGCACATATCTTTCATTACATATTTTATGTAATCATCATAGATCATGGCAAATCTACCACTGGTCATAGACGTATGTATGTATGTACGCATTATGTATGTACACCATAATGCACATATGCAGTAGATACAAATGAAATTTCTGGGAGCCGTATACCAGTCTGCAGTAAGCAAGTATTTCGTCGCGACCGTATAAACTGAAAAAAAATAATAATTCCACGGCGTGCTCTGGAAATAAAATAAAATTAAAACAAAAATACCGACTTTTTGTATGCGACTTTATGGTGTGTATGTAATATTCCACTGCATATACAATATGAGTCAGTTGCAACGTGGAGGATCATATTGATATTTTTTCTTGTACCATTAACAAAATTAAATTAATGACTGAAAGGCACAATATTTTAATCTGTATAGTTTCGTATAATTCATGTTTATTTTTATTGCTATTGTGTATTGTTATATTATTATTGTTGAATAGCAATATTTTAATTCGCAAAGTATAACGTATTGTTAGTTAGTGTTAATTTATTATTATGTATTATATTAATGTTTATTATTTAATTTCCTTTGTAATATTTATATTATTTTTTCTCTAAATTGTTGCTAGATTTTCTATATTTTGCTGTTATTGTATCCTGTGATTGAGTTCTGCCTGTAGGGTACGTATATGAAAATAAATACATGAATAAATAAGTATTTATCAGAATTATAATTTAATGTAATTTTTAACATAGATAATTTTTGCAAAATGTTAATACCTAGTGCATTTTTAATTAAAATGATTTAAAGACATCTTATTGTGCTGTATTTGGATATTCCACTTAGTTCCTCATGTTAGTACTAAAAAAAGCGTCTGCAAAAGGATATATTATTATAAAACATTCTTTTACATATTTGCATTGATAAAAATAATAAAGTCAGGAACAGCTTCCCTGTGGACTCAATACAAATACTGTTCTAACTTCTAACCTTAAGTGCGATTATTTATTGCGTTGATATAGAAAAATTTAAGCGAAACCCATTTTAATTCATTTAAATGATTGGGGTATATTACAACATGAATTCAATTTTTACATCTTACCGATACAAATAATAATTCTTGAAATGAAATATCTATCATATTATACTCACTATTTAAGCAAAACACCCATAGTAGTAACAAAATTTAAAACAAATACCTAATAATTAATAGTGTAAGTAAATAATGTAATATAAAATAACCACAACTATGTTTTTAAAATCTTATATTATCTGTTGTTCTCTGATGATGGTGTAATAAATCAAAACGTTAGAAAAAAGCACTAAAATTGGTTATATCTGACCGAAATCCCCCAAAAAAACTATCAGATATTATTTGATATTAGCTAGATATTAGGTCAAGAAAAAAGTATATACATATATATACACAAAACTATATATATATATATATATATATATATATATATATATATATATATATATATATATATATATATATATATATATATATATATATATATATATATATATATATATATATATATATATATATATATATATATATATATATATATATATATATATATATATATATATATATATATATATATATATATATATATATATATATATATATATTTATATATATATATATATATATATATATATATATATATATATATATATATATATATATATATATATATATATATATATATATATATATATATATATATATATATATATAATATATATATATATATATAACTTTGGAGATAACATTTTTTTGAAAAATTGGTGAAACACGTCGACCTTGTTTCCAAGGGGGACATATTTTAATGTAATACTTATATACCTATCATCATCCCTCTACCCTACACGGCCACCCCCTCAAAATATTCAAATGGCAAGGGGGTCGAGTGATACATCTTTTGAAAGGTCTTTTAAATCCCTACATGACTGTGTACTTTTTTTTTAACTTTTATCGAATCGTTCTTAAGGAACATAATTTTATTTTTGATGATTACACACAATCGAAATCATTTAAAAAAATCTAAAATACACGGCAATGGATATTATAATTTATAAAAATAACTACATTTTTTAGTGCTCTCAAATCAACATGAGTTTTTCGACAAAAAACACTTTCCTTGTCCGTTGAGTATTAGAATAATAAAAGACTCATAAGTATTTGATAGTCCTTAAACATTAATTTGTTCACAACCAATTTTAAATCGAGATACATTTTACCAGAGTGAGTTCTCAAAATGGTTTATACCCCTTCAGGAGAGAATAGAAATTGTCAGCATTTATTTTAAAAATGATAATTGTGCTAGAGCTACGGAGCGCATATTCAATAGAAATCACCAAGATAGAAGGGTTGGTTCTCAGTATGTTTTACAATTATTGACAAAATTTATGGAAACAGGTTCTGTAGGAACAAAAAGCATGAACCTCAGCGACCGATTAGAAATGAAGCAGTCGAAGTGGCAGTTCTGGGTCATTTGCAGATGGATAATACTCAATCGATCAGGAAAGTAGCTGAGGCTTCCGGTGTATCACGAAGCAGTGTTCATCGAATTGTAAAGGCCCAAAAATTTCATCCATATAAGTTTAAATTGGTACACGAATTAAACGAAGATGAACCTGATCGTCATCGGCTTGAATTCTGTGAGATTTTAGTGAACAATTAAACGGTAATGCCAATCTACTGTACAATACGTGTTTTTCTGATGAATCGACATTTCAGTTAAATGGAGAGATAAACAGAGACAATTATTGTAGGTATTGGAGTGAAACCAATCCACATTTGTTCATGGAAACTCATACCCAAAGGCCTCAGAAGTAAAATGTTTGGGCTGGTATCTTAGGGGATCACATTGTTGGGCCGTTTTTTATTCCTGACAATTTAAATGGCGAAAGGTACCTCGATCTGTTAGAAAATAACATCGACCCAGTGATTACCCAAATCTTCGAAGAACTCGATAATCTTTTTGAGGGCGAACTTTTTTTCAACAGGATGGGGTACCCCCACATTTTGTTATAGCAGCCCATAAATTTTTGGATAATTGGTTTCCTGAGCGATGGATTGGAAGAAGAGGTCCTGTGGAGTAACTCGCTAGGTCACCCGATTTAACTCTCTTGGATTTCTTTCTGTGGGGATATTTGAAATCGAAGGTATTTGCAACAAAACCCGCATCTCTAGAAGAGTTACGTGAAAAAATTGTTAGATAATGCCGTTTAATAACTCCAGATGTGTTCAGAAATGTTCGTACAGAATTTCAAGACAGATTGTACTACAGTATGGAAGTCGGTGGGGGTCATTTTGAACAATACATCCGTTAATTTAAACTGCTTCTTTTTATTTTAATTTCCCGAACCTAAAATAATGAAAAAATTATTTCTCAGGAACGAATCGATAAAAGTTTTAAAAAAATACACAGTTATGTAGAGAATTGAAAGATCCAAGCCTAATTCAGGACGTAAGGCTGCGTTCAGGGAGTATTAACTATCACAAACCATACAGTCAGAATTCCTGTTGTATAAACCACCCTTATTCTACGTCTCCACCAGTGGTCCCTTCAAGCCCTAAGAAGCCACTGGTCCTTCGAGCAAAAAGGTAAAACAAAATCAACCTGTGCACAGAATGACAAAATGTCTAACAGCGGCAAAACATTATTTTTGAAATTATTATATATTCTTTTAGAGTTGTTAAATGCGGTTATGTAAGTATGTTAATGGTTCCCTAAGTAAAAAAACATCAAATTATCTATATAGGGTGTATAAAAAATGGGTAGTTAGGCGCAAAATTAGTTGAATATTTGCTGTTTTTTTTAATAACTTCAAAACTTATGAAACTGTTCTATATCTCCACAACGCAATAAAAATAATTGGAAGTGTACATATAATATTATAATAGGGTTAGATAAAAGTTTGGACCCGGTCATATAACTCTGAAACTATTTTAATTCATTAATAGTAATATTAGTTATATAATATTATTATATAATGCTCCATTGTATTATAACATTATATACTCTCAAATCCAAATTTTCGTTAAAATTGGAGCAAGTTTAATATTCCAAAGAAATTGATTTTCTGTATTAAAAAATAAATAAATGTGCAAATTTTGTTGAAACTTGTGATGTTTTCGAACAACTTTTGTTTGTAGTTTTCCTTGACAAAAAAATTATGTAAACTACAAGAGAATTTATTTTCATGAGAATATAAGTACAGAAAATATCAAGAATGTGAATGAAAATTAAATATACAAGCTAATAATAAAAATTAAAAAATAGTAAAAGGCATCTGTGCTTCCAGAAGAATTAATAGCATGGTTTAAAAAAAATAAAGGGTATTTTCGGAGAATATTTGCATTTTCCACATTATTCATTTCTAGTTAAAATCGTATTAGCAGAATTGAAAGGACAAGGCACACTTTTTTATTAGTACTTTCAAGACCCTGTATCTCGAAAACTAGTCACAGGACTGAGTTCAGCCTGTGGAAACTTTTCATCACAATGATAAGAATTATATCATATCAAAAAAATTATGAAAATTTACCGAGACATTTTTCCACTAAACATACTCCTTGTCCTTTTGTATGTATAGCACATATTAATTTCCAGACACTTCGTTGAAATAATTATTTATTTCTACTTTGTTGGAAAGATTTGGTTATGAAACTTAGCAAAATATGAAGAAGGACAAACAATTAATGTAAAACGTATTTTTTTGGAGCAATTTGGAGCATTTAGTACAAGCTTGCCTGCAATTAGGTTTTAGATTAAGCTGCTCTTAATTGCATCAAAGTTTTATTAGGATCTTCTGTGCTTCTAGTAGAATTAAAACCGCAATTACTATGAAAAGTAACAAATAAATACATTGTACTTTACCAGGATAATATTAGTTTTTCGACAGTTTATTGTTTGCGTCAGACGCAATAACTTTAATTAAACAAAATTTTTCATCTACTATGTATGTTTTGCTAACTCTATCTTTCTTATTAGTACTTAACGAGGGAGCAATATTTGTTGAAAAAATTTCATGACTGAAAATATGGACTACGAGAAAACATACGAGTGAGAATATAACTAGAAAAAATAACCTCGGGAACTCTGACTTTTTGTCGCTATTAGCCGTTTCGGCATCACTGTGCTGTCGTCCCATTCGAGTTCTATCGATTCCATTGGTACTCACATCCCAAGGAAGAAATGACCAGTGGTCCAATTTGATTCCTCTCGAATCCATTGGTCCTTACATTCCAAAGAAAAAACCAATCAGTCGAGTCCTGTCGAATCCATTGATACCTTAAAGTCTAAAGAAGAAAATATAACCAGTGGTCCCGTTCGAGTACTGTCGAATCCATTGGTCCCTACATTCCAAAAAAAAAACAATGAGTTGTCTCGTTCGAGTCCTGTCGAATTCATTGGTACCCACATTTCAAAGCAGAAACAACCAGTGATGTCGTTCGATTCCTGTCGAATCCATTGACCCCTGAATTCCAAACAAGAAAATACAACTAGTGGTTCTGTCCAAGTCGTGTCAAATCCATTGATCCCTACAGTCTAGAATAAATGGGGAAAGTAACCCTTCTTAAAACTATCTCCGAGTCCAAATGCTTTAGGCAGTTTCGATAACGCCATAGGGAAATAATTAAGGGAATCCAAAAACTGTATGTTCCCTACTTTCATCATTACTATTTTCGTCCCACGCATTATCAATTCAGGCTTCAAGTCTGTCTTTATCAGAATGTGGTTTAGAAGGATTGTTCCATCGAACCCTTAAAAATTGTGTGCTAAAACTATCACGTTCTTGAAAATTTTTCTCTGATTCAAAACAAACTCAAGAAATCGTTCAACAGGCCTCACTTTCAATATTTGTAGTCTAGGGCCACATTTTCCGCAAATGTTTTCTTCTGAGCGTAAGCAAGCACTACAGTACTGCTTAAAAATGCACAAGTTAGGTTCGTGTAAGAGGGATCCATCTTCCAGAATTTTTTCCTGTTTTGTCTCCAAATCATAAAATATGAAAAGTATGTCATCGGTTGTATAAAGCAGAGATGGTCGGCTGAGACATAGTCATAGCAAATTTTACAAAAATGTTCATCACATGTGTGTTGTCTGTTACGCTTTACTGTTTTGAGGCAATGCGTGCAACGTATAATTTCTGCACATACAGTACTTTTTCCACTAGATCCTTCCTTTTTATGGTTATCAAAGCATGTCTGTTCTCTAAATGATCTATTACAATCATCAAATTTTATTTTTATTTGATCTTGCAGGAATGTCAGGGATTGACAACAATATGGGCAAGTTCCTCTGCACCTATCGCTTTCTTTCACATTGTAAGTTATATAGCATAGTAATAATTGCAACAGAAAGCAGCAGTCAAGGATGTTATCACAGTATAATGCCCTTCATGATATATTATATTTAAATTTGGGCCTTTACTTATGCAGTTGAGGATAACGTCACGTCCTTTACTACCATAGGCGTACACTACAATCTTATAATGTTGGAAGTACTGCTGAAACCAGCCCCACATTCGGAGATGGTAACACCACATCCTGCACGAGAAGTATGGCTCTCTGATTTTGGATTTTTCTGGTATCTTTCAGAATATTTCTGTAATCAGGATCCTTATCAACATGCTCTTTATCAACAACCAGAGCTCGAGGTAAGCACATACTGTCCTTATTATATGGATACAAGACCTTTGCGTATGATACATTCTACTCGAAAGCTGTTATAATTTCTACCACATCCTCTTCCTATAGGCATCCGCACCGAAGTTACTCCAAGGCAAAACCTTTCTGTACTGAGACCATAACTGTTTGATTGATATACACCAGGGATGACATCCCACACATGGTTAAACGTCACTTTTTCTATGGGTTGAAAACGTATCCACCAGTCACTCTTCTTAAAGTCTTTGGAACAGAATGAAAATCCGACTTGATCACCTGTTGGAGATCCTCCGTTCCTTTCTCAACTACTTAATTAATAGCCCATTTAACCCATTCAGCATTGTCTTTATGCTCAGTAACTGGCTTTATTTTAAATTCTAATGCCCGTCCCTGAAGACCGAATATTTTCACCTTTTTCACATAGTCTTTAGCGATGATAAACTTCTCCACTTTTGATTTAATTATTAATAATTCATGTTCAACTAACATTTAGTGCCGAAAGACTATATATGCTAGTTCCTATCAGCTTTTGAGATAAGCCAGATCAGAATAGTGTCAGCGACGTATAAATTTAAGCAAAGGCGCCCCCAATACTCTTTCAATGTAAGATATAACAAAGGTATTCGACATATGTCTGGGAACCAATTCAATGAACTATTCCCATGATAATATCTAGCGCCAGAGGCCATTTGGTGCCTGGGCGACTTCCTGCACACGTGCATGACTATCTAGATTCAATGAACATCATGGTGCAGCCGTGGAATAACATCATTGGAACTCAAATACCTGTTTTGTTTTATGTTCATGAACTCATGAATATTCATGAACATTCATGAGCAGTACCGGTCTGTAAAATGCTGTACCAGTAAAAGTACAGACCTGTAAAAAGCTGTACCAGTAAAATTACAGACCTGTAAAAAGCTGTACCAGTAAAACTATAGGCCTGTAAAAGTTATTTGAAAGCTGTTTGAAAGCTGTTTAATTAACCAGTTAAGTAGGTAAAAAAATATATGTACTGAGAAAAGATAAGTTACATAAATAGAAAATTAATAAAGCATTGAAGTTTCTTACAAAGAAGTACTTAGCATTAAAATTAGGAACATCCGATGAGGATGAAAGCTTTAATCGAACTGACTATACAACTTATTGACTGCGTGTACTCTTTGATACATCCTTCATTTCACTCACAAGCGTACGGGGCCACGGGATGTTACAGAACCACTTCGAACTATGCTCTCGGTAAGGGATCATAGTTCCAAGTATTCTGCATACGCCCTTGGTTTTTGAAAATTCTTTCATATATAGCTGGCTTTTTTTCCACCTCTTCATTAATTAAGTCGCTGTTATTCTGTTCATCACTAACAGATTTTTGTGAGGCAGGATTAAATTGATAAGTATCTTCCAAGAAACTAAGTCCAGTCATCGGCAAGTTTAAAACATTAACAGGAGATTCTTTAGGAATAGAATAAAGACTTTTGCTTTGTTCAGTTTTAATTCCATATAAACACGAAACTCCAGTTGAGAACATGAAACATGGACATGAACATGAACATGAACATGGGGATACATAAGATGGGTATAAATAAGGATAAATATGTATAAAATAGGGATAAAAATAAGTATAAATAAGGGTAGCCTGCTACTATTTAGTCATTTGATGTTATACAGTAAACATCTATACATGTAATATTTGTGGGAAGACATTCTCGTGGTCTAAGTAAACATACTAATATTCATAAAAGTTTTCGCTTTTTCCGTGATTTGTGTAACAAAACATTTACAAAAATAGAAAACTTAAAAATTCATGTACAAAGGACATTCCATTCAATAGAAACTTACTGAGGTGTATGTATTTATGTTATAATATTTACTCTTAATCTAATAAATTTCAATAAGAATCCATTTTCTAATAACTCCAGCTACATTTTCTCATCACTACTTTATAGCTGATTAGGTCAATTGGACTTAAAATCTGTGACGTATAAGAAATGTTCTCTTTCGATAGTATTGATCAAATTTACAAACTTAAATCTCAATTATGAAACAGCATAGAATCAAAGTAATAAAGTTTTACGAGTCCAATATATCGACAGAATTAAATTTGATGTACCGAGTAGGTAGGGGCCGTAATAAAACACAGTAAAACATATTAACAAAAATTTATTTAATAACTTCATATCTCACAAAGTGTTTATATAAACATAATAATTCACACTTGAACGATTGTTCTTTCTTATATATTTTTTTGTTACAAATTTCTAAAATATAGGAAGTTTGTTATTGAATTAAGATGTATAGCATATTAATTAAGTCGATAAATTAATTCTCGGGAAATAGCGCATTGTTGATTATTATGTTCTTTTTGGTGTAATAATCAGCCACTCTGATTAAGAAAATTATTTTCATTCTTTTTTTTTTGTTTTGAAATACAGTAATTTATTGTTAGCTAGAAGTGGTATGTATTATCTGTTCTGATTGATTCGAAAATAACATATATAATTTAAAGTTCTGTTTAATTAATTAATCTACTTACACAGTAATTACGTAAAATTTGAAATTCAGTAAAATATACTTTTACGAATTTGATAATGCGTGGGATGAAAATAGTAATAGTAAATTTTTTTCTGACCTAGCAATGAGACGAGTACTTTCTTATGTATTTCTGATCGCTGATTCCGAATCCGGGGTCAAAAAAGTCGTACACCCCCAAACAAAATTTTAGAGCCAAAAAACACCCCCTGAATCGTTTTGTTTAATATTTTCAGGAAAAATTGAATGTATTACGATAAAAATAAAGGTGAATTGCAGCGTTCACCCTATCGGTATGAGACGCACCCCCATAGAGGGTGAGAACCACCCTCATCTGCCATCAAACCAATTGATAACGACAATGACTGAAAAACATCTAAAAATGTTTAAGTTTCGTTAGGTTTGCAATAAACTGACGTAGAATTCACGTAATACCCCAAAACTACCCCTGTATCGTTATGAAAACAACCCTTAACTTCAATTACAGAAAAAAGAAAGGAAAAAACATAAAATTTGATAACGATTTCATTATATGGATGTTCTTATTTGCAGAGATCCTTATGGCTAGGATATTAGCAGTCATTTGTCACCAATCTTAACACCATTTGGGTATAAAACGCATCCCTGAAGAGGGTGAGAAGTACTCTTACGTTAGTAGCTTTTAATTCTTCTTTTTTTAATCTTTTTTTATGGTATCTTTTAACAAATTTCAATATTAGTTTAAAGAAGATAGAGAATCTACTTATCTTCATTAAATACTGAGCGTTTCATCTTTTTTAGTCACATCTTGACTGGGGGTAATTTCACCTCTTTGGAAATTGACAACCGATAAAATTATAGATACCAGAGTTTTCAACTCCGTATGTTATAGCAATACGCAAGTTTAGCTAGCAGTGGCAAGCCACTATTAGCATGATATGGCATCAATTAAAGTTGGAACTTGTTAGAGTTAATGCTTTTGCTGGGTCATTTGATTATGAGGAATCTTTTTGCCAAATCAATGGACGATAGGTCTCATGAATTGAGATAAAAATAAAATAGGTTCTACGACAGTTCTTTGCAAACCTAACGAAATTGTTATCAAATTTCATGTTTTTTCCTTTCTTTTTTCTGTAATTGAAGTTAAGGGTTGTTTTTCATAACGCTATAGGGGTAGTTTTGGGGTATTACGTGAATTATACGTCAGTTTATTGCAAACCTAACGAAACTTAAACATTTTTAAATGTTTTTTAGTCATTGTCGTTATCAATTAGTTTGGTGGCAGATGAGGGTGGTTCTCACCTTCTATGGGGGTGCGTTTCATAACGATAGGGTGAACGCTGTAATTTATCTTTATTTTTATCGTAATACATTCAATTTTTCCCGAAAATATTAAACAAAACGATTGATTAAAATGATAACACCTTTTTCAGAGCGTCATCTCATATACCGGGTGGCCCAGAGACTAGGGAACCCCCCAATTTTTCTACAATTTTTGAGATAGAAATTTGAAATTTGTAGGGATGAATCAAGACAGAAATTGAAATTTTTTGATCCACCCGCGCCAAAAAGTCACTTCCGGTTTAACCGGAAGTGACTCCAACTTTCTTATTTTAAATAGCACTCTGTATATATAAGTGATTTTTTCTGATGAATATTTAATTTCCCTTTATAAAGCTTTTTTCAGATTTAAAATCGGTTCATAAATAACCCAGACAATTACATTTGTTTGTTTCTTTTAAGAAGGCCATGAATCTAATAAACGAAATACATTATAAATAAAATAATTGTCAACACTCGTTGTAAGGGTGTCTACCATCATTACTATTATGTAATTGTAATTATTTCTCATATCGTTTATTTCTTTATTTACGTTTGTTTATTTTTTTTCGATATGTTTATTTTTTACATTTCGTACTACCATAACTTGCTTATTTTGAATAGCATCCTATGTGTTTTATGTGGTGTTTTTCTTCTCATCAAATTATTCTCTCCGATGATGTATGTATTTGTTATAATAATAACGTTATTAATGCACAAAATGTCGAACATAAAATATTCCTGATACTGTTTTCACTCTTTTCCATGAGTAGGCTGTGTACTCGTATACCTAGGTACGTGAAAATGTAATTTTTAAGTGATCCAATTGTTTACACCTATCAAATTATACCTATTGTAGTATAATAATAATAGTAATAACAAAAAGCATAAATTTATTTAATAATTAAACATGTACATCTAGCCTACCCGACAAAATGAACTATTCATTGCAAATAAAGAAACTAGGAAGTAAGTTTTGGAAGACCAGAGTTATAAACTAGAAAATAATGAAGAAATAGTGAGTACTATACATTGAACCAAAGTACAGAAACTTATGAAAACTGAACGAAATTAAATGTTAAATAACATTTTCTGTAAATTTCACTTAATTATTTGCAAAATACCTTTTACTTTAGAGAATTTACCTATTGCTCGAGAAAGAATGTTATTTTTCCAACAGAATGGAGCTCCGCCCCATAATACACTTAAGGTTAGAATATATTTAAATAATCGTTTTGGAGATCACTGGATAGGTACTCATGATCCAACTAGATGGTGCGAGATGACCGGACTTGAGTCCGTTAGACTATTATTTGTGGGAATATTTAAAAAATAATGTATATTCTCAGCATCCGACTACTAGAGAAGATCTCGAGGATAGAGTGAGACAGGCAATTAATAACATAAATCCCCAAAACTTACGAAATGCAATGAGAGAACGTTCAGAAAGAATTCGTGCTTGTATTCAAGCAAACCGAGGCCATTCTGAACAAAATTTATAAGGTTTTAGTTATTTAACATTTAATTTAGTTCAGTTTTTATAAGTTTCTGTACTTTAGTTCAATGTATAGTACTCACTATTTCTTCATTATATTCTAGTTTATAACTCTGGTCTTCCAAAACTTACTTCCTAGTTTCTTTATTTGCAATGAATAGTTCATTTTGTCGGGTAGGGTAGATGTACATGTTTAATTATTAAATAAATTTATGCTTTTTGTTATTACTATTATTATTATACTACAGTAGGTATAATTTGATAAGTGTAAACAATTGGATCACTTAAAAATTATATTTTCACGTACCTAGGTATACGAGTACACAGCCTACTCATAGAAAAGAGTGAAAACAGTATCAGGAATATTTTATGTTCGACATTTTGTGCATTAATAACGTTATTATGATAACAAATACATACATCATCAGAGAGAATGATGAGAAGAAAAACACCACATAAAACACACAGGATGCTATTCAAAATAAGCAAGTTATGGTAGTACGAAATGTAAAAAATAAACATATCGAAAAAAAAAATAAACAAGCGTAAATAAAGAAATAAACGATATGAGAAATAATTACAATTACATAATAGTAATGATGGTAGACACCCTTACAACGAGTGTTGACAATTATTTTATTTATAATGTATTTTGTTTATTAGATTCATGGCCTTCTTAAAAGAAACAAACAAATTTAATTGTCTGGGTTATTTATGAACCGATTTTAAATCTGAAAAAAAGCTTTATAAAGGGAAATTAAATATTCATCAGAAAAATCACCTAAATATACAGGGTGCTATTTAAAATAAGAAAGTTGGAGTCACTTCCGGTTAAACCGGAAGTGACTTTTTTGGCGCGGGTGGATCAAAAAATTACAATTTTTGTCTTGATTCATCTCTGCAAATTTCAAATTTCTATCTCAAAAATTGTAGAAAAATTTGGGGGGTTCCCTAGTCCCTGGGCCACTCGGTATACCCTATTCAGGAAGTGTTTTTTGGCTCTAAAATTTTTTTTGGGGGTGTACAACTCTTTTTAACCCCGGATTCGGAATCAGCGATCAAAAATACATAAGGATATACTCGTCTCGTTGCTAGGTCAGAAATTTTTTTTTGTGGGGCTGTGTAATCAAATAAAAAACAAACAAAAGAAAAATGTACGTAAAGATTTTTATGCCAGTTTTTCTCAGGAATACAATAAGAGATATAAATTTATTAATTATAGGCCTAAGATCAGCAATAGAGTTAGTAATAAACTGAATAAACTGGGATGTAGAAGAATTGCAGTAAATGAAAATAATTTAGGTAAAATGTTAATTAATAATAAAGACAAAACTGAAAAGCTACAAAAAACAGGAGTATATGAGTTAAAATGTAGTGACTGTGATGCTATATACATTGGACAAACTGGACGAAATGTAAAGAAGCGATTCGAGGAACACAGGAAATCTATTGTAAACAATGTATATAGCACGGGCATGTCAACACATTGTATAGAAAACAGTCATTTTATAGATTTAAATAATGTCAAATTACTCCATTCGGAAAAGAAAGGAAAGAGACTTGATCTATTAGAACAATTAGAAATAAGTAAGGCTGTTAAAAATAATAAAAATTTAACGAATGAACAAAAAAATTTTACCGACCACCATATTTTAAATAAAATAATTCAGATTTAAAAAATAAAGTAATATTCAACTTATAAAAACATATTTTACAATAGTTTTATAGTAGGTACTAGATGTGGTTATATAAGCAATGAACACAAATTTTACTGTTCAGTATTCCCTGTATTCTTGACAAAGGCCTAAAAAACCGAAACACATGTTTCTAATAAAATATTTTTGAAACATTAAAAAGCAAATTTCTTTCATATATTTAAAATATTTAATAATGTTTCACAAGGAGCCAACCGCGAATCAGTTCAGTGTATAAAAACTTTATTATCTTAGATACAGGAAAAGTTTTATACGAAAGTTGTTTCACATCAATCGGACTACAAATTAGTGTATTCAAAACTTATACAGCATGTTATAACGACCCCGTTTTTATATTTATTTCAAATTTAGTTTTATAAGAAGCAAGCCAGTTATTTTAAATATTACCCAGCTAGCAAGCAAGAGATTCTCCAAATTTGTATATCCCAGCGGTGAGCTTTAACCTTTCCACCAATTTAGTTTGGATTGCTTTGATGTATATTTATGCACAGTAATTAAAATGAATGTCCGATAACACGTCAGTGCACTCAAATAAAGAAGACACAGTATTAGCTATAATAAAAATTTAGGGTTAATCAAATATTACTGTTAGCCAATCGACAATAATTGGTAACTACTTTGGTACAAAACAAATAAAATAACATAAGACATCAAATGTCAAATAAACATAACGGTATTTAACCTAAATAAACCAAGTTTAAACTGGAGTTCACGCAATACACAGTATGTATTAATCGTCAAGAAAGGGGTTGGCAATATTAAGTTAATCACTTACTTTCGGTAATTGCAAAGGTACTACTGGACTGGATCCAAAAAACACCATAAAATAACTTGGTCAAAACACCGCATTACATAAGGCAAAATACACCGCGGTCACGAACTGCTCAATAGCATCTTCTCTATACCAAAGGTAATCCTCCAATGGGATCCAAAAAACACCATACAATAACTTGGTCAAAACACCGCATTCCATAAGGCAAAATACACCGCGGTTACTAACCACTCAATAGCATTTTCTCTATACGAAGACACTATATGTTTTAGGCAGCACACACCTACGTCTGCTCTCTATCATCGATCCTGCTGGACTCCATACATCCGCTCTCCGCCACCGCTCCAGGCGGACTCTCCACACCTAAGTCCGCTCGCCACCAACGCTCTAGGCGAACTCTTTATCGATCCTCGATCGACCCGGTTGCTAAGCTCTGACCCCCGCGCACTCCTGTGTTTTCGTCCAATCACAGGGCTACAAGTTACGCAAACTTCCTTAGAAACAGACATGGTCACGCGCGATTAGTTCTACACACACTCCAGATTTAAATTTATATAATGCACATAAAAATACAAGAATCTCTTTTTGACAACATCAGAGATTATATTTATTTTCCCATATTATACGGCATATGCATTTTTGTTGAGTGTTTTCGACTTGCGTCCAACCTTTGACTCTTTTCAAATATAATAATTTATGCTCGCAGGGCCGTATTATAAAATTTTTAAATTAAATAAGCACTAACTTACTGCTACCGCAAGTGGTTTACTCGTTAAAGATAGGGCTTTCGATTGGGCCAAAAAAGTGGACCGTTACAATGTTCAAATTTTTCCTGGTCAATTGAAGTTTTATTTTTTAAATAGAACAGCGTATATAAAAAAACACCACATAAATTAGGCAACTCCCAAACCAAAGCCGAAGCTGCTCGGTCAGGGGTTACACAGTTGAAAAAAACGCGGACACACAACCAAACCCTTCAACTTTGTCAGAATCGAAACCGGGATTTGAACCCGGAAGTCGATAGGCAGTAAACCAGCTACGTTTGTCACTTAACGCTCTGGCCCACTGCGCTACCGAGCACGGTTAATAATATATATTATTATATTTTTGGAATCCTCGAGAAAAATGCTTTTAAAAAATATAAACCTATTTGGGTATATTCTCAATATCTCATGAAATACAGTGCTCAATATTCCAAATCTTATCTTCAGAAGCAACAGCCAAAGTAACAGATAATCTTATTATTAAAGTAAAAAAAAATTAAATAGATTTTATTGTCTGTCGTTGGAGTCGGAATTGATATATTTAAATAGTAAACATCATTTTCTGTTACTTTGGCTATGGCATCTGAAGGGTGGATTTTCAATGTTGAACACTCCGTACTTCATGATATATTGAGATTACAGCCCAATATTAAACATATTGGGCTATTTTTGAAAATCATATTTCACAAGGATTTCAAAAATATAATAATATTGTTCCATTTGGAAAAATAAAACTTTTTTTAACAGGCAAAATTTGAACAACTTTTATAAGTTTTCAATACATTAATTTGTAGACCAATTATGTAAAACAACTCTCGTATAAACTTTTTTCTGTACTTAGGATAATAAAGATTGTATTTGGACTTATCCCTTAAGTGATACACCCGGTTCATGCGCCCAAATGGGCTGAAATAAAACCAAATCTTTTTTTTGTACTCTGCAGAAAGTGCATAATGCATTTACGTTTAAATAAAGACCAAAATTGTAATCTGTTGTGTCACTCAGAATGATTATATAATATTCTAATTGCATGTTGTCTCATATGTGGCACAAAATACTTTTTTTATAATTAGGTATATGTGAAATTTCAATACTGATTTTTTTAAAATATTTTTCTCGTTAATACACTGGTCTACAAATTTTAGGTTTTTTTTAATCATCAGAAATGAAATAAACTTTTTTCATGCTAATTTTAGATCTGCCAATACTTTTTTATTTCTAGCACGTAACGTTTGTGATATGTAAAATACTGCTAAATTTGACATATTTTCTACATTTTCAGGTACTTTTAGGCTTAACAAAAACAAATTTTTAATATGTATATTCTCTATATAAATTTAAGCATCTAAAATAAATGAAAAAAATATTTTTACTAAAATTAAATTGCTTAATCTTAAAAAAGACTTACATAAATAAATCATAATTTATGTTCATATTTTCGGAATCAACGTATGGCCTCATATAAAAAATATTACGTACTAGAGAAAAACGGAAATCAGACTTTTAATTATCGTCCCAAAAATAGCTTAATCCACCTAAAATTGTACGCGATGATTTTTCACTGTAGACCAGTGTATTATGCAAAAACACACTGAATTTAAATTTTTCACCAAACTTACAAAAATTATGCAGAAAGGGGTTAATAATTAATACGGTTTGTACTATTGCGTGACATATGCAAATGAAAAATACAAAAGTTAGTATTTATATGTAGTTTGTATTATAATAAAATTTATTGTTTACTTCTTTTTGAATTATTTATAAGGTTAGTTATTTTTAAAACTAAATACTGTTTTATAACGTTTTATAAGATTTTATAGATTTTTTAAATTTGTGAACCGTTATATAATATGTATTTGTGGACTGTTACCAAGAATTGACATCATTATGTGCATTATTTCATTTAATTAATTGATATATGAATCATTTATTAACCTTAAATGTCAAAAAAATAAACTCTTTATTAGTTATGTTTGATACCCGCTGGAGTGCATTAATATATCTATAAATTCCAATCTTGGTTAGTTAATACAGTTTATTTGGAAAGTGTTTATATTGCTTTTTTTTTAATGAAATTTGGTGATTTCTGTTTAGTTTATTTTCCTCAATAGGATACGGAGCGGTACGATATTGATGAAGCATACTTGAGCGCTAAATGCACGACTGGCGTCCTGTATCTAACGCAAGTACTTAAATTTTTATTTAGTCATTTTAAGCAAATCTACAAATGAACTAGAGAGGCAAGTGCACAATTATTATTATTATTTTTGTCAATATTTGTTTTCCAAAAAGGTATTTAATTTAACTCGTAGATGAGCAGTTTATATTAGTGCTGGCAAAAACCGAAAAAAAGTAAAACAGGTTAATCAGTTTCCTCAAAACCAGTTTCGGATAAAACCAGGTATCCAAATATAGTTCAAACCTATTAATCGGTTATCCGAATACCGGTTAATCGGTTAACTGAAAACCGATTAATAATAAAACATTAGATTGAATTTACAAATTAGATTTTAGAAGACAAATAAATTAAATATTTTCATTTCAGTAGGTAGTATAAAGAGACTCGATACAACAATTTTATAAAACTATTATGTACTGGTTATTTTGGCGAGGTCGGTAACATACAAAATTAATACAAAGATGGCTGAAAGTATTGGTGAATGTAAGTAATACCAACACACACATGTATATTTAACTAGCGATCACAAGGGTAAAAGTATATTCTATATAGCTATATATTTGTGGCATCCCATAATGTTTCTTCTCACCTTCTTTGGGTATTAGGCCACTGTCCTATAAGTTATTTAAAAAAAATATTAAGTAAACTACTGTGCCAAAAGGATTATTCTATGAAAACATAAACAGAAAACTGTCATGTTAAAAATTGCTAAAAATGAAACAAAAGAAAATTTTCTCTAATTTTGAGAACGGAGTCAGAGTATTCCGCTACCTCCCGATCTATAATTCTATATAAATATTGCA
Source organism: Rhamnusium bicolor (assembly GCA_029963845.1). Classification (NCBI taxonomy): domain Eukaryota; kingdom Metazoa; phylum Arthropoda; class Insecta; order Coleoptera; family Cerambycidae; genus Rhamnusium; species Rhamnusium bicolor. The sequence goes on from JANEYF010004182.1 coordinate 205,774, forward strand.
TAATAAGATACGAGACTTGAAGTTAAAAATAAAAACTGCAAAAAAAAAAGAATGCAAAGCATTGTTTGTCCGGTTTTTGTTTAGATCACGCGCAGGCCATGCATGAGTCACGTTATAACGAAAGTCTAGCTAGACTTTTTAATGTTGTGGCTGTGTACTATCTGGTCAGGGAAAGAAGACCCGTGGAAAGAATGTGATTTCTCCATTTCATTCACAATTAAGCGTAAATGAAATGAATGAATTTAGTGCATGGCAAATTTTTGCGATCGTTTGCATTCGCACCTACTCATTGAGAGAGATATTATATTTCTAGTATATGGTTTGGCAGAAAGCTGGCGAGTTATCAGTTATCGGCAAAACTTTCCCTTGCCGCGCGAGCCTTCTTTCGCCGGCTGGACAGTATTATTGTGTTTAGCTAATATTTGCAAACTACGACAAAAGTGATAAAATACAAAATAGATCAGGTTATCCAAAAATCCAGTTATTCGAAAAACCGGTTAACAGAGTAACCGGTTTTCGATTTTGTATAAAACCTCAAATAATCCAAAACCGATTAACCGGTTATCCAGAAAATCGCCTTCAGTTGCCAGCACTAGTTTACACATTATTTATTGAAAGTTAAACCGTAAAATTCAGTGAGATAATTTTATGTGCTTATTTATTTATGATTTTATTTTACCATTTAATACATGTTTTATATACATAATCCGCCCCAATATTAAACCAGTTATCTGTTGTATTTAAACAGCGTTCATAAATCACTTTTAATTGACAATTTAATCTGAACATTTTAGCGGCCAACCTTGACTACGTTCAAGCTGAATCAGTTTTTAATTTGGACAACTTACTCGTAGCTAATTCATGTGTTGGGTATAATACAGTGGCAACAAACAGTAACATTGAATTAATGATGTATAATAAACTCAAGTCAAAGTCAGTACCACTCTATAGATACAGCAGCATGATTTGCCTTTGTAAAATATCGCAATATTATTGACTAAATGAACTACATGCTATGGGGCGAGCGCAGATTTACCTTAAGAGTACTTGTATTCGATATGAAAATAAAGCAACGGTAATCGCATTCAGTGATTAACTCAAGTTAAACTCGGCGACCTCGTCCCGTCTTCTAGCGGTTTGTATATTAGCGTATACCCAGAAGCTATGCAATCTCAGACGAGGGTTGTGTAGGTGTTATACCATCCTCAGGTAATTTACATTTGTCACTGACATGTGACGTTGGATTGGCAAATTATTAATAATATGTACTGCTAAAATGAAAAGGAAGATCAAAAGGATGAAAGTTTTTTTTCAAGCTACCTCCAACCTGGAAATTTTGCCTAATATCTTCTCTGTCGAAGAATAGGGATTATTTTCTTGCCTAACATTTAAGAGACAAGGGACTAATTACATTCCTTCCGAAGGATGGTAAATCACCTACACAACCCTCTCCTAAGATTACATAGCTTCTGCATATACGCTGATATACAAACCGCTAGAAGACGGGATGAGGTCGCCGAGTTTCTGTTACAAATAAGACAAGGCTTTATTTTGTTTTTGAGGACCTGTGTTTTTATTTCTCCCTAGCTGGGTTATTATTCCTTTAAAGTTGGGCGCCACGTGACTTGCTGCCACGAAAATAGTTTTAATTTTGTTGCCTTGGTATTTGATCGTGGAATAGAATTTTCTCAAGGTCGGTTTTGATTATACGGAGAGGCAAAGTAGCCTGTTCTTATCCTCGTTGAAATTTCTGGGTGTCTTTGGCCACGCTAGTAGGGCTGAGCAAGACTTCAGTAACTACTCTTCGGTCCTGGCTTGAGGGACTTGTCTTTTACCTCAGAATTTGTAGCTAAAGGAATTAGTCAATCGGCGTATGCTTTTTATTTATTTATTAAGGCTAAAAAAATTGCCAAATTGGCTTTTTTCTAGCCTGAAAATGATTTTCTGGAATACTTAAACTACTTTTGCAGTCAACTTTTTTTATAAAAATAAAATGTGCAAAAATGTCTTTTTGGTTCCCTGTAAGTGCTTTTTGAATTATGATATTTGGTTTTTCAGTCGCTGAAGGCCAAAAATAATTTGAACAGAGGGTTCCTTACAAAATTGAATTTTACTCGTGAGATCAGGTAATTTGTGAGTGTAAAATTTTTTGACCAAGTCGACAAGACCAAAAATAAATTTCCTTTAAAGGAACGTAAAATTCACAATCACAAAACACTTTCAAAAAATTTCTTGAAAAATTGTTGAAATCCATCAGACTGGACAGTATGTTGACCTACAACTCGGATACTACTAGCCTGCCAAAGATTTTCTAAGTCGGATTTGAAAAAAAAAGTTTGAGCAGTGCATCTTTATATATTTAATGTTATTTTATTAAAATGAAAATAAATTTGAAAATTTATTTTCAAACGTCGAGAGTTATTAAAAATTTAAAAATGAATTTTTCTGTGTCCTGGTGGAATAAGAAAATAGTTTAGATGAAATTTATTTTTTTTGTAAACATTTTGGCTATCGATCCTTAAAACTCAAAAAATTTCAATAAATTCTAAAACTTTTATGGCAGCCTAGTAAACACCCGAGAAACTTAGAACTAACCAAATTTTGTCGAATAAATGAATTTTAAGTCGAGTGAAGCTTCAATTTTAAACCAAGTTAAATTTTTTGATATAGAAATGAGTTTCGAGAATTTCTCAAAAGCAGCCTCGCGAAAAAAAGAATTTGAAAAATAATTCTAAGTCTCTAAGTATGTAAGTAACTTCCTTACCTTGTCCTCGGAGATCTCAGACGATGATATTCTTTTTTTAATAACGTTTTTTTTTATTAGTAGACAGCCTACGTCCGTATGATTTTCTAACTTTAATAAATAAAAAACAACGTAGAGTTTTACAGCAAAACCTGATGATGGAAGACTCCTCAAGCCATAATCCACGAATGATAAAAGCTGTTGAAGAAGTGCTTCTGGTTTTCTGCGGTGGATATTGTAAAAATATTTAATTGGTGGTGGACGCCGTCTTCGTGACTTAAGTACCAAAAAATAACCCAGCCTTGCGCGTGGAGAAATTGCTTAGTGCCTATCTTACGACTTCTAGGGCCCGTGGAGATCTATTTACCTGTGAAATGGTCAACAAAAGATTGTCCTGAGGGCTGTAGATCAGTTGGTGTTTATTAATGTGGTTCACAACCGGTTTTAAATTAATTATTTATCATCCCCGAAGTGAAAAAGTCTGTGTTAATGCAAAAGTGAAAAATTTTTACTTTTAAAATGAATTTAGTATTACCACGTTCTTGCGTGGCTGCTAGGAGAATAATTGTCGTAACTTGTCTGAAATTTTATATTTATAGGGGTTGTGTCGTCATCTATTGCGATGTTAGCATGATGTCATGTTTTTACAAACGCGTAAAAGAACAAAAGCTACGCCATTTTGAAAGCTCTCGATTAGGTGAAAGCTCCCGACATGGTCTGTCTATCGGAATGGTCTACATGGTATACCAAACTCCAATTTTACAAGTTTAAGTCTCGTATAGAGAAATTTGGTGGTCAATTAGGCGCTGTGGAAAAAATGATTATTGCCTGAAATTATTATTATTATTTTGTCTTAAACTATTTTACTTTAATATTAATTGCTATTGGTTTGATTGACTTTGTAAAAATTATTTTTTAGGTGTGTGCGACTAGCATCTTTTAAAATTTATATGATACCAATGCACAAATTCAGCGTTTACTATTTTATGATTTCGTTGGCCTGTGATAATTATTAGCTTCTGTCGACCACTGAAATTAAAATTTTGTAGGGCTAGTCGGATGACAATAAAATCGTTCAGACCTGCTTCTAATTATTGTTTATGAGCTTCTCTATGAGTTTTGGTCATTTTGGTGTTTCCCAATGCATCGCGATGCCAGCCGTTGCGCTTATACTGCAGAGCGGTTTTTTTTATGAAAAAGATTTTTACTATTTCGGCTTTTAAAAATCGTAGAATTGAGAGAAAAAATTGCGATTTGAAGTTTTGAATATGGTTTTTATGCTTTATCTGATTTGCTTAAAAAAAGTTATGTGACATGTGATACTTTGGATACTTTCGGTCTTGAGCATTTTTTAAATATTTCTGATAGCTGAGGTGCTTTTATATGATCTGGGTGATTTTTTGGCAATATCATTTTTTCAAGCTTATTAAAATTTTTGTAGAATTCTGGTTCTAAAACATTTCACTTGAGTTACCATCAAATTACTATCTGCGACTACCGTTGCTTAACTTTAATACGAGTATGTTAAGGCAGATCTACGCTCGGCCTTAGATGAACTTTTGTAAGAGGGAATATAAACTTTATTCTCAATTTGTCAACAAGCTCTATTGTGAATGACAGTCCTTTGTATTGTATTAAACAAATAATTTGGTTCTCCTGTTCTCAAAACGGTTAAAACAAATCCCACAATGTATACAATTCTCCTTTCACGCATATTTAATAAACTGAAGGCACGTAAATGTCGTGTAATATGACTACATTAGAGAAAAGCATAGTTTTGGAGTGAGTTGGAACCTTTGATCTGAAGATAACACTGACGTAGTGTTCAACTAAACACCAAAAGACGATTAAAACTGTGTCAATCATCTCCAGATGATGCCAACTTGGTTGACGAAACCCGTATCGAGTTCAGTATATTGTGTTTTGGTGTTTCAAGAAAAACTACGTCAGTGTTGAAAAGCTTAGTAATAAATTAAAACGAATACCAAGATTTTTAATGCTATTAGCTAATGTAATGATTTTATTATTTACTAGAATATTAAGTCCGCCGAGATTCTGTTACTGCTGGGGACACAAACAATATTTTGATTTTTGTTAGCATTTAATTTAAAAGTATTTTGGATTGTCCATTCGTATATAAGACTTAAATGAAGTCTCGATAATCTGCAACAAATATATTAAAGAGAATGGTCCCAAAATAGATCCTTGAGAAACCAGATTCAACTGATGATGTGATGTTTCGAGTTTCCTGTATTCACACTAGTAAAATGTTGTTTGTCATGGAAATAGTTTTGAAACGCATATAAAGTATTTTCAGATATACCATAATAACTCAATTTTGCTATTAAGCAATTAATAGTAAAAAATCAAAGACTTTGGTCATATCAAGTAATGCCAAAGAGGTTGTCAGTGACTCGCAAAATTTCATCACTTATATTACTTATTAATATTGAAGTACTGTACCTGTACCTTTTCGGAATCCAGACTGATTAGGAGGCATTATTGAGTTTAGAAGGACATATGCACAGAGTTATCTGATTCTGTGATTTTGAGAGGTACCGAAAGTAAGCAAATAGGGCGCAGATTTTTAAGTTGTTAAGGGTTTTTTTTTGGCTGTTAGTTTCAACATGATATTTTCCAATATGGAGGTAAATCACCTATTTCTAATGACATATTAATAATGTGTCAGTGGGGATATTATCTTCATAATACGAAGTATCGAATTATAACAAATTATAACACTAAGTATTCTGCATTATGTAACTAGGCCAAATTTATTATAATGATCAGATATCCAGATAAGGGACGGTTTTTCGACCTACATTTATAAAGTAAATAAATATATTGCGCAGTAACAAGAAATTGTCAAGAGCTAGGATATACGGACGATACAACATTATGTATAGTGTATGGACAAGTATGTGTGAGAGCCAAAGTAAACTACTAAAAAGAATACATTTGAAGGGTATAAAAAAACATAAAACACACCACATAAATTAGACAACCCCCAAACCAAAGCCGGAACTGCACGGGCGCGGTTACACAGTTGAAAAACACGAAGACACACAACCAATACTTTCGACTTTATCAGAGTCGAAGCCGGGATTTGAACCCGGGAGTTGATAGGCAGTAAACCAGCTATGTTTGTCACTTAACGTTCTGGCCCACTTCGCTACCGAGTTCGATACTCGGCTTAGGTACATTTGTGCATGCATTACGACGTCATTTTGAAATTTGTATTACAAAATATATGGGGTCATTATTTTTTAATCACAACGGGGATAGTTTTTGGTATTTTCTGAAAGGGATTATTTTTTTAATTACAAAAATATATCATATGTCTGGGCTTGCATAAAACAAATTTTAAATAACTATTATCAATTTATTTCTTGGGCTCCTCCAGTTTTCGAGGTCTAGAACCACCCGTGATTAAGATATACAGGATGTCCTGAATTGCATATGCCAATCTTCACCGAGAAAACTTTTCAAAATAAGAAGTTCCTATAAACATGGGTCGGGAAGTGCTTAATTTCCGAGATAAAAGTGGCTCAAGTTAAAATCCTGAAAATGGATTTTTATGAATATGTTCGAAGCGTCTAAAGGTAAACAAATGCTACTTTATACAGGTATTTAACTTTTTATGCATTGTGAGGCAAAATGACAACTATGACCCAAAAATAATAACCTGCCCGTTATTTATTTTTAATTTAATATTAGTGTTTGTTACACACTTGTTGAAAATTTGACAATTATATTTTCGTATAATTTTTTTTTCTTAATTACAAGTGGCATCAATGATATTTGCTATTACGTACCTAACAGTAAAATAGTAGTGATTTTTAAATTGTTATTAAATAATTTCCAAGCGAACAGTATATTTCACAAGAAAACACCATATGTTCTAATAAAACTTACCTTAAATTAAACCATGACTAATCCAAACAAACTACTGCGGGTACCATCAACATCACCATACCATCACTTTCAAGGTCTAAGAAATAACTACAAATCGTCTACACGTACGTAAAAACTATAATTTCTCATGCAAAATGAGTGTATCTTACACGAGACTGTCGCATACTTTGATTAAACACTGTCGACATAATGTGTTTCAGTGCTGTACAGAAGGCATGGACTGTTGACTTGGAGAATCCAGGTCAATAGGTCACTCATCCGTATCGAAAGAGCTGCCCACAATGTTTGGTAGAATTTATTCCTATATTTCAACTTAATTAACAATTTCTACGTTTATATACTTAGACTTTTAATGTGTGACTAAAATATTTTGTTAAACAAACATACTGTAAACATAAAGATAATTCTCTCAATTAATTTATTAAGAAACAAATATTTTTATTCTATTAAACTGAAAAGTGATGTTTTTTGATTCGAATATTTGGTCGAAAAGATCACTCCTTTATGAGAGGTTTTATTTTTTGTTGTGGTTGCTAGGCGACTACTTTTCACGGTCGAAAAGTACTTTTCGGACGATTAAACGATTATGAATAAAATAGTGGATACCATAAAGAAATTAAACATACTGTCATGATATTCTTATTAGATTGTGTCAAAGTGACGTGAAGTCGTTTACGATCAGATTTTTTTAAACGAAATAAGTATAGTAAATAAAAATTTAATATTTTTTTCTTACAATCTAATAAAAAATAGTGTATGACACATGGACGAACATGTTTTTCATACTCATAGGATTGCCGAATTCGGCTTCGATTCACCCGGCAATTTTCCGTAATCGTACGAACTTCTTATTGACACTGACATTTTTGTAACTAAATTAGACATTTCAAATGTCAAACTGCTAAATTTATCCTAACCACATTTTATGAGGTCAAATGTGTAAAAAATTTCAGTATACATCAACTTTATTTGAGGAAACTTGGAAAATATATTTTAATGGCTTGATATAGTAGACATAATTTATAATCTTTTATCAAGAATATATTTTTTTGTAAAGACAAAAATACAAAAAAGTTTGGGTCCCGTGGACCTCTTTCAGCTGGCCAATTTTGCTCATCACCGAATTCATCATTGTCTTTGGCCTTTAGAATATGTGTACCAAATTTGAAAGCTTTATCTCAAAAACTATGACTGTTATCGCGATGCTACAGACATGCACACAGATTTTTTCCATAAACATGTTTTTTCATTATAATTCGTCGAGATTCGTCCAGAAACGCAATAAAAAAAAATTATTTTCTTTCCTGAAATTGTACTTTTTTCCTTCTTTCATTCATTATGTCTCTTCTGGTGATACCACATTCACCAAATTTAATGTGTCACCTAAAATGTTGTTGAGCGTCTGGTTCTGCAATAAATGCAATAAATTATTATTTGAGCGCAGTAGTAATTTAATTAAGCCAATAGATGATTTTAAAACAGACGTAAATAATCAACTTAAGGAATTTAGAGACTTTCTAATGCAATACAAAAATAAAGATGTGACAAACAAATACCGCGATAATAATAACAAAAAAACTTATTCGGAAGTAGCTAGTGAAGTAATTGTCATAAAACCGAAGAATAGCCAAGACAGCAAAGTCATAAAGGAAGATATACAAAAAAGTATAAAACCTGCGGCCCTTGAAATTGGTATTACCGCAATGAAAAATACAGAGGGGGGGAGTGTTAATTAAATGTAGTAATAAGGAAGAAATACAGAAAATAAAAACTAATTAAAAACTACAAAATAAATATTCCCGAACAAAAAAATTCCTGCATCAAAATAGTAGATCTACAAGAGCATATGGAAGAAAAAGACTTATAAGTTGTATGTTAAAACAAAACTCATTTTTGGACAGAGAAAATGATAAGTTTGAAGTCAAAATTTTCAAAAAAATGAGAACCAAATTCATGCCTATAGTGGAATGTGATCCATCTTCATTCAAGAAAATCATGGAAAATGAAAAATTATGTATTGGCTGGTGGGTGTGCCGTGTGTTTAAACATGTTAGTGTATATCGCTGTTTCAAATGTGCAGGTTTTGATCACAACGCAGATGAATACAAGAATGGAAGTAAATGCCTAAAGTGTAATGAATCTGATCATATGACTGGCGATTGTAAGGCTGAACTGGTAAGATGTGGAAACTGTATAAACTCTAATGTGAAATTAACTTTAAATCTACCTGTTAAATATTATATTTTTAATATGTCTTGTCCAGTATTTCAAAGAAAAATAAAGACAGTAGTAAAGAAAATAAAAATTGCTTCTGATGCAATATAGTAACCAGAGAATGATACGTCTAATCATAATATAAATATTTTCCATCAAAACGTTCAGTGCGTGAAAAACAAAATTAAGGAAGTCGAAATGTATTTACTTAATAAAAACATTAATATTTGCTTGTATAACTGATCATTTACAAGGACATGAAATAAATTCAATAGTGTGAAATGGTTATTCTCTCGTTAGCATACATTATAGAAATGAACTTAAAATGGAGGGTACTGCGATTTTCCTAATAAATAACATAAGTTTGAGTACTAAAGAATTAGGGTTTGTTAAATGTAAATCTCTGGATAGGGAATTTGAAATATGTGGAATGGAACTTTCATTATACAATGCAAAATTAACAATATTAAGCATATACCGGTCACTTATTATCACTGATTTAGGTTATATCTTTTTTACACTTAATGAAATTCTATATAAAGTCTGTAAAAATAAGAATAATACGGTGGTGCTCTGTGGAGATTTGAATATTAATTATTTGACAATCTGGAAACAAGACTGAATTATTAAATATTTTATCTTCTTACATTATTACAGTCAAAACTACTGAAGTTACCAGGATCACATCTAGTTCTGCTACAAGTATTGATTACATATTATGTACAAATTTTAATAACTCTACTTGTAAAATTATACAAAATGGTGTCTGATCATACATGTCAAATATGAAAACTATTTCTTACTCCTTAAGTTGAACCTAAGAGGAAGATATACTGACGAATATATAATGTAAGCAATTATAATTCATTTTTATATATTACATCAGTAAAGAAAATTTAGAGGTGGTATACCGTGAAAAAAATGTTAAAAAAGCCTTTGATATGTTTATCAATACTATAACGTATTGTATCGAAATAGCTTTTCCCTTAAAAAAGGTAAAAGTACAAAAATTAAGAACAAACCTATGGGTGACTCAGAGAATTCGCATATCATTTGATAAAGTAAAATATCTACAAAAATTATCTAATGAAACTTAAAGTGAAGATGTCAAAGCATATTACGTTAGATATAAAAATATTTACAAAAAAGTTCTAAAAGGTGCTAAAAAATTAGACAACGACAGAAAATAGGAACAAGCTGATAATAAAATAAAAATAGCATTGAAAATTATGAATGGAAACTTAAACAACAAAAATAAAAATCATAAAGTAATACCGGATATTAAAGTTAATGATTCCATATTGTTTGATGCCAAAGATAAAGTAAATATATTTATTGATTATTTTATTAATGTGCCTAAAAACTTAAATGATAAACTTATAGGAGACACTAATGATATTAAAATCTTGAATGTCCTACAATGTTTCTTACACCGGTATCGGAATCGGAGGCATTTAATATCATAAATGATTTGAAAAAATTGAATACTAGTGGTTAGATGGGGTAGATTCCAACATGTTAAAGCATTGCATTAACTTTGTAGTAAAACCTATCACTTTTTTAATCAATCTATCAATTCAAAAATTAGAACGTGTTATATTCAACAAAATTATGACATTCTTAACCAATAAAATAAAACATTATATAATCTTAAACAACGGGCAACATGGTTTCCATAAAGGTTTTTCTACCGAGACCGCATTTATAGAATTTATAACTAATTTGTTCAATAACCTAAATAATGACAAAAAGTGTATAGGAATTTTTATGGATCTGAGCAAATCCTTTGATATGGTTAATCATGGGTTACTACTTGTAAAATTCTATTGCTATGGATTCAGAGGTAAAATGTATAATTGGCTAAAGTCGTATTGAAATGGCCGGCAACAATTAGTTGAACTAGAGAACGTTAAATCAGACTTACTAAACTAGAATGTGGTGTACCACAAGGGTCAGTATTGGGACCCTTTGTTTTTACTATTCGTAAATGATCTCCCCTTATTGTAAACTGATGGTAGTAACTTAATTATGTTTGCAGATGATAATAGTTTAATCTATTTTAATGATAACTCATCTAGTTTAAATCAGATGACTCAGTTAGTGATAAATAGTTATACAGAATATTTTAATGATAACAAATTATACTTAAATACTAATAAGACTGTATTCATTAGGTTTACACCCCGTACTAAAGTTATGAATGAGAGTCAACTGCTAAGAATTGAAAAAAAATCCATTCAGCAAAGAGTAACAACGAAATTTTTGGGTGTGTATATTGAGATATGTATATCAAGGTTCTGTGTAATAAACTCTCTTCAATTTGTTACTCCATCTACAGAAAGAACTCACAAGTAAATCGGTTCTACGCTCTTATTATCATGTACAATTTGTATCAAGAGTAACATATGGCATCCTGTTATGGGGATCTTCAACTCAGAGTCAGCATGTTTTTAAATTGCAAAAAAAAGAGATAAGAAACATCTTGCTGCTCGTATTTTAAACATTTAAATATATTACCTCTACCATGTCTGTATATATCAAAAATTTTATTATACGTAAAAAATAATTCTCATAATTTTATTAAGAATAATAATGTTCGTAATGTTCAGCTCTACTGCTGATCTGTTCACCTTGCAGAGACGAGCAATACGAATAATTTCAGGTCTCAAATTCAGAGATAACTGCAAATCCAAATTTATTGAACTGAAAGTATTAACAGTTCCATGTACGACATTCTGCAGTGTCTACTGCAGATCAAAACTAACTTGAAGACATACACTATGCGTAATGAAATGCACTCATATCTTACAAGTAATAACAATAATATTGATAATAATTATTTAAGATTATCCAAAACTAGAGTTGGTACAACATTCTGGGGCATTAAATTTTATAACGCCCTACTTCTCGGAGTAAATCTCCTTTCCCTAACAAATTTTAAAAGTAGAATTAAGCAGTATCTTTTAAACAATGCTTTTCCCAGAACACAAGAATTTTTAAACAGTGATTTATCTACAATATAATTAAGGCGTACTTAGTAGCTATTAAAACCCATAATACATGAAGCTTTTGCAGTAAACGTCTCATATATTCAACCTAAATAGAGTCTGAAATTGGAATTGTTTCAAATTCTTTATTATTTTATTTTAGTATTAATTTTTAATGATAATTGTTCTTAATCGTTTTCTATCACCTATTTTACTTGTATTTTATAGACCATAGACATAATTAATTATCCTAAACCTTACCTCTGTTTTGACTTGTGTAAATACTTTTTGTATATGAAACACCAATAAAGTATCTTATCTTATCTTATCTTATAATCATTATACGCATAATAACGATGATCTAACAATTCCTCTTCACGGGTTAAATTTATTTGAACGAAGCCCAATCTATATAGGCATAAAATTATTTAACGCTCTTCCACAAAATTTAAAAAATATTCATATTATAAAGGAATTTAAAAAATGCATTAATAAGTACCTCATTGAAAAATGTTTTTACTCGATTGATGAGTATATGAGTGAATAAGTAATTAATTGTTTATCAGATTATTTTGATTATTTTAAAATGCATGAAACTGTTTTTATGTGTATTTGTATCTCTTGTATTTTAAATTATTTGTTTATTAATTTTATGTGTATTTTGTGATAACATTATTTTATCAAATTAATGTCATGTTATATCTGAATATATTGACGAAATCAATACCAATGTACGGTTTTTATGGCAAATAAAATCTAACTTACTTGCCAAATTTGGGAAGTCTCCCATGTTTTGAGTTATCGTGGCCACACACGCACGCACGCACTAATTAAAATATTGTTTGCTTATTATACAGGAGGGGGGGTAAATAGTGTGTCCCGACTTCGATAGCTTGAGTTATATGATAGCTAGAAATTTAAAAAAAAAAACAATTAAACTAGATAGAAAAGTCTATAACCGGAAATTATTTTCGAATATACAGGATGAGCCAAGATGATTGTACAGGGTCGAGTGACTTTTTTTAAAATAGAATGCTATGTATATTAGTACATTTTTAAAGCCTCTTTCTAGGCTCCTTCACTCCTATATTATTATTGTTTATCTCCAAACCGCTAGGATGATTTTTTTGTCGAAATATTGCCATTCGCAGATGCATTTTGAAAAAAATCACTACAGTCACAATTAAGGGTGTTAAGACAAAGTTATGTATGTAAATACCAGTTATGCGCGAGATATCTGTATGATGTTTTTGTATTATTTTAACTTCCTAAAAATATACATGGTGGCTAAAAATAATTTTTCATTTTAGAACTTTTTGAATTCAATTTTCTCAATTTTTTTCAAATGGAACGCACTATACAGGGTGATTCACGCAAACTGTTCATTAGAAGTTTAGGGACTTGTAGCGATAATTTAATTCTGAAAATTTGGTTACTTAGATAGTTTTTTTATGCTCATTTCATTAAAAATATTTTCAAGGTCATTGCACTTCCGCTTATACCGGAAGTTACCATCAACTTCGTTATTGTAAATGGAATGATATATTTTTTATTGCATTTTTGAATTTTACTAGTCATTTTCATAGAACTTTGATTATACTACCCTATGCCTAAGTCTAACCCTACTCGAGATATATTGACTTTTCTGAAAATTTGTGTTTTGACACCGAGTAGTTTGAAATTTGCTGTCTCTAACATAATGAAAGTGAAAGTTACCATTTATACAACACGAATAGTGGAACCCTTAAGCTTTCTAATCATGCTTTCAAATTAACCTAATTGTTTACAGGGTGGTCAGAATTTACTAGCAACTTTGGCAAACTTCAAACGTCAAAAAGTATTTTTTTAATGGAACACCCTGTATATTTTTACAGTTTCTGATGTAGAATTTTATTCTGCATCGATTTGTATTAGGGTTCCCTATACTTATTTTTTATAGTTTTTGTGTTATTGAAAATTTTGTATTTTAACGCACAAAATACATCGAAGTATGTGTTGATCTGTCATTTCCCGTAAGTTTTTCGGAGAGGATTTGTTTCTCTCCACCAGGTTCTTAAAATATCTTAGACTAATGGTATTGAATATTACATTGTCCTCACTTCATTAATATAACTGTGGGAAGATACACACATCCTTTCCAAACTTTAAAATATGCATGCAGAAATTTCTTATGTGATAGAGGGAACTACTAGTAAGCAATAAGACATGTCCCTATGAATAATGCACAATGCACTAAACTTACTCACCTGATTTTTATCTTGTTTGTGGGGACATCAAATATTAATCTATATTTTCGTCATAGAAGAAAATAATCAAACGTGACAAAAATGGCAGGTAGATATACCTAATATCTACCTACCAAATAAATATGCCCAAAATTCTATGAATATATGGGGCACAATCACTAAAAAAGCTTGTGGGGACGCGTGTATGTCCCCACAATATTAAATGTCCTCACGAGTCTGGTAAAATTCAGGCAAAATTCCCCACAATATATTCAAGACATACGCACGCACGCACGCACGCACGCACGCACACACACACACACACACACACACTAACCGACAGATATCATTCGGAAATAGTCAGAATGGATTCAGGAGGGTTCAAAACGTATATATGAATCAAAATCTCGAGGTCGAAAAAAATCACGTACTATACTTCCTTATATTAGGTATAAGAAAGTAATATTTCATAGTATAAAATAGGTCCACTATTGGACTACGTTCATAAAAAAAATCATGGTGCTAGTACTAATAGTTAATGACTAATGTCAGAATGACGAAATTTGTCGGCAAAACCAGAATTTAGTTAAAAATACACGAAAACCTAAATAACTCCTAAAATAAAAAATTTTTCATAACACAAATGGGGTCAAATCGATGCATATTGAGGCCCTCTATCACCCTGAGCCAATTAATCCGTACTCAGTGAAACACCCTGTATATATTACACATTTGCCAATAAGGAGAGAACTTTTTTATGTTGGTTTTTGCTATTGACAAGTAAAATAGGTTGCTGTGCCTAAATGTTGTCCTGAGAATTTGAAAATTAAGTATGGTTAAAATATTTCCACAATCAATGTTGCATGTTGCAAAATGTCATAGAGGAAAATTAAGTACGATTTATGCCTGCTATTTTCAAGACTATAAAAATCTTTATGTTATATCAATATTGTCGATGTTATTTAAAAACCAGTCTGTTTCTCTGCTAAAGTTTGATAAAGTATAGGAAAGTAGGCTCTTTTAAAATTAAGTTTATAACTAGACACACTTAGATTTATGATTTTGGTGATCTTTGCTTACGCTAAAGATTGAAATTAGGGCGGGGTGATGATTTTCTTCAGCAAAAAACATCAATGGCCTTTTCAACCTTACAAACTTTATTAGACAGGACTAAGTCAAATAATCTTATTTGAATTAGTTATAGTGCTAAATTGATCTAGACTAAGAAAACCCTTAAAGTTTATTAAAGCCTGTAAGATTCCAATAACAGATGCACCAGGAACATAGTTACAGTATACAGGTAAATTAATATCACCTGAAACTAAAATATCCGAATTATGAATATAATTCAGGGAAAAATGCATCAAACAACATATTGTACGAGCAACATTCTAAGAGCAATATAAACTGTAAATATGTAAAAACAATAGTGACTTAAAATTATTTTAATGTTATGACTAAAAGGTAAGTTTCTATACATTGTAGAATGTAATTCTAAATCAAGCACCATGATGTATGAGTTTACTGCTATCATTACTCCACCACCTCGTTCACGTTCAGTTTCTAATAAATTTTTATCAGCCCGAAAAATTTTAAATTGCTCATTTAACATCTCAGGGTTTTGTATATTTGATTGTAGACCAGTTTCTGCCTGCATTAATATAAAGAACATTGTGTTTTTGTTCACGCGACGCACATTCTGACAGTGCACGGACAAGGTATGACAATCGGGGAGGTGATGATAAATTACTAGTAGCAGGGATACTATCTGAAATTGGAAGCTCTGGTTGCTATTGGTGACACAAGTCTGCTTTTAATTTCGCGACAGCATTTAAATATACCTAACATTCGTCATAGTCCTAGGCGGCATGCTCCATAGAGATATTTAAAAGTTTTATTTACTTTTAAGGACATACAATTAACACATTTTAATCTATCAGCTTTACATTTGTCTAAGCTGTGATTTTCAGCACATCCAGAGAATAGCGCCTTCTCTCAACAGCACCTGAGAGATCAAGTATCCTTCTTGCTCAAGACAGGTAACGTAAGGGTACGCCACCAGCTGTAAGAACTGCCAGCCGCAGAGAAACTTCCAGAAGATACAGATATATAGCAAATCAACTGTGCCGTGTACAACGCCGCGAAGCAACTCGTCCCCCGTGAGAGGTCATCCGATCAAGGGGGAAAAGAGTGGTAGATTCTTTGCTTCCACAATTCGGCACATAGCAAACGGATTAAGACGTCAACACCATACTCTAAATCTGACAGTGATGCTTACCATTATGCACCACTGTCTAGATAGGATCCGAGCGCCCATGGCTGTAAAGAAAACCTAGAAGAGGCGGGTAAGGAGTATGGAGCAAAACAATTTGTTCCATTCGAATCCTTCCCGCCTCTTTCAAGAGCCACAGGGTGTTGTAGATAATCCACCGACTGTAGAAGATGTCGAAATCTTCTGGAAGGGAATCTATGAAACGACGCATCCATCCAATAGCGACACTCCAGGAATTGCACACTTCGATGCTCTTTGCCACAGACATCTTGAAGAGCCAGAAGAAGTGTGCCCGGCAATCAGTACGGAAGAAGCACTTGTTGGTACCAAGAACTTTGCTGCCCCGGGCCCAGATAGCATTAACTACTGGTTGTGGAAGAAATGTCCTTCAACTCATTGTTGAACGAGGAGCATCAGATTCTGGACTGGTTCGTCGAGGGACGTACTGCGCTTATCCCGAAAAAGGGGGACCTTTCCCACCCGAATTATAGGCCGATCACTTGCCTCAACTCCTACTACAAGACATTTACACGTATCTTGTATGCTAGGACACTGAGGTCTGTTAATCCGGTCTTCCACCAGATACACGAACAGCATGGTGTCAAGAAGGGTATGGCAGATTGCAAGGACAGCTTGCTGATCTACCGTTTTATTACACAGGATTCTGTGCAATACAATCGGAATCTATCGATGGCCTGAATTGATTACCGCAATACATTTAATATAACATCGCACGAGATATTTTTGTACTTGCTCGACTGTCTTGCGATTCCAGCACAACTAGGGAGATACATAGAACAGCTGCTGCCGCTCTGGAAGACACGCCTCCCCATAACATCAAGTGCAGCACAGCGGATGGCGACAGAGCAGGTGGCATTTAGGAGAGGAGTTTTCCAGGATGACTCCATGAGTCCTCTCCTTTTCTGCATCTCACTGCTATTGTTGTCTGTTGGGTTCAACAAACTCGCTGGTATCAATGTAAACCACCCAGCGACTTTATGCCTCCGGAGAGTGCGAACTACAAAACGCTCTTAGGGTGGTCGAAGAATACACGTGGGAAATTGGGATGGAGTTTGGGTTGGATAAATGTGCAGTCGTCCACTTCATGGGAGAACGATGCGGGGAATTCTCTGAAGATGCGCAGCTCGCAGACGGAAGCATCCTAAGAGATCTGGATGCCGGAAAGACCTATACATATTATGGAGTGCAACAAAGGCACATCCAGGATGTAAAACAAATAAAGAACTCTCTCCGCGGCAAGTACAGACACCCCGAAAAATTTGGTCCTAAAAAACTTTCGGGAAAGAACAAGGTGTCTGCGACTAACATGCTTGCCGTTCCGGTCCTGCTCTGCTCCTTTGGAATAGTGAAGTGGACAGTAGACAAGATGCACCAATTAGACAGAGATACCCGCAAGATGATGAATATTCACAGAAATCTTCATCCTAGATAGTCCATTCCTCGTATGTACCTCCCACGTCAACGGGGGGCTGAGAACTCTTGATCCTGGAGTGTACGCATGACAGAGTAGTACATAGTATGGCATGTAATATCATCAGATCCCCTCTTGCGCTTTGTAATCACAAAGTTGTAGGAGTGGGAGCAGGATTGTTCAAGGCGGCAAAGGGAGCAGCAGATGAACTCGGTTTCGCATCCGACGCTAGGCGAGGTGACAGGCGAGGTGCTGATGTAGAGTCAGTCACTGAAAATCAGCCAAATCGCCTGAAAGCCCGAATTAGATTTACCGAACAGGAAAATATGTTTCGGCAGCATGTCAATATTCCAAAGCATGGTGTCTTCTATAAGAATATAGAAACACTGGGTTTATCGACCAGGCTGACATTCGCCTTTCTAAGGTCAGCCACGCTTATGTCGGAGACCGAGGGATTCATTATAGCCTGCTAAGATGGTGTTATGAACACCTTGGTCGCAGCCGCGTGCGGAGTGTAGAGGTTCCTGACATGAACTGCAGGACCTGTTTTGTCGAGGAAGCTGTTATCGTTAATATATCACATATCCAGATAAGGATATCGAATTACTTTATGATATACGGAACGATATATCTCTTATAAGGTATACGTGATTTTAATATATAACAACTCCCTTCCTTTTTGAAAAGTTGGTGATATACGCCGACTTTTAGGAAAAATCGGGTATCTCTTCTTCTTCTGTACGTAGATGAGGTCTTCTTCTCAGGAGGGTGTTAATTCTTTTCAGCATCTCGTTAGGGGTTGTATCCTTGGATTTCTTATACCAACAGCATCTTTTCTTGCATTTCCAGGCGATGTAGGAAGTGAGGAGACAGATTGCGAGCCCAATGGTTATGTACACACTTAGAGAAAAATGTTTAGTTATAAAAGGCTCATTTATTAGTTTGTCTAAGTCTCTGGAATATTGTTCGAGTTTGTGGTTAGCTATATCTAAATTTTCTACATTTAGATGATCGAACTGGAGAGGTTCTAATTTGGGAAGTTGAAATTTCCCGGGGATGTCACTACAACAGTCATAGGGTATAAGCACTGGATGTGAATTGTCCGTAATGTTAATTGTGTTGTGGTCTTCGGCTTGCACTTTCGTTATACCGACAAACGCGTAACAGTCCGGATGGGGTTTTAATATTGAATTCTTATTAACACTAGTAATTTTTGTGTCTATTTTCTTACAGTTTATGGTTATATGGATAGGTTCGGAGACAATTATTAACCACACATTATTTTGTAGTTTCTGAACGTTATAGCCTTGTCCATAAACGAGAGAACTTTCACAGTTTTCAGGAATTTTCCTGAAGTTCTTCAGTAACTGCGCTTCGCATGCTGCACTGCTGTCGATCGGGTAGGCGCAAAGGTCTGAACATAATTTCTTGCGAGCATCTAGTTGTTTACATGAGCTCAGATCTTTGACAGGGATGTACATTAATGAATCATCGTTTCGTGCAATGAATTTTTGAGAAAAAGACAGAACGTGGTGTAGGCCAGTTCTATTGTCTAGAATCGGGATAGGGTATAAATGATACAAGGTGTAAAGTTGTTGTTCTACTAATGGTATTCTTAGAACAAAGACAAGATCTGATTTTGACTGAAAGGCTTCTAATTCGATAATTTCCAAGTATTGGGGAATTTTTGAGTATTTTACGGGAAGAGGTAAATTATTTTTTACTAGGTTTTGAGAGATTTCCTGAAGGGCGGTAATCAAATTTTCAGGTGTAATAATTGAAGAATGTATTATTTTCAGGCGGGCAAAGGTGATTGAATTTAAGATGTCGTCTAGGTTACTCTGAAGGTACAGGTAACTTTCAGTTAACTTTTCACATGTTTCAACAAATTTTAGTTCGGCTTGAACCAGTGAGATTCTGTCATTTACTTTGTGTAATGCGGTTTGAATCTTTTTCATGTCCTCGTTAAAGGTTTTTATGTTGATTTGCATATTTTGGACCGTTTCGTTAAAGGTTTTTATAACGGTAGAGGTAACAGATATTTGATTTTTCAGAAGGTTTTCTGTTTGATGTTGGTTGTTGTTTAATTTATTGATACTGTCTGTGAAGAATTGTCCGTCTTCAGCATCTAGATTGCCGGTAATTGCTTTAAATATGCTATCTGCTCCATTTAGTATACCGCGTTTGAATCTTTTAGTGTTAATAAAGACTTCTTCAAATTTTACCTTAAGGGAATTTGATAATTGGTTTAGAAGTGTAATGTGCGTTTTGACTTTTACTAGGAATTCCTTTGTTTCACGTGTATCGTGGGTGAATATCTTGACAATTGATTCTAAAATTTTGTTGTTGTTGTTGAAGGCTTCTTCGAGGCTTGATAGGTTTTTATGGACTAGTAAAGTGGAAATTACTATCCTCGTTTCGTCGTGGTAGTATACTCCGACGGTGTTATTGATAGGTGTTATTTGGTACTGGGATATGGCTGTTCCGATCAGCAGGGTGAACCTGTAATGGTAATTTAGGCTTCAAAATATGGTTTTAGTCTGTCAAAGTTGGCTTTAGTTTTTTGTTTGGTTTTTTCGTTAAGGAGGGTGGCTGAGTTTTTGTGGAGTTCCAGGATCTCAAATGGCTCGTTAAATTTGTTACGTAATTTATCAGTGATTTGGGACTCTTTTAAATATACTTTTTGACCAATTTGGTATTCGGGGGTTTCTTTTGAAACATGAGCATCGAATCGGACTTTCGCTTTCTGTTTTTGTGTTTCGGTTCTCGCGCGTGCGACTTTATAATAGTAAGAGAGGCGATTGTTTAAGTCTCTAACGTATTTCGTGACTAGTTCTTCCTGATTATATAGTGTCTCGGGTGGTCTGCTGGACGTATGTCCGAAGACTAACTCATAGGGTGTAAATCCATGAGTTTTGTTAGTGGAGTTATTATAACATATCACCGCGTAAGGTAATACGTTGAAAGGGTGTTCGTCAGGATGTTCTGCCATGTGTATTCGGATCATCTCTAATAAGGTAGAGTGAAATCTTTCTAAGGAACCGTTCGATTGCGGATGTCCTACACTCGAATGTGTTACTTTGATGTCATAGAGGAGGCATAAATCTCTTAGAAGAGCGTTATCGAATTCTCGGCCGGAATCGCAATGAATTCGTATAGGTGTACCGAAATGCTGGAAGTAAACGAGTAGAGTATTTGCGATTGATTTTGCTGATTTATCTCTGATGGGGTACGCTTGGCTGAATTTTGTAAGTTCATCGCGTGTTGTAAGCGTGTAATTTTTTTGTGGGGACTTCTAGAATGTCAATATTTATACGTTCGAAAGGGGACCTAGGCGTTTCCGTAATTACTAGAGGGGTGTCTAGGTTTTTGTGACAGATTTTTGTTTCTTGGCAAGTTTTGCAAGTTTTTACGAATTTTTCAACGTCTTTTGTCAATCCTGTCCAATTGTATTTTCCTCGAATGCGTCTAATGGTCTCATTTATTCCACGGTGGAGATGAGCTTTGCCGGTATGGTATTGATCAATAATGATTGAAATTTGATCATCGTTGGGTGTTTTAGTAATATTCTGGCATGTTTTGAGTTTCACGTCTTTTTCCGCTAAAAGAAATGACAAGATTTCGAGGATAGGGAGGTCGATATTGTTTTCAATATGGTACGTCTTAGAGTCCTCGAATGTTTCGCGACCATTGTACAGTGAAATAAACAGATGTTGGACTACGGTTTCGGGGTCGTACGGTAGAGCCACGATAAAATAATTTCTATGCCGCACCGACTTACTGGAAAATGTATTTATTTTTAAATTCCGAAAATCAGTGTTTTCTTCGAACAAATCTTCAAGAATTTTGTAATGCAAATCTTCGAGATTGTTTTGTTGAAAAAATGTCACTATGTTTTTATTGGTTTTGTCTAAGAGTTGCCCATTTGAAAATTCGATTTTAGAATGATCGATAAGAGATTTCGTTTTGTACAGTTTTATGAAAGTTTCGAATTCTCTTAAAGCGTCCTCTTGTTCGTTTGTTTCTATCGTGTCACTTTGACTGTCAGAGTCGGGTTCTCTTGAAGTCGAGGGTCTTTGAATGGGGTACGTTAATAATTTGGATTCTGCTTGGAAATTAGAACATTCTTGGATGTGGTTTATCTTTATGCGGGACAGAGCGTCTGCGTTTTTGTTAATGCGACCGGGTTTATACTCAATTTCGTATTCATATTCTTCGAGCTTTAGTCGCCAACGTGCCAGACGGCTGCCGGGATCTTTGATCGAGAAAAGCCACGTTAAGGGTCTATGGTCGGTTATTAGTTTGAATTTCCGACCAAATATGTACGGACGGAAGTGTTTCACGGCGCATACTATGGCTAAGAGTTCACGCTCAATGGTTGAGTATTTACTTTCGGCTTTACAGAGGGTCCTTGAGGCAAAAGCGATTGGTAAATCTTTGCCAATGGGGCCTTGCGAGAGCACAGCGCCGATCGCGAATGCGCTGGCATCAGTAGTAAGTAGAAATGTTTCATTGAAGTCTGGGTAGATAAGAACTGGGGTAGAAGTGAGGGCTTGCTTTAATTCCTCGAAGGATTTTTTTGCATTCTGAATTGAAATTAAAAGGGACATCTTTTTGTAATAATCCGGTGAGGGGTTTGGATAGCTTCGCGAAATTACTTATAAACCTGCGATAATAACCTGCCAATCCGAGGAAGGATTTGATTTCCTTTTGGTTAGTAGGCTGGGGAAAATTTTGGATGCACAGTATCTTATCAGGGTTTGGTCTTACTCCTTCTTTAGTGATAATGTGGCCTAAATATGCGACTTCTTTATGAAGGAACTCGCACTTATCAGGCTGGATTTTTAAGTTAGCATTTCGAAGGCGTTTGAACACTTCTGTGGGGCGAGAAATATGTTCATGGATTGTTGGGGAATATATGATAATAATGTCATCCATGTAAACAAGACATCTCTCGTTCTGGATGCCCATGAGGATGTTATCCATGACCCTTTGGAAGGTGGAAGGGGCATTTTTAAGCCCGAAGGGCATATGGACGAACTCATAGTGGCCGTTGTCCACGCTGAAGGCACTTTTCGGTATATCTTTCGGATCTATTTCGATCTGGTGAAACCCAGATGCTAGGTCCAATGTGGTAAAGTATTGGCACTTGCCTAATTGATCTAAGAGGTCTGAGATATTTGGTAAGGGGTACTTATCTCCTACAGTTAACTCATTGAGTTTCCTGTAGTCAACGACTACCCGCCATTTCTGCTTACCTGACGCATCGAGTTTTTAGGGACGACCCACACAGGTGACGACCAGGGGGGAACTCGAGTGACGAATAATATTTTGATCTAACAATTTCGATACCTGCGTTTTGACCTCTTCTTTGTGTATCTGAGGGTATCGATACGATTTCGTAAATGTTGGTTTCGCGTCGTTGGTGTCTATTACGTGTTTAATTTCGTTAGTGAAGGTTAGTTGGTCACCTTCGAGATAAAAAATGTCCGCGTATTCTAAACAAAGTTGTGTTATTAGTTCGTTTTCTTCTTCATTTAGGTGGTCCAGACGGAGTTCATTCTTTATTTCGTATTGTCTGTCCACGAAATGTTGAAGGTTTTCTTCGCCTATTTTGTTTAGTGAGAAATTTCGGATTGGTTCTAATTTTATGTTTGAAAGATTAACGGTTTTGGGTATTGCATTTGCATTTAATATTGAGGTAATAAATTCACCTTTGTCGTTTATTCGGACTATTGCGTTAGGGAGTCTTACTTTGTCTATTTCGGTAGCTATCAGTATAGCTTCCATGTTAGTTAAATGGCATTTAAGTTTGGTAATTTGTTCAGTACGTGGTTCAACTGAAATTATATTTGAGATATTGCGAGTAGTATCCTGAATGTCTGGGTTTTGGTAGTTTTGTATGTCTGATAGACACTGGTCTGTGACTTTATGGATGGGAATTGTTTTGAAGTTTGTTATAAATTTTTTGTTTTTTATGTCCACTATGCAATCATAGTGTTCTAAGAAATCAAAGCCTAGGAGTCCATCGAATTCTATGTCGAGATCGTATACATAAATTTTGAATGGTTCATTATTGTCAAAGGGGATAAGAACAGCTTCATTAATAGTTATTTTTTGATCGGTTATGCCCTGGATTGTAATATTTTCCGGACATCTCCTACTGTAGTTCTTACAAATTTTAGGTTTGAATATGGATAATCCCGCGCCAGTGTCGATTAATAGTTTATGCGTGTTAGTAGCGTCATAAATATAATATAAGTTTTTAGATTTGACAGACAACAAGGGACTTAAAGAAACTGCTGTTCCGGGAAGTTGAGATTTGGGTTGAAATTGTCTAGGTTCATTTTGCCAAATTGGGTTTGTAGTACTGTCATGCTGGAGTCTCCGGTTTTGTGATATGGCGGGTCCGATTGGGCACGCGGGCCTGATCGAAAATCCTGATTGTATGAAGGGGTTGTGTCGAAAGTCGGTTCCTCTGTATAACAATTCTCGGAGGGACTATTAGCAGTATAATAATCCTCACTAGTATTGTCATATTCCAAAGTATTAGCAGTATAATAGTTCGGACTCGCATAGGGGTCATTATCCGTATAATATCCCTCGTTGATATTTTCGTAAGGGTTATCAGGAGAGTAATAATTTTGAATCTGTTCTGGGTTCTCAGGTTCAATATTTTGGTTCAAATGAAGCGTTCTTCTGTTTACATTTGGCTTGTAATAGTTAGGATTTGGTTGAATCGCGGGAGGTCTTGCATTGTTAAAGTTTGGATTTGGTGTAATAACTGGTGGTCTTTGTTGCTGAAAGTTTTGTGAATGTCCGGGGTTCTGACCGTAATAGTTGGGTCTTTGTTGTTGGAAATTTTGCGAATTTCCAGGATTTTGGTTATAATAGTTAGGTCTGGGATAATTTTGGGAGGTACCAAAATTTGGTGGGCGAAGATTTTGTTGCTTTTGACGACAATCGTTAGCGATATGTCCTGCGCGTTTGCAAAACGAACATTGTTTTGAATTTAAGAATAAATTTGGGTTGCGCATAGGAGTAGTAGCACTACTGCTGCGATTGATTTTTTGTGTTTCAAAATAATTTAATTGAAGCTCTCTCTGAACTCTCGTTATTGCTGTTAACATATCCGCGGGATCGCTTGCCCTAACAACCTGCACGATTTTGGGTTCTAGTCCTGTAAGTAGAGTATTCAGAACCATACCTTCAGTTAATTGTATTTGCGCTTGTTTTTGCGCCAACGTTAATCGTTGTTGTGGACGGAAGCATGCATTTTCGCTTCATGAGTTTGTAGGCGCGCAATAAAGGTAAGCGGAGATTCACTAGTGAGCTGTCGCATCCTTTGTAAATCCTGTATTAGCGAGGTTAGATCTCTACTATCTCCGAAATGATTTTCTAACAGAGTCTTAATCTCTTCCCATGAAGTGGGATTTCTAGAGTTCACTAGTTCAGCTGCGCGACCTATTAATTTATTTTTTATGTGAACAGTTAACAGTGCCGTTTGATTGCCAATTGACATATCATAAGCAGTTCTACATGAATTTAAAAATGTATTTAAATGTATTTGATTACCGTCATATTCGGGACCGATTGAGAATATTTCGTTCAATCTATATGGTTCAACAACTTCTGGTTGCAGTTGGTTTGGTTGTTGTTGTTGTTGAGCCATATTTCTAGTGGTTACTGGCATAAACTAATTTGAATTTGGAAGGCTTAGAGTTATTTTATTTATAATGTAAGACAACAGAACTTTTCCTTCCACGAGTAATACGTGCAAGAAATGGCACGATTAATAATTTAATTAAATTTTGCACTTAAATAATTGGATGATTCAATAAGTACTTACACGTAAATCTTCATTTATAGACGTTGGTCCTTTCCTGATTAAGGGATTAGAATCCGCCACCTGCTGTCAAAGGTGTCCTTGTTCCGGCGATCCTTTTCCTGAAGTTAGGTCCTTTCGGGGTGCTCCTTGTTCTTCGGGGGAGATTTTCGTCAGTTAGGCTTTTCTACCAGGTGTTTGCCGGATCCTACCGACTGCGCCATTTTATATCACTCAAAGTTAAAATCACTTTTTAAAAAATATTTATTTTCACTTTCACAATAGGTATTCATATAACATTGGTTTACACTTTAGCAATGATTATTTATATAATGTTAGATACGTTCAGTACAATAATAAAAAGATAACTGAGCTGCGGTGTCAGTGTTGGTTATATTTATAACATAATATTGTTAACGCGGCATAGGCATTCTCAGAATTAATGCTATGCCAGCGTTTCACATGAGTTTGTTTTGTCGAGGAAGCTATTATCGTTAATATATCACATATCCAGATAAGGATATCGAATTACTTTATGATATACGGATTACGGAACGATATATCTCTTATAAGGTATACGTGATTTTAGTATATAACATATATATATATATATATATATATATATATATATATATATATATATATATATATATATATATATATATATATATATATATATATATATATATATATATAGTAAAAAAAATCAATGAATTATCGGGTAACGCCCGCAAAAGAAAAAAAAATTGCACGGTGGATAATGCAAAATTTGCAAATGGCAGAAAGATGCAAACCGTGGACACGTGTTTCTGACTAATTGGTCTTCATCAGCACGGTTTGCATCTTTCTGCCATTTGCAATTTTTGCATTATCCACCGTGCAATTTTTTTTTCTTTTTGCGGGCGTTACCCGATAATTCATTGATTTTTTTACTGTAATGTAAATAAACCCGCGTTTAACTCTTTCTCTGTTCTTATATATATATATATATATATATATATATATATATATATATATATATATATATATATATATGTATATGTATATATATATATATATATATATATAAATAACAAGAATATAAAATATTCGTAGTCATTATCTTAAAAACTTCTGCATGCAAATTAATCATAGTTTGACATGATACTTGAAAAAAGAATCCACATAAATTTAAAATAAACAATAAAATACAAATACATATACGACACATACAAATAAATACCTAAATATTTACATTCGTATAAATATATATACATATTTATATACAGTACAAAACGTAATTGTCACGTAATACAAAAAATAACTATTGCCTTCAAAATAAATTATAATTTGGCATCTACATATTCTTGAGTTGAATATAAAGCTTTTTCAATAAAAAAATTTGTTTGTTTTTTTAATTTGACATAACTATTTATTTGTTTTAAATGCAATGGTAGTTTACTAAAAATTATAGTAAAATTATATACAACTGATTTTTTAAAGAAAGAAGTTTTATGTGATGCAATATTCAAATTGTTTCCATGTCTCGTGCTATAGGTATGATATTCACCCACACATTTAATGTATGATTTTTGTTTAAAAACATACAGAGCACATTTCCATAATAATATTGAGGGAAGAGTTAGAAGATTTTTAAATTTGAAAACTTCTTTACAACTACCCATCGGTGGTATATTAAAGATTAATCTAACAATACGATTTTGTCCTATTAATACCCAATCTGTGGTTTTTCCAATACCCTAAGAGACAATGTTATTTGCCAGGTGACTGTAAGCTAACCCATAGTAAATATTTAATAGGCCATCTGTGTTTAAACATGCCTTCATTTGAAAGATTGCAAAAACGAACAAATAGAAAAGAAGATAAAAGTAAGAACAAAATTTGGAATTTTGGTGCCTCTTTTATAATGTGGGAATGTCCTCCTCTTTTGTGGGGGGAGCATGGTCTGAAAATGTCTGAAAATTGGTAACGTTTGGTACGGTAATTTGTGTTTTATTCGAAATGGCGCGTTATACCTTTTATTTGTGTAATATTGGCGATTAGTGGATAATCAGAGAGTTTAAATTCGTAAAATTTTGTGTAGTATCTCTGATATAATCCACTATGGGTACAATGTCGTTGCAAAATTGTCGTAATTCCCTAATGGGGATATATCTTGTTGAGGTACTTATTAAGCGAAGGTATATATTTTTCAGTACCTGCAATTTGTGTACCTGCAATTTGTCATCATGCTCGTTGAATACCAGGTTGGTGCAGCATATACTAAGGCCGGTCTCACTATCATCGTGTAAATTAATTTTTATTATCCCTGTTTAGTCTGCTGTTCCCCGCCATCAGTGGGTATAGACTCCTGGACAGAGAATAGACTTACGTATCGTCTCGTTAAAATAAAGTCCTTTGTCCAAAGTTACGACTAAATATTTTACTTATTGTTTTGTCTCAATTTGGCTGCCTCCCTTCGAAATAGGTGTAATTATTTTATTATTTATCCTTTTTCTAGTGAAAATAATAGCCTCTGACTTGAGGACGTTCATCTTCTACTTGGCGTAGTACTCCGACGTCCTTACCATTGTGTGTCTTTATTAGCTGCTCAGAGGCCTGAATATGGTGTCTGTGGCAGTACATGGCGGTATCGCCAGCGTACATCGTAAGCTTGGTGTTCGGGAACAACTGGAGAAAGTTGGACATGTATATGTTATACAATTTTCACGCAAGAACTGACCCCTGCGGAACGCCTGTTCTAATGTCCCTCTGTGTTGACAGAGTTTTGTTCACTCTCACTCGCATCGTTCGGCCGTGCAAGTATGAGTGTATATGTTGAGTCCAATGGCCCGGAAAGTCGGACCGGTGCAGTTTATATATAATACCGGGCAGCTAGATGGTATCTAATGCTTTCTCAATATCTAAGAGCACCATGGCGGTGCTCTTGTCGCTTGATATCATGACGATCTGCAGAGTCGTGCTGCGTCTCTTCTTGAAACCGAACTGAAAATCATCGTTGATTTCAAGATTCTCCTGGGCGGTGTTTAGCCTATTCAGGACGATCTACTCAACCAGTTTAGATACCGCTGATAGTAAAAATTTTTTGATAATTATTGTTTTCTTTTACAAAAACTTATCATAGACAAATATAACATATAACTTTTTAAACAATTATTTTCCCGACTATTTGCCAAAACGCTGAAACTTGGATTATAAAAAAGATAAGAGGTACATTATGTTCAGTACGATTGACACAATAATATTATTTTTAATTGTAACTACTTTGTTGGTAAAACCAAAAATAAATAAAACAAAAGTTTTCACCAGTTGATCACTTCAAAACGTTAAAACATTCACAGATACGTGTTTCTGTATCTTTGCTTCCTCAATATGGCCTTTTGAAAGTCTCTAAAGTAACCGCGAATCTTAGTAAATCCTAATGTAATAAATATTAATGACCGATTTCTATTGTAGTTGTCTTTAGTTTAGAAGTAATTGTATCTTAGTGATTGAGTATATGTAATCAATCGCTTCCACGCTCAATATCTCAGGAATGGTTCAACCATCTTTTATCAAATTTGTTTCATGATTGACAGTGATGTTTAATAACATTTTTAAAAATGAGTCTTTTAACGGAAACGGCGCATTAAGGTAGCAAGTAGCAAGGGGGTGAACACCCTGTATCTCTTTAATAGATGGCATTAGGACGATACATTTTTTATTTTTCTTCATTATTTATCCTGAAGAATCTACCGTATAAATTTGGCACTATATTTTTGCAACACACTGTATGTTCAGGGACTCCGAACAGTAACGGACGACATTTTAGGGGCAAATTCAACAATTTAAATATATGATAACTGATTAATATTAAGGTAAAGTTTCCAAATTTTGTAAATAAAAAGAATTATGTGTCGGAAACACATGAGAATGATAATATGCCAGAACAATTTAAAAGACAAAATGTGTTATATTGCTTTAACTTCTAACCATTATTATAGGGTTGTTATTAGGACTTGAATCTTTTGCTAAGTATGTTAGTATGTTAGCACAGGATGAACGGACATTGTATGTTTTATTTATACGTCATTACTCATTATTTAATCCCAAATCTTAATTATGCACTACTATTTTATTTTTCGTTTTACCTATCTATAATTTCTTTTCATATTTATCCCTACAAATGAAGATTGTGACAAGTGTTCTTGTATTAATTGTTAAAAATATCTCATTTATATATTGTCATTTTAGAAAGAATAATATGTATGATTGCGGCTGGTACGTTGCGTAAAAAAGTTGCTAAACATTTCAATAAGGTGGTATCGTCACCTTAAGCAAACAACTCTACACTAACACCTAGAGGCAGGTCCAATACTTCGTCTCCCACCTTACAGTTAATGCGCGAGAGGGAGACGTTTGATATACATCAGCGTAAATTCACTAACTTCAGAGATGCTCTCATTCTGGCACTATTTGTAGTGGGGCATGACAGAAAGAGAGTATCTCGGAAAGTGATGACTTTGAGCTGATGAGTATAGTACATATTAATTATGAATTATGATATAAAGAATAAAGTTTGATAATACAGATCTAACTCTGTAGTAGGCCATTGGGTCAAAAATAATCAATAATTTGAAAAAATATTGTTACTGTGGTCGTTAATTATTTAATTATTTATTTTCCATTCCCCTTTTAAGTAGGTAGTAATCCAATTTGTTATAATTTTTATTATAAATTTTCATATGTTGTATATTAAGGTATTCAGATGATTATTTTCAGGAGTTTCAGTTAAATAAATACATTTCTAAATTAATAATCATCTTTGATCAACTATATTACTGCACAATTAGGTATGTATTGTCTATCATTATTCTATATCATAATATTCATAAACAAAGAGTAAAAAGCATACTTTTTAAGACAAAGTACTGGACCTGTCTCTGGGTACTAGTCAACTCTCAGCAGTATACTCATAGATGAGCACACCGCACAACTCCAGCGGTAGATCGGTTTTTAAGAAATTAAAATGGATGCTACATTGTTAAAACGGACATTACAAGTGGCAAGAGATATCAATATTCCAACGTCAACAATCTCGAGAAGATTGCATGAAGGTAAACTTCATGTCAGATAACCATGTTAGATTTAGAAGTACCAGGGAACTACTTCATATATGTAAGTCCACGAGGAGAAGTACGTACTGCTTCTGTTTCCCATCCTTGGTGATGCTAGTGTTGAATTTTTTGATTTACTACGCCCCATTCTGGGCCAAAATTTAAACCTTCTTTT
Source organism: Rhamnusium bicolor (assembly GCA_029963845.1). Classification (NCBI taxonomy): domain Eukaryota; kingdom Metazoa; phylum Arthropoda; class Insecta; order Coleoptera; family Cerambycidae; genus Rhamnusium; species Rhamnusium bicolor. The sequence continues at coordinate 236,658 of JANEYF010004182.1, forward strand.
GGCGTACCTTCTGGTATTTTTCAATGTAGCTTGGATCCATTCACCAATCTGAGGAGGGACTTTATTAGAAATGATGCTGTATTTTCCTGTCTACTCATTGATAAATTAAAATCAGCTGTGCGCTGTGTGACGAACGATTCACAAAGACTCTGATAACTGAATATTTTACTATCCAATCTCTTCGTAGTCTTTCCTTTTGTTGGTTGCTGAAGATGTTTGACCAGTTCTTTCTCGGACTCGATACTGACTCTTGAATCGAGTATGGCAAGTCCGACTAAATGTTCCGAAAAATATCAAAAGTGACATGAAAAGCACCCACTGCTGGCGTTACCACAAGGTTTTGGTAGAATTGAAGAGATTTATGTCATTTAGAATCTTTTTTTTCAGCTAGTGGGGCCTCGTCAAATTCCAACCGACCATATGTGAGATTTATGAACAGACTTATTTTGGTAATCTCCTTCTTCTCTCTAGCGATGAGAACCAACTATTCTTAGAATATCTACATTTTTTGGCTACAAATTGCCGTTGTTATCCAATGTGCGTGGTGTACGGCTCCTGGCATGGCGCTCGAAACATAATCTCATAACTAGTTTGTTTTCCGAGAATAATCTGACACAGGTTTAGCAACTCAAAGTAATCATCTGAGTTGCTCAGTTTTCGTAGCATATGTGTAGTACTCATGAATTTTTTCCACTAGTATCGGTAATAAAATTTTATAAATGCATACATCATAATGAAATCAGATTTTCAAATTCATTGTAACCATTTTACTAAAAAATTATAGCAACCCCTTAATATGTTTCAAATTGACTAATTTTTGGATATCCTCTTAGATAATGGAACAAAGGCAAATTGCAGAGAGGCATTTCGAAAAAAATCTCATAAGGTTTGGACCACCGTAATAGATATTTTATATGTCTTTGAATTGCCCGAAGAAAGCTCAATAAAAAAAATTTAAAAGAGAAACTTAATAAAAGCAGATTTTTTTTTGTATTGAAATACCTTAAAATATTTGAAATACTGTAAAGTATTTGAAGTACTTTAGAGTATTTAAAATACTGTAGCGTACTTGGAGTACTTGTAACGAAGTGATTTTTTCCGGTAACCATTTTCGGATGTAATAAGACCTAGTTGGGTCCATCTTTCACTTTGGTACACCCTGTATACTATAACTAGTATGAATGTTTCAGTTAAAACCGTTTTGAACCAGAGTTCAAGTTCTTTTAGAAGTCCAGTATGTGGAATATTTAATTATTTACTAAACATAATTGTTTCGGTTTATTTTCAGGGTAATCTTAAGTTATTTTTATTATCTTAATGGTAAACCATTTGTTGTGTTTTAAAATAGACACCAAGTAAGACGTTGAAAATAGAATTTAATATAGTTTATCAATCGTAAATAGCCAAGTGAAGAGTAGTTATTAATGATAAAAGAGTATGCTTCTATTTCTGTTTAAATAATTTATAGAATAAATTATTGTTGGATTTATAGTAAAATATTAATCCTTGACCGTTTTTAAAGATTGTTTTGTAAATATAGGTTTATAATTATGAGAACACGATTTCCGGCGCCGGAATATTTTATAAACTTTCGGTTATGTTAATAACGCAGGGAATTTGTTTATACACAGTACGCCAAGCTTGCTTGGAATACGTTTACGACGCACGTAATTGAATCAATTTCACGGTTAAGGACAATTCCCTGTGGGTTATGTCGAAATTGCTTAAAAGGGATGCTAACCTCATCCCTGTTTTAATTCATAATGTCCGCACTGCACTAACCGACAGGGAAAAAGCCAACACCATGGCTGGCCACCTTTTCGAAACTTACAAATCATCGTCCAACGAAATCGAGCACCAGGTGGATATCGATGCTGGTCTAACACAAATTCCAGCATTCACCCCCATCCCTCCACGTAAACTATCCCAACTCCTTACATCTCCCGCTACATTTAAAACCATACTGAAAACACTTCCGAATCTCAAAGCCCCAGGTCCAGATACAATTCCCAACATTCTCTACAAAAAATTGCCACGTAACACACTTGTCCAGATCACCTACATAATAAACGCGTCGATACGGCTGCAGTATTTCCTCACAGCGTGGAAAACCTCCATAATTGTGCCCTTCCTGAAGCCAGGTAAGGACCCTGTCCGGCCAGCAAGTTACCGACCAATTTTACTGCTTAATACTCTTGGCAAAATAGCCGAGAAAATATATCTCATTAATTTGAATAAACTTATTAAAAAAGGTAACTTGCTGCCCAACATACAATTTGGCTTCAGAGGGGGGGCACAATACCACGCTGTCGTTGTGTAGAGTTGTGCACGACGTTATCGAGTGTTACAACAAACACCATTTTACAAAAATGCTGCTCCTGGACATCCAGAAGGCATTCGATATTGTTTGGCATGGAGGCCTCCTGCATAAATTCACACACATCCATAAATTACCTACTTATTTTATATCTCTAATTAAATCTTATCTTGTTGACCACACTTTCGCGGTCAAGATTAATAATACTACATCCGAGTTTTATCAAATAAGGGCGGGGGTGCCGCAAGGGACGGTGCTCTCCCCGGTTTTATTTAACTTATATGTTGCTGATATTCCCACACATTCCCTAACACAAACAATAATGTACGCAGACGATACGACAATTTACGACCAGTCCTTTTAACTACACGAGACTGCTAACATACAATACATTGGAGATTACATTACACAGACGGCTTTAAAATTTTTTAGACAAAACATACAGAAATCCATACTCACTGCACACATTACAGACATTCGACATTACCACCAGTACACACATACTCACAAATTACTCCACAAAAATTTGCCTATCTTTTTTGAATAACCTTAACTTCAGACATACAATGACGGACATCCGCATTCTACCCTTTTCCATATTTATTATTACCCACCCCCAACCGTAACTTCCTCCGATGACCGTCCCTCCCGCCTCTTCACCCCATCTTTTACAGACAATCTAAATTTCAATTCTTTTAAGCAGGTTTTTTCTCTAGCTTTTTCCTGCATGACCAGACTATAACGACATTTATAGTATTGCCCTTAATTTAATTCTCAATATGTTTTATACAAGTTTATTTATTTTACACGTTGTTACAGGAAAATGTCTACCCGCCAAAAAACAACAAAAGAGGCACACCTGAGCCTTGGGCCATAACACCGGCCAGCAGTCTAGGCCTCTCTTGTCCAATAGGGAATAACTATTCTACTGCTTTTCGCCTGAAATTTATTTCAGGCGAGTCTATTGTAAGCCAACCGGCTACTATCATTCTGTGTATGTATTGTAAATATTTTTATTTATTGTTATGCACATAATGTATGTGCTTCATTTAAGTTCCTTATAATGTAAATAATGTTGAATAAATGTATTAAATTGGAATTGGATTCAATTTCCCTTGAAACACGTAGGCACGTGATTCCCGGGTGGGGGGATTTGTGATTATAACCGCAAGCACGAGCCACAAATATCATCTTCTGACAACTGGTCAGACACTCCCGGCTGTACCGTAAAAACTGCTTCCGAAATCCAGGGTGCTCCGATGAATCCTCCAGTAGTAAGAAATTCTGTTTTACTATTTTATTGCTTTATTGTTGATTTTGGTGCATTTCCGTCATTTACCGTTTGTGTCCGCATTTTTGCTATATTCTCTTGTCCGTTAATTGTCTACAAATACCGGACAACCCGAAATATCCGGAAAATATCGTGGATTAACAAAGTAAATCCGGGTTATCTATTTTAGCTATGAGCATATCGGGATTTTATTAGTAGATTCAGCACGAGTGAGGTTTGGTTCTAGAACTATGAAATGAACCTCACCGTGTGGGGAAAAGTGGTAACCGTCCTTTTCAACACAAGTACGGTTTGGTTCTAGAACTATGCAAGAAACCTCACCGTGCTCCGCGGCGTAATTGTTAATCCAAAGCCACTACCGCAGAGTGGTAAAACAAGAAGGCTCGCAGATAAAGGTGATAATCCCTCGTTCCATCAGTACCTAGTGCGAAAATACGCTTTAACTCCGTCCGCATATCTCTGATCTAGTTAGTTTCAAAACACGAATAAGTAAATTCTAGCGCTATATCACGAGGTCAGCGTCAAGCATATCGGGATTTCATTAGTAAATACCGCACGAGTGAGGTTTGGTTCTAGAACTATGGAACGAACCTCATCATGCCGGGGAATGTAATAACCGTTCTGTTCAGCACGAGTAAGGCTTTGTTCTAGAACTATGAAATAAACCTCACCGTGCCGCGTGGCGTAATATCATAAACATAACATTTGATAAAGTGTATTCACTAGAGACATCAGTCGCTGAGCTACCGATATAGCACGTCCGCGAGTAGCCAATCAGATATACCGTCTGTCCCTGGATTGACCTCCTTCCGTTGTGGCACGCCTGCACTCCGTAACCACTAGCACCTGGATAGTTCTGCTCTGCCCGCCTGCTATAATTCCGCCTTAAGCACCAGTGGCCATAGAGTCACTAACCGCTTGCCGTAGACACCAGTAACCGTAGATTATTTTCATAACTGCCTGTAATAATTATTTAGATATTGCTTGCTTATAATAAATACCATAGATGTAGTCTCCGAAACTAAACCTCTTGCTTGTTTCCTAGGCTGATTGCTTGTAGATAAAAAGTAATATTTACATTTTTGCTGTTCCCACATTTCTTTGTAAATAGCTATTATTTTCTTTTGTCTGTGTATTTGGTTTTTATTAGGATAAGTACAGTTTAAATTCTGACTTTTATTCAAAGACAAAAGTATATGGAATAAATTTGTTGGTACACCGACAATCATTTTCGGCAGGTAAGGTGAGGTTGTCCATTGCTACGCAAACGACAACTACACACACAGAACGACCTGGCATTCCTTATATTCACTGAGTTACCCTAGTTTCTATCATACCGTTGACAGAATAAAGTAGTATTTCTAAACTTTAAAACAGGAACTGACGCTCGAGGCCGTTACCGAAATAAAAAGTTCAAAAGTACAGCAACTATACTGAAGGATACTAAAGTAACACGACACCCACGCAAAATAAGCATTTTGGTGGTGGGTAAGTAAGCGCGTCACATACTTCAGAGTATTTGAAGTAGTTTAAAATATTTCAAATACTTACCCTCAAATATTTGAAATATCGTACTTGTAATTTACATGAAGTACTTTTGACGACAATTTGGTATTTGAATTATTTTGCTTTACATCAAAGTACTTGGGATTTGGAGTAGCAAATATTTTACCAAGGACTTGATATTTAATACTTCAAGTACTTTCATTGAATACATTGACCAATATACACGTTGTAACAGCTACTTTTGAATAGAGCCTAAAGAGTGAATATAGCCTCGACGCGATAGCTGACCCTGGTCTAGCCATTCTGAAACGCGTAAAATAGGGAGAGTCGAAGCTCACGCGTTATGAACGTATTACTGCATATTCAAAAGCGTTCGTTACAACGTGTTTTCATAAAGCAGTAAACCAAGATTCAACCTAAAGGTTGATCTACGTTAAAATCACATAACATATATAATGTTTTCAAACTAAGTTATAGGTCAAAGAAGGCACATTTTCAGTATCTTGTAAAAATATACCCAGTTAGTACCCTGTAGCTAATGCTTAATAGTACGTAAAAGTTACTAAAATGCAACTTCATTTAAAAGCGATTAACGCTTTTAGAGGAACTAAATTTCTACAAGACGATTTTAAAACTTTTACATGTTCTTCATAGTTCATCATTCTAACCTGTCGACCTTTTTGTAGCGTAACGACACTTTACCTTTAAACTGTTCTGGCATATTATCATTATCATGCGTTTCCGACATATAATTAAAATTCTTTTTATTTACAAAATTAGGAAACTGTACCTTAATAGGAATAAGTAATTGTATATTTAAATTGTTGAATAGGCCCCTAAAAATTCGTGCGATATTTTCGGAGTAACTGAGTGGATTCCAAAAAATATAATGTAAATCTTATTCAGTATATAATTTCACCAAGGTTAGAGGCCGCAGCTCTTGGTACCTGTTTTGCAGGTCGCTATCAGTCACTAAGACATCAGTGATGTCTGATGAGTAGTAGCACTGACCACCAGAGGGATATACTTATCACTCATTATGTCTATTACTGTTTAATTAACAGCATATTCAATTCAATTCAATTTTATTAGTCCTTTAGATCATTACATATGATATAGGCTTAGTCATTGTATAAAACAAAATGGTATAAAAAAAATCATATAAAATAAATAAATAAAAACCAGCATAAATAGTTAGTTTTAACGAAATACACAGTCTAACAATTATATACAAACAAAAATATATGTACACAATATATATATATATATATATATATATATATATATATATATATATATATATATATATATATATATATATATATATATATATATATATATATATATATATATATATAATTCACCATCCACTAACAAATTTTTGATTTTAAGTTTGTATGAATTAAAACTATTAATATTTTTTAATTCAAGCGGCAAGAATTATATAGTTTAATACAGCAATAGATTGGCGATTTCTCTAATAATGTAGAATTATGAGATGTTATCAGGAGGTCACTGCTTCTCGTAATATAGCTATGATGAGATGAAACTTCTTTAAAACGGTGTAAATATTTTTTTACGAAGCATAGATATCTATAAATATAAATAGATGGCATTGCAAGTAATTTATTTGTTTTGAAACTATGTTTACAGGTTTCGCTTGGTTTTAAATTGAATATTAGACGAATAAGTTTTTTTGGCAAATAAAAACTCTGTCTCTTTCAGAAGTCTTGCTTCAGCAAAATATACTAAAACTTATATGTGAGTATGCATGTGCGTAATAAATATTTAGCAATGTTTTAAGATTAACCACATTTTTCATTTTTATAACTGCAAAATATGCCTCATTTAGTTTCTTGCATAGGATGTCAATTTTGGATTTCCAAGACAACTCCTAAAAATTTACTTTAGTTAAATTGAATGTTTAGGAGAATACAGGGTTTCCTGTTATAAAAATTCATGTGTGTTACTTTTGCTATATTTAATATAGGTTTATTACGATCACGCCAAGCAGAAATTTCATCTAATACTTTACCAATTTTTTATGCAGAATATCAATATTGGGGTCTGCCACAGTTGTGGTGCTGTTGTCAGCAAACATCATCACTGACCCACTTTTTATGCGGTTTGGTAGATCGTTGACATATAAAATAAAAGGCAAGGGCTCTAGAACTGACCCCTGTGGTACACCTTGAGAAACATTAAATTACTCTGAGAAGTGGGTACCAATCCTCACAATTACTTTGCGATTTAATAAGTAAGAATGAATTCATTCCATAATACTACTATGTATACCGAGGTTAAAAAGTTTAGATATAATATAATTCATATCCAATGTAACAAAAACAAATGCTTTGGATAAGTCAAATTTTAACATAACCACATATTTACATTTATCTAGATGACTATAAATAGTATTAAGTAAGTCAACACCGGCAGTCTCCACTGATTTACCGTTCCTAAAACCATGTTGACATGGTGTGAGAATGTTTTATTTTTCTATAAATACTGATATTTGATCGTAAATAACTCTTTCCATTATTTTAGATAGAGAGCTGACTAATGTTATTTGTCTATAATTTTCTATGTCCAAAGGGTCACCTGATTTTAATAACGGTACTACATGAGAAATTTTTAAAATATTTGGAACAGAACTACTTTCAATTGAGTAATTTATCAGACACGTTAGTGGTAGTATGATACATTCTTTAATTTGTTTCACCAATTGAAAACTAAGCCCGTCATTATCAAAAGAAGTTCTATTTTTTAATTTATTAATTGTATTTGTTAACAAGAGTTCAGAAACCGGAACAAAAAAGAAAGTTCACGGAAAATTTAACACAACTGTTTTATTCCTTGTTAACTGATAGAAAAAACTATGTAGAATACAAAGGTTTCAAATCTGATATATATTGTGCGACAAGAGGGGTAACGCAGGGATCCAACTTAGGTCTGCTTCTGTTTTTAATGTTTGTCAACGACATTGAGAAGTCTATAAATTCTCATATGTTTCTCTATGCTGATGATTTGAAAATAGTAAGAGTAATAAATAGTGAGCAAGATTGCCATACATTACAGGATGATATTGATTCCCTGTACGCTTGGTGTTCACAGAATAAATTAGGTTTGAACATTAATAAGTGTGAAACGATGACGTTCTCAAGGAAAAAAAACTTGTTAGAATATAATTACAAATTAGGTGACTCTGTTCTGCAACGATATCATCCGAAAAAAAGATTTAGGTATAATATTACACCCTGAATATCGTTTATTCCCCACTATGAATATATTAATAGTCATTCCCTAAAAATGCTAGGTTTTATAATCAGGAACACTAAACAATTCACAAGTATTGAATGTCTCAAGATATTATATTTCTCCTTTGTCAGAAGTCGATTGGAGTACTGTAGTGTAGCTTGGTCTCCGTACTACAATGTTCTTATTATGATGCTTGAACGTGTACAACGTAAGTTTTACAAATACTTGTATTTCATAAATCGTAAAAGATACACCGAGTAGAATTATAGCTATAGGGCTTTATTAAATGAATTTGAAATCGAGCGATTAGTCATGCGACATAAAGTAACGAACATTACATACTTGTACAAAATCATCCATGGTCAAATTGATAACCCTCAATTCTTAGATCAGGTGCATATTAATATACCCAGATTTGGTATTAGACAGCCTTCAATCTTTATATATGATACACCCCACACCAATCAGCACATGAATTCACCATTACTTTCTATGTCTAGACAATACCATGAGTTGCAGAATTTTGTTGATATATTTTGTGATAATTTTACGCACATTTCTCGTTCGCTTAAAGAAACTGTTTTAACTAATTCTGCATTTTGACCTTGAATATTGTTGATTACGCCATTCATGTATGTTATTTCATATTATTCGTATCTCCATCATTTAATGGTTTTTTACTTAAACTTTTGTTAAATATTAGCTTTTTTTTTTGTGTAATGTCATGGACTTTACTAAGTCTTTTGAGCATATTCTGTATTTGGATAGCTGTGTCTGTCGCACTCCTATTTCCTATTTTCTATTTTCTATTATCTATTTTTTTTCATGTTTAGCTATAGATTTTTGCTGTGCTAAATCATATTTGTTAATGAAATACTGTCTCTGTATCCTATTTATGGACAGTTTTGTCTGTTGGATTTCAACAAACTTTATTATATATATATATATATATATATATATATATATATATATATATATATATATATATATATATATATATATATATATATATATATATATATATATATATATATATATATATATATATATATATATATATATATATATATATTTTGGTTTCCCGATGCCGGTCAGTCCTCCCGTGGCCTCCGACGCCTCACAGGAGTCGCGCCGGCGCATCAACTATAGCCACTCCCCACATCCCGCTGGGTTAGTGACTGTAGATACCAGAATCGTGTGCCCTAAGCAGACGGAGAGAACCCAGAATGTCCGCCTTCTGCATTTGGCCTACCAGTCACTCAGCTGATTTTTGGCAGGCTGGTATGATCTTCAGTTCCGAGAGCAGCGTAGGCTTTATTCCTCCGAGTACACCGATTATAAGGACGACCATTTTGACCGAGTAGCCTGGGTACAGCACTTGGAGCTCGTACCGGAGATCGCGATATTTGGTCCGTTTCTCCTCCTCTTTCAAGGTGATGTTTTTCTCTGCAGGTGCCGAGAACTCGATGACATACATCACCTTGAGTTGATGGTTGAGGAGGACTATGTCAGGCTTATTGGCTTGGATTAGCCTGACAGTCGGGAATGAGTAGTTCCAGTAAATCTGGCATTTCTCGTTCTCGACAACGGACTCAATATCTCCGGGAACATAAGGCAGCACTGGTGTCTGGTCTACCCCGTACGAGTGCCTTAGATGGTAGTATAGCACTCGAACGCGTTATATTATTATTATTATTATTATTTTTTTTTTTTTTTTTTTTTTTTTTTTTTTTCGGTTTCCCGATGCCGGTCAGTCCTCCCGTGGCCTCCGACGCCTCACGGGAGTCGCGCCGGCGCATCAACTACAGCCACTCCCCGCATCCCGCAGGGTTAGTGACTGTAGATACCAGAATCGTGTGCCCTAAGCAGACGGAGAGAACCCAGAATGACCGCCTTCTGCATTTGGCCTGCCAGCCACTCGGCTGGTTTTTGGCAGGCTGGTATGATCTTCAGTTCCGAGAGCAGCGTAGGCTTTATCCCTCCGAGTACACCGATTATAAGGACGACCATTTTGACCGAGTAGCCTGGGTACAGCACTTGGAGCTCGTACCGGAGATCGCGATATTTGGTCCGTTTCTCCTCCTCCTTCAAGGTGATGTTTTTTCTCAGCAGGTGCCGAGAACTCGATAACATACATCACCTTGAGTTGATGGTCGAGGAGGACTATGTCAGGCTTGTTGGCTTGGATTAGCCTGACAGTCGGGAACGAGTAGTTCCAGTAAATCCGGCATTTCTCGTTCTCGACAACGGACTCAATATCTCCGGGGACGTAAGGCAGCACTGGTGTCTGGTCTACCCCGTACGAGTGCCTTAGATGGTAGTATAGCACTCGTAAAGCCGCGTTATGTCGGTGGATGTAGGCCGAAATCGCATATATGGGACATGCAGAAAGTAAGTGCATGAGCGATTCCGACGCCTGATGGCAGGTCCTGCAGTTGATATCAGGAACCTCTACACGCCACACGCGGCTACGGTAGACCAAGGTGTTGATAACACCATCTTGGCAGGCCATAATGAATCCCTCGGTCTCCGACTTAAGCCCTGCTGACCTTAGAAAGGCGAAGGTCAGCCTGGTCGATAAACCCAGTGTTTCTATGTTCTTATAGAAGACACCATGCTGGAGTTTATCGACGTGCTGCCGAAACAGATTTTCCTGTTCGGCAGCTCTAATTCAGGCTTTCAGACGATTTGGCTGAAGTTCGGTGACTGACGCAACATCAGCACCTCGCCGGCCTCCTCGCCTGATGTCAAATGCGAGGCCGAGTTCATCTGCGGCTCTTTTTGCTGCCTTGAACAATCCTGCTCCCACTCCTACAATTTCGTGATGTTTTACGAACCGCAAGAGGGGGATCTGAGCTCCTGAGTATGTTACATGCCATACTCAGTACTACTCTGCCATGCGTACACTCCAGGCTCAGAGTCCTCGGCCCCCCGTTGACGTGGGAGGTACACACGAGGAACGGACGATCTAGGATGAATACTTCTGTGAATATTCATCATCTTGCGGGTATCTCTGTCTAATTGGCGCAGCTCATCTACCCTCCACTTTACTACTCCGAAGGAGTAGAGCAGAATCGGAACGGCAAGCATATTAGTAGCAGACACCTTGTTCTTCCCCGAAAGTTCGGAAGACCAAATCTTTCGGAGGCGGTGTCTGTACTTGCCGCGGAGAGAATCCTTTATTTGTATTACATCTTGGATGTGTCTTTGTTGCACACCCAGGTATGTATAGGTCTCTCCGGCATCCAGATGTCTTAGGATGCTTCCGTCTGCGAGCTGCGCATTTTCAGAGAATTCCCCGCATCGTCCTCTCTTGAGGTGGACGACTGCACATTTGTCCAACCCGAACTCCATACCAATTGCCCGCGTATATTCTTCGACCACCCTAAGAGCGTTTTGTAGTTCGCGCTCTCCGGAGGCATAAAGCTTAAGATCATCCATATAAAACAGATGGGTGACCTTATGCCTCCGGTCGCTGGGTGGTCCACATTGATACCCGCGGGTTTGGCGGAGCCCAGCAGACAACGGTAGCAGTGAGATGCAGAAGAGGAGAGGACTCAGGGAGTCGCCCTGGAAAACTCCCCTCCTAAATGCCACCTGCTCTGTCGTGACCCGCTGTGCACCTGATGTTATGGTGAAGCAAGTCTTCCAGAGTGGCAGCAGCTGTTCTATGCACCTCACTAGTGGTGCTGGTACCGCAAGACATTCGAGCAAGTGCAACAATAGCTCGTGCGATGTTGTATCAAATGCCTTGCGGTAGTCAATCCAGGCCATCGATAGATTCCGCTTGTATTGCACAGAATCCTGTGCAATACAGCGGTCTATCAGCAGGCTGTCCTTGCAACCTGCCATGCCCTTCTTGGCACCACGCTGTTCATGTATCTGCTGGAAGACCGGATCAACAGACCTCAGTGTCCTTGCATACAAGATACGTGTAAATATTTTGTAGCAGGAGTTGAGGCAAGTGATCGGCCTATAATTCCTCGGGTCGGAAAGATCCCCCTTTTTGGGGATAAGCACAGTACGTCCCTCGACAAACCAGTCCGGAATCTGCTGCCCCTCGTTCAACCATGAGTTGAAAACTCGCGCCAGACGGCGGTGAGTGGACGGAAATTTCTTCCACCACCAGTTGTTAATGCCGTCTGGGCCCGGGGCAGCGAAGTTCTTGGTGCCAACAAGTGCTTGCTGGACTTCCTCCATACTGATTGCCGGGCACACTTCATCTGGCTCTTCACGATGTCTGTGACACAGAGCCTCGAAGTGTGCAATTGCTGGAGTGTCGCTATTGAATGGACGCGTCGTTTCGTAGATTCCCTTCCAGAAGGTTTCGACATCTTCTACAGTCGGCTGATTATCTACAACACGCTGTGGCTCTTGAAATAGGCGGGAAGGATTCGTACGGAACAAATTGTTTTGTTCCATACTCCTCACCCGCCTCTTCAATGTTTTCTTTATCGCCATGAGCGCTCGGATCCTATCTAGACAGTGCTGCTTGATGGTAAGCATCACTGTCAGATTTAGAGTATGGTGTTGACGTCTTAATCCGGCTGCTATGCGCCGGATTCTTATTATTATTATTATTATTATTATTATTATTGATATTGGGGAAGTGTACATGACAGGGACAGATTTTATCCAAAATAAGAGTGTAATTTTTATGTATTACAAGAGAAAAATGTGTAAAATCAGAGACAATTCCTCTGATCCTTCCTTGACCCTGATTCAAAAGCAAATGTAATCCACTTTACACCTACTTCTTCTGTCGTAAGAATACAATCACAATGATTCGATCTAATTCAAATTAAAATTATTACGAAATTAAAGAGCATTAATGAAAATATCAATTCCATATGTGTGACAAAAAGAGAAGGAACATTGTACTATATTTTAATCAGATTAAGTAAAAAAGTGAAAAGTATTAGAGGGTGATCACATGATCAGTTTGAAGAGCAAATCATAAGATTTTGTGATAGTATTTAAAAGAAAATACGCAAATGAGGAATATAGGCTTTTTATATTGGTTTTAATTGATACCGTTGCTATTAATAAATACTACGATGCGGTCAACGAAACACATTTCATGACCTAAAGTTTTATTTGGGGAATACCGTTTATTTCTTGTCATATTTCTGGTCTTTCACTTCTCTCAAAGTGCTTAGATTGTCCTAAAAAACGATCTTTAAATATCCATGAAAGTGACTTTTGTTCAAGAAATCTCTGTTATTTTCATTTGACCAAATGATAGTTTGCTGAAGAAACAGAATTAATTAAAACTAATTTTATTTCTCATCATTAATTAGTCAAGATTTTCTTCGATATACAGTATGTCCCCGGATTGACCTAACAATAGTTGTAAATTTTTAGAATTTTTTTAATTTATCTTAAAAAGTCATTCTTTATAAGAAGTTTTGCTTATTCAGAATTATTTTAGCCCCATTCAGAATTTCGATATATCGTACAGGATGATCAAAAATTAAGAAACATTTAAATTATGTGAAGAATAATGTACATTTATTAAAAGAAAATGAAGAATATTATAGGAAAAACTAAGAATAAATTACGTTTCTTTCAATAATGCATTGGGCGAAAAAGGGAGATTAAAGGAAACATATGAGAAATATTTAAATGAAAATAAGCTTTTCTGCAAGGAAAGGGAGATAGATAAACAAAATATAACTGATAGCTTTGTTGTGGCAGTGTATGATTCACAAACTGTGTTAGAGTGTCGGAGAGGTAACGTGTCCATATCAAAATTTAATGCAATTAATAGTTCACTATGAATTAAAATCAAATACGGTTAAATGTTACATGTGGGACAAGAGTGACGCCAATATGGATGCATACGAGATTGCACTTGTGTCCTAACATATTTAGAAGCTCTAGAGAACAGAGCAAACAACATATTAAAGAAAAAAATGAATAACGATTTACTCTGATAATTACCGCAGGCAACATAAAAAACTGCTTCATGTTCATTGTACTTGTATGGTGTTCAGAAATATGACTCTGTGAACCTAATTATTTATAGTTTAATCAAGATTCTCAGTCAGACTGAGGGTGATAATGCCCGTTCTATTATATAGAGATTCAAGTCAAAGGAGCATTAAAATCAGAACCAATTTTAACAAGAGTTGTGAAAGGAACCGGCCAATCCTATACGGTTTATGAATGGGATAATAAATATACTGATTTAAATAAAAATCGCAACTCCTAGTATTAGTTAAGTAATTTTTTGAAATTTTTACCGAAAAGGTACCTCAATGTTACAAATAGATTATTCAAATTTCAATAAAAGAACTCTAATGATGGTTTTAGCTATGATTTTTATGTAAAAAATCTGATGTGGCCAGCACATAACTTTCCTATACTAGTATATATTAGTCTAATCTAAAAAAATCATTCTATTTAAATCTTCACTTACCTCAATAAAATTTTAACAACGTACCTTGAAATGTTTCATTAACATTTTTAAATAATTAATTATGAGCCTCAATCGATACTGTCAATAATAATTCATATTTTAATAATTTATTCTCATTGATATTGATATTTTTGTAACTAAATTAGACATTTCAAATGTCAAACTGCTAAATTTATCCTAACCCCATTTTATGAAATCAAATTCAATTCAATTCAATTCAATTCAATTTATTCAAATATAAATGTGTACAAAATTTTCATTTGTTACAGTTGAATTCATTATTGTGAGAAATATTTATGTATTTTAAGTAGAAAGATCAACTAGTAATTTTTTTTCATTAACTTTATTTATAGAGTTCATTTTAAACATCACTTCACGGAAATCATTATCTGTAATATTTTATCCACGTGCATTAAAAGGTCACGTCTTAAGGTTATATCGTAGACATCATGGATTCATTATATCTCTGATTTCTGATAGAGGTATGGGATGACATTTAAGCTAGAGGATAAGCGAGCATTAGTTTCTTATTGATAAATTAATAAGTTATATCCTTCCTATGATTTTCCTACTATTGCATGGTCATCGTTGTTTAACTATTTTATTGAGCTGATTGTCCTCGGACTGCCTGAAATAAACTCAAACAATGTAACTTTGTAATGTCTAATTGAAAGTGTATTATTTACCATAGGTTATGTGGGTTATCTTTTGCTCGTTATGTGTTGTTTCGAGGAATACTTAATTTTTTAACTGGGGGTAAATTTACTTAAATTGTGCCATCAGTTCTTAATGTCATTTATTCGAATATTATTGGCAGTGTTCAATTGTTGTCGGGGTTGCACACCGAGCTGATCTGTGGTCACATGAGATCGTCTGTTCTCATAGACTTGATCCGTCATAACGATTATTACCTTGTGTGTGAAACGAGTAACTATGGATTGATTTGGACAATAGCTGGGTTGTTTCGAGGTAATTCCAGACTGATACTACTTAGACCGTTTAAGCTAAGTGTGTTAGTACATTAATTACATTAATGGAACGCACTTCAGCTGTGAGCACTAGGGTCAACAAACCTTATGGATTTAGCAAATAACCGAATCTCAGGCCGTGGTATTTTGTGATTCACCTTGCATAAATATTACTAGTTAATACGTAGTCGGTATAATCGGATAAAAATAAAAGACGGTTATTTTCACTTTGTCGACATTTCGATTACTTTTTTTAATCTTCCTCAGGACTAAAAATAACAAAAAATTACAACTTACAGTACTGTACAGTTACAAAACTATTAGATAAAAATAGAAATAGGATTTTAATATAATTTAACAATTATTCACACATTAATTATGAATTGACTTGATTAAAATATAAAACAATTAAAATCGGATAACATACAAAAAAATTTTTTATAAAAATTTCTTAAAAATTGCTTGAACATTAAACATAAAAACAAACATAAAAATACGTAATATCCTTACCGTAAGTGAAACAAACTTCCAATATTCACATTTCACAGATGAAAGTGTCGTAATCATAAAACAACAGACTTATAATAACTAATGTAATTTTTGTATGTTATCAGATTTTAATTGTTTCATATTTTAATCAAGTCAATTCATAATTAATATGTGAACAATTGTTAAATTATATTAAAATCCTATTTCTATTTTTATCTACCAGTTTTGTAACCGTACAGTACTGTAAGTTGTAATTTTTTATTATTTTTAGTCCTGAAGAACATTAAATTATTAATCGAAACGTTGACAAAGTGAAAATAGCAGTCTTTTATTTTTATCCGATTATACCGCCTACATATTAACTAGTATATACATACGGATACTATTATTCTATTTGATTATAAATATTACTTTATATAATTTTCTTATTTTTTTAACTTTTCTAATTAACGTTTTACATTTTATATTTGTCTTGATAAGTATTTATACGTGTTTGCATAATTCCACATTCGACAGGTGACCAACCTTGATATTTTCTGGCTAGTGACTTTTCTGCGTATTCTGTCCATCTATCACATTATAACTCCATCAGTTAAATTTCTCCCTTTCCTTAGTTGGTTGTCTTGGTGTATGGACGTACATGTTGTAAAATTGTAGCAGGTGAGAGTTTGAAAGTTGAAATCCGAATTTATCATAGTGGATGTTAATCATCGTTGACTCGGAATTATTTCTTTCACCTTTTTTAAAGGATGCTACTTCGTATCTTGTCAGCTAAATGCTGGATTAATTCTACAATTAATATGTGTTTGGACTTTGGCGCCCTATAGAAAAGGGTAAGCTAATTAAAGTAGGACAATAATAATTAACAAGTACTTACTTGTGTTTCTTATTTTAGGCGGCGATCACTGGGCCTTTAGTAAAATGTCGCTGGGCTATTATGGTTTTTTTCCTACTGGGAAAACTTAATGAATTATACTTGGTAATAAAAAGCGTTTCCTTTATTTTTCATGGGGCTAAGAAATTCGTATAGGTTATGATGCCTAGGAAATTCGTTTATTTTGCCAATATGGTTTTATATATAATTTTGGTTGTATGGCAATGAAATGGAATTTTATCAAGTCTTGCTAATGTACCGAGTAGAGCTGTATTAGAGGGTCATTTTGTGTTTCGACAAGTGTTGGACGTCAAGAGCCAATTAATTTCATCGTCGAGTTTTGTAATGCTGCAGTTTGGTTAATGGAACAATATTAGTCTGGTATTGAATAAACCAAAATTGAACACACTTTTCAACTCTCGGAGGTTAAAGTTAAGTTTTAGTGTTCTTTTTTTTTGTACTTATTAAATTTTCTACCTAGATGTAAATAATTCATCATTTATTTTGTGCATGGCTTCTTCAATTTTACTTATTCAAATTTAAATTAGTACTGGTACTCATGTTATAAATATAGTCCAGTCAAAATTAGATCTGTGATAGATCGTTGAACTTTGATTACGAAAAATATAATAATAGTGATATTTAGATATAAATATTATTCTTATGTTGTTTTTTGTAAACTACATGCAATTGCATTTGGAATAAATCAACCTACTGGTATTATATACTTTTGTTTCGCGGATAGTTTATGAAGTTAAAAATTTCACACACCTATTTGTAAATATTTCTTTTATATTTAAAACCTGGCTGATGAACTGGACTTGATATAATTAAACATTTTATTAAAATTATGTTGTTTAATTTCCCAGAATAGGTTTAATTAAAAATATAAAGTGTGGTAAGGTATCCCAAATTCTCTAGTCAAATATTAATTGTTTATATCTTGTACCTACTGAGAAGCTGAAGGCACCAGTTTCGTCCGTTTGACACTGGTAACCCAGTCTGGGATATAACGAGCTAGCCGAGGATTGGTAAGGTGTGCAATTTTATTTTGGTACAACATTTTACTTGGCATTCCAACGTTGATTAACGTCTCATTTTGACGCATATCGTACATTTTGACGCTCAACGGGTAGAGTTACAAGTTTATATCAGCTTCATTTAAGTAACTGAAAAATATGTTATTGGCTTAATATAGTAGACATGATTTATAAACTCTCATCAAAAATATACTTTTTTGTAGACAAATACAAAAAAGTCTGGGTCCCGTGGACCTCCTTCCAGCTGACCGATTTTACTCATCATCGAATTTATAATTGTCTTTGACTTTTAGAACATGTGTACCAAATTTTAAAGTTTTATCTCAAAAACTGTGGTTGCTATCGTGATAATACAAACATGCAGAGAGATTTTTTTCCATAAAGTTATGTTTTTTCATTATAATTCGTCGAGATTCGCCCAGAAATGCTATAAAAAATATTTTTTTCCGAAATTGTACCTTTTTTCTCCTTTCATTTATTATGTTTCTTCTGGCGGTACTATATTCACTAAATTTAATGTGTCACCTAAAATGTTGTTGAAAATCTTAATTGCCATATTTGGGAAGTCTCCCATTAGTATTTTTTGAGTTATCGCGGCCATACATATACACCTACAGGTGCGGACATAATTGTGCGAACAGTGGACATATGACCTGATAATGGGATCTTGCAAATTATTATATAGCCATTACTCACCATTTTGAAAGCTTTACAACTCTATTTTTAAAATTCTCATACACTCAAATTTAATGTTACTTTTTGCAAAAATGTAATTGTGTGACCGAGCCCCACAATTTTGTGTATATTGTATGGACATTAATATACACCTGTTCATTAGAAAATGTTCTAGTAATTTATGTTCGGTACATGTTTTTTTCCTGTTCAAAAAAATCTGTAAATGTATGGTTACGTGTTTGCTATCCACACAAACAACTCGTAGATTTGTTGATTGAAAGTCTAGGTAACTACTTTATTTACTAATTAAAATTTAACAATAATAACTTAACGAAGAACCTAACTATAAGCACAATTATTAAACATTTATAAATCACTACTTTAGTCTATAACTTATTTTTTCTTTATTCGTTTGATTTCAAATTCAGACTTCTCGACCCACTGAGCGCCTTAAATATAGCGTGTTCGTTTTCAACCTACCCCCTAGACGTACCTTTGGAATGATTTGTAATATCATTTTGAAATTTTCAGTTCACTTCTCTCTGACTAATATGGGGATTCTCAACCATTGCCAGCTCCACAGAAAACTCATTTTCTTCGTTCACAACACGTTTTATTCCCTCATATTTTTTATATTCGACATTTCCATTTTCCACAAATCTATCGAGAATGTTTTAGAAGCTGATAGCATCAAGAATCCTTCTTTCAGGATACCTTTGCTTATAAATTTCATTGGCAAGCAAACAATTTCTGTCTGACTCGCCCAAAATAAAAGTCATGCCTACAAGTTCTGCTTTATTAAAATTTATTTTGTAAAACTCGAAATATTTTAAATTTAATACAAATGATAACTGACGACGGATAAGTGCAACCAATGTTAGTTTGTACAAGACAATTTATACTAATCTGCGGTTTTATTGCTTGTCGAATAACGAAAACAACAAAAAAATATTACAAAAAAAACTATTACAGTAAGGGAGCAGTTAAATAATATTTACCCAATTCAATGGATGTGAAAAAAATGGTCCCACTAAATGACCCCATTTCAAAACCGCATAGTGATGTGTGTCAATCAAAATGGGCAACATGTGGAGCACTTATTATAATTTTTTCTAATGAATTATTTGAAGAAACCCCTATTCTTTAAGTTTAGTCTTGAATTTTGTACTTATTGCTCAATAAAACGAAAATGGTTGCAATTAGTCATTGGGAAGTACTTACAAAAAATGTTCGCTTTTCTTCTCTACGTCACATCGTTGCAAAAAATACAGGGTGTTTCATTGAAAGAATTTTAAAAAATTCAATTTAGAAAGTTCTTAATTGAAAAATAATTTTTCGCCACCCTGTGCAGTTTTAGGAAGTAAAAATGATTAAAAAATATCAATTAGATGTCGTGTAACTATTATTCACATAAGTTCTTCTTAAAACCCATAATTGTGACTTTGGTGATTTTTTTCAATACGTATCTGCAAATGGCATTATTTTAACAAAAAAAATTCATTACATCCAAGTGGTTGGGAGATAGTCAATAATAATATAGGAATAAATAGAGTCTAGAAATAGGTTTTAAAAAATGTCTTGATATACATAGCATTCCATTTAGAAAAAAGCGCTTGATCCTGTAAGTTCGCCTTGGCTCGCCCTGTATATTCGAAAATAGATTCCGGTTAGACACTTTCTAATCTAGTTTACTTGTATTTTTTTTAATTTCTTGCTATCGTATATATATATATATATATATATATATATATATATATATACATACATATATATATATATAGATATACATATATAGATACATATAGACAGCTTAGGGCAATAGTGCGTCAGACCTCGATATCTCGAGTTCTACGATAGCTAGAAATTTTTTAAAAAAATTGCAAGTAAACTAGATAAAAAAGTCGATAACTGGAAATTGTTTTCGAACATACAGGGCGAGCCAAGACGAAATTACAGGACCAAGTGCCTTTTTTTTTTAAATAGAATGCTATGTATATCAGTACATTTTTTGAAGCCCCTTTCTAGGCTCTATTCATTCCTATATTATTATTGGCCATCTCCCAACCACTTTGATGTAATGAATTTTTTTGTTGAAATAATACCATCTGCAGATGGATATTAAAAAAAATCACCACAGTCACAATTATGGGTTTTAAGAAAAACTTATGTAAATACCAGTTACGAGACATCTAATTAATATTTTTGAAAAATTCTCATTTCTTAAAAATGTACAGGGTGGCCAAAAATTAGTATTCAATTAAGAACTTTTTAAATTGAATTTTCTCAATTTTTTCAATTGGAACACCCTGTATATTTTTCAACGATGTGATGTAAAAATGAAAAACGAACATTTTTTGTAAGTACTTCTCTATGGCTAATTGCAACCATTTTCGTTTTATTGAGCAATAATTACAACATTCAAAAATAAACTTAAAAAAAAGAGGTTTCTTCAAATAACTCAGTAGAAAAAATTATAATAAATGTTCCACATGTTGGCTATTTTGATTGACATACATCTCTATGCGCATTTGAAATGAGGTTCCCACTGTTCCTAAAACTGCCGGTGTAATAGATCTAAAGGCAATTATTATTGTTTCCTTCATATTTTGTACTGTTGTTGGTGTGTCTATATAAACAATTTCCTTCACGTATCCCCATACAAATAAATCCATTTTTGTAAGATCTGGGGATCTAGCAGGCCATTTAGTGGGTCCATTTCTTCCAATCCATTGATGAGGGTAGGTATTATTTAAGTGGTCTCTAACTGCATTTAAATAATGTGGTGGAGCACCATCTTGCTGAAACCACATCCTATTTAGAATTCTTCCAGGGAGATTTACAAATAATTGTGGCAGATAGTTTTCCAAAAAAGGAAGATAAATAGCTCCAGTCAATGCACCATCAAAGAAATAAGGCCCTATTACATGTTCTCTAATAATTCCTCCCCAAACGTTTATAGACCATCTGTGTTGATTATCAACTTGCATAAAAAAGTGAGGATTTTCCGAAGCATAATAATGGAAATTGTGCCTATTAACAAATCCATTTTTATGAAAAGTTGCCTCATCAGTGAATAAAACATTATTGAAGAAGTTGACAACAACTTTCATTTTACCTCTGGCCCAATTACAAAATTGTAGGCGCTTTTGAAAATCGTCATCAGATAATTCCTGGTGCATTTGAATATTATATGCATGCAACTTATTTGTTTTTAAGATTCGATCTACAGACCGTCTACTTATTCCTACTAATGAGGTCACTTCTCTTTGACTAATATGGGGATTCTCAACCATTGCCAGCACCACAGAAAACTCATTTTCTTCGTTCACAACACGTTTTATTCATTCATTTTATTTATATTCGACATTTGCAGTTTTCAGAAATCTATCGAGAAGGTTTTGGAAGCTGCTAACATCAGGAAGCCTTCTTTCAGGATAACGTTGGTGATAATTCTATTGACAAGTAAACAATTTCTGTCAGACTCGCCCAAAACAAAAGTCATGTCTACAAGTTCCGCTTTATTAAAATTCAAATTGTAAAATGCCAAATATTTTAAATTCAATACAAATTGTAACTAACGACCGATAAGTGTGATAAATGCTCCTTTGTACACAACAATTTATACCAAACTGAGGTTTTATTGCTTGTCGAATAACGAAAAGCGCAAAAAAAATGTACAAAAAAATATTACAGTAAAGGACTGGTTAAATACTATTTACTCATTTAAACGGAAATGGTCCCACTAAATGGCCTCATTTCAAAATTGCATAAAGACGTGTGTCAATCAAAATGGGCAACACGTCGAACACCTATTATAAATTTTTCTAATGAATTATTTGAGGGAACCTCTTTTTTAAGTTTATTCTTGAATTTGACAAATATTTATTTATAAAACGAAAATGGTTGCAATTAGCCATAGGAAAGTACTTACAAAAAATTTTCGTATTTCATTGTTACATCACATCGTCGAAAAATATACAGGGTGTTTGATTTGAAAAAATTGAGAAAATTCAATTTAAAAAGTTGTTAATTGGAAAATAAACACTTATTTATTTATAAAAAAGAAAATAGTTGCAATTAGCCATAGGGAAGTACTTACAAAAAATGTTCATTGGGAGATAGCCAATAATAATATAGGAATGAACAGAGCCTAGAAAGAGGCTTCAAAAAATGTACTGATATACATAGCATTCCATTAAAAAAAAAGGCACTTGGTCCTGTAATTTCGTCTTGGCTCGCCCTATATATTCTAAAATAATTTTCAGTTATAGACTTTTTTATCTAGGTTACTTGCAATTTTTTTAAAAATTTCTAGCTATCGTAGAACTCGAGATATCGAGGTCCTACGCACTATTGCCTCACCCTGTATATATATATATATATATATATATATATATATATATATATATATATATATATATATATATAAAACCCCCCCTCTCGTATATTTATTGTTTAATTTGTGTTATCCTAGTTACGGCACCAGTGTGACAACCCAACCCTCCCTCGATTATTTTGTGTTTAATTAATTGGCCTTTTTCGTCATCGTCTAGTTTTAGTGTTAGGACCCCCAAATTTGTTGTGGTATTGTAACCTCACAGGTACGTTTATAAAGTTTGGTATTGCTTTGTTTCATTTAGGAGATTTAATTTGCTTTAATTTGATTACATGATTTTTACCGATTAATATGAACACTATTCTGCACTGCACTGATATGTTTTAAAGAATGATTAGTATAAGTAAGATTTGACGAAAATGTATGATTACTGATTGACTTAGAATTCACTTTTGTACCTGAAATTAGAAATAAGTCAAGGAAACTCAAATAACGTTTCACACCTTTTATTTCTAAACTTAGACAACTGTCTATAAGAAGTATATTGCAGAACATGACAAGAACAAAACCTTATTATATGTAAGGTGGACAACGGTCCACAAGAAATATATTGATATTTAGCTAGCTGAACCTGCAATGTAACCAAACCTGGTTACATGCGCAGAAACTTCCGCTTCGTAGTTTAAATGACATATGTAGAAATCTACATATAGGTGCAAGAGAAACTTCCCTTGTATGTGGCACTGGAGTGTCCCCTGTCACATGAGCCGGGCAGAGACCGACAACCATGCCTTGTTATTTAATTCGCGGGCTCGTACTACCATAAAACAGTACCATAAATACAACCGACGTTGGCCAACGAAGATTCGATGCATATGCGGAACTCCGACATATGACGAGCAACGTATTGTTTTGGGTGTGTCGAATGCATGCCACCAATCAAGGTTTAAACCAACATGAAACGAACTACTCCGTAGATTTGTTAAAGAGTTTGGCAGGCGTCGCTTGTATTTCGGCACGTTTATGGGAGCGATAGCCATAAATCATTAAGCAGTATACACCGGTCGTCTGGCTTCGGACCCTCTGTCGAGAGACAAGGTCCGTGGTCAAAAACATCAGTGGGCGAGGTGAACTGCATGTTTTTGTTGTCGGCGTTTAACCGCACACAACTGATAGATACACTCTGATCCCCATACCAGTAGTGACATTTGATAAAGTTACAGATATTGCAGGTTCAACTGGACACTAATTATTTTGTACTTTATCTTATTTTGACCTAACTTGATTTGGGTAAATAAATGAAAGTTCCAACTACTATTACTGATCCTATCGGAATTAATATCGACTGTACTAATTATTAATAAACATGTAATAAGCAGTGCATTATAACAGAAAAACCCTATCTGTAAATCATTTGGTACCACCGGTCAGATATTGTTACAAATCACAAAACCCAAACATACAGAGTCGTGGTTTGATTAGTGTTGCCATTCGTAATAAAGAAATTGACTTAGTTTAACGAATTTTAGTGAGCTTGGGTACGTCTAAAATGGCAACGCAGTATAAAAATTATTTAAGTGCTGTCCTTACCAATCCTCGGGCACATGGAGAGTTCCGTGAGGTTTTCTCCCCCGGGTTTCTGAGTAACACCAGTGTTATTCGTCTCCATGTTGGCGGCGGCGCGGCGGCCGCGGTATACACGCCCTATATCTAAGGCAGTGTACAGGTCCTCGGTCACAGAGACCAGGCCACAGAGGTTTCTGCAACCACTCGGGTGGACCGCTAATTAAGTGGGGCTTCCTATACTTAAACGGCGGTTATGATAACCGGAGTCGTGGTTTCTCTTGGACTTCCAGGCCCCGAAGAGCCAGCGACAAGCACTAGGGTTGCCAAAGATCTGACCACGATCGTACGACGCCTCGCGTATTTATATGATTTTCCGTGAGTGATTTCGTTGTTCAAGCCTCAAAGCTTGACGGAGATAGCCAAATGCTAACTTGTGTTTTTGAAACCTAAACTTAACTCAAGATGATTTAGGTGAGAAGTGATATAATGACTGTTTATTAGCCTTTGACCCTATTCTTAGTAAAAACTACAACCCTACATGTTTACGTCGGTTTGTTTATGTTGTTATTCTCGGCTGGAGAATGCTTTGAGATTCTGTACAGTTTTGTCAACATTTTAAAGTATGAAAAGAATACTGTGTGTTCTTTTACTTAGCTGAATAATTTAGACTCTATAGTTTGAATACATACGTTTTCTGCCAAAATTCTAAGAAAAATGGTTTAACCTTTTTTTAAATAATAATTAATTTGGAATGTAATGATATAAATGCTTGGAAATAATTTAGTTTTATGTAAAAATTATAGGAACTTTATTTGCGAAGAAGCAGCCCAGGGCTGGGGTGCTTCAATTTATATATATATATATATATATATATATATATATATATATATATATATATATATATATATATATATATATATATATATATATATATATATATATATATGTTAAATTCGTTTTCCGGGTACACTCCCGCGTAGGTGATAGGCCCCGAGAGGGACCGTGGTTGTCTGAACGACGTTTCGGCAGAATCTCATCTGCCATCTTCAGGTTCTAACAGATAACTACAAAATCCATCGACTTCAGCTTGTCAAAAAATTCTGATCATCCTTTGACTTCGTCACTGCATTTGTTAGGTTCCGAGAAGCGCCTGATAAGTCTCCAAAATGATGTTTAATATTCGGATACATCGTTGCTGCAACGATCGAGTTCGAAAATAAAACCGAACTTTCAGGTTTATCAAGCGCAGTTTTCATTACCCCCTGTTAATGATACTATGAGAGAATTTAGTTCCGGATCAAGCGATTTATGAGAGCCGTCGCACTCTGAGAAAGATGGGGAAAATAATTCTGATACTGATGCTGCTCCAGTAGAATCGCAATCGTCAGACAATAATATTCCATTAGCGCAGATTGCAATAAGAAAAAGGAAGAAGGGTCAGGGTCCAATGCAAAAGAAAAACTGCGCAAGCATCGCATTGAAAGTAGGAAAATAGGTGAAGGTTATGTTACAGCAAAAGGTAAAAATATTCCAGCTAGAAAACCTTTACCTTTGCCTGAAATATGTCAAGCAAAATGCCATAAAAAGCAGCAACTATTAACTTAAACGAAGTCTTACAGAGACTTGCCAAATAGAGATATACAGAAACGTTATTTAGCCAGCTTAATAACTGTAAAACCGAAAGAAAGAACTAAATGCAGTACATCCGCAAAAAATAGAGGTCACAATACTTTATAAAATAGATGGCGCAGATGGTAACATTTGCAAAAATTGCTTTTTAAAGGTGTTCGCAGAGACAAGAGGTTATCTAGATGACGTAATTAAGAAAAAAGAAACTTTCCCCTACTTCCATTATTTTAGAGACTGACCTAAGAAGAGGTCATCAGCCAGGTAACAAACGCTCAGAAGCAGATATCACATTCGCCAAAGATTTTATAAATAGTATTCCGGCTTATGAAAGCCATTACTGCAGACGACATACTGTTAAACAATATTTAGAACCGAATATGAACCTACAGGTACTGTATACACTTTATAAAGAAACAATTGTTAATACAACATCTAATCCCATTTATAAGCCTCTTAGTCTCTAGTGTATTTCTAAATGTTTTTAAGACTCTCAATTTAAAGTTTAATAAACCGAGCAATGATACTTGCAAGACATGTGACTCGTCGTCTTTAAAAGTAAAATCCTGTGTCTCTGAAGAAACAAGTTGGAAAATGAGCTAACACAGCATCAAGACAAGGTATCTTTTCATTATGAAACAAAAAAAGTTGATAAAAGAATGAGTGGGGAGAGTTTAGGCAAGATTATAATGGCTGCCTTTGACCTACAAAAATGTTTGGCTACACCACTTTTGACTGCGAGAGTGTCATTTTTACAAAAAGAAATTTGTGGACCTTTAATCTCACAGTCCGTAATGTTACCACAAAACAAATAGCATGTTACGTATGGCACGAAGGTGTAGCCTAACGAGGAGCTGATGAGGTTTCATCTTATTTGCTTCACTTTATCAAGGACTTACCAGATGACGTAGAAAAGCTCATTCTCTATTCGGATACGTGTCTCGGACAAAATCGGAATAGTATTTTACCTGTAATGTTT
This sequence comes from Rhamnusium bicolor, assembly GCA_029963845.1. Classification (NCBI taxonomy): domain Eukaryota; kingdom Metazoa; phylum Arthropoda; class Insecta; order Coleoptera; family Cerambycidae; genus Rhamnusium; species Rhamnusium bicolor. The sequence goes on from JANEYF010004182.1 coordinate 264,004, forward strand.
ATGATAGCACATTAACACAAAACACCTCTTAAAAAATCCACCACAAATTTCTCGTTCCTGGGCACACTCATTTAGAGTGTGATACGGATCATGCTGCCATAGAAAGATTTGTTAAGAAAAGAAACAGCAAAATCTCAGTTCCACAAGATTGAGTGTCCGTAATTATAATGACCAGCACTCGTTATAATGTGAGACTCATGAAACAAAAAGACTTTTTTGGATTTTCCAAAGTTCTAAATACTCATTTCATAAAACGAAATGTTGCAAAAGATAAAACATCCTTTGCCTGGAACAGAATTTTTTTGGTTGTGTTATAAAAAAGGCTAATGACGTGGGCTTCAAATATACTTTAAATTCTGATGAACCCTTTTGTTTTTTCTCTAAGCAAAAAGGGGCAAATCAGTTTCTATGGCTAATATTCAATTACCCCCAGCGTATACCGAACTTGTGCCTATAGACGTACTAAAATATAACCATATTCTAGATCTGTTGTCTTGGATTGATCCTATCTATCATGATTTTTATAAAAAATTAAAGCACATCCAATCCAAAACAACACCATGTATGAGTGACAGTGATGAGGAATTTGACAAATAACTTTTCTTTTTCATTTTGTTGTGTTTTTTAGTTTGTTAATTTTACAGATTACTTTCAATATGGTCAGTAAGACACAAAATATTGATAATTTAAGTTGATAAGATATTTTCTTTATTTTTGATATGTTTGATACCAACATGATATATACCATTAATTCAAGATTTATCTTTATGAAAAATCATGTTTATTACATTTAAAATTTCAAATTACAAATATGTAAACATCCATATTTGGTTTTTCTTCTAATAATGTCTGATTTGTATAACCGTTTCAAACTTTAAAATGCTCTTCCTGAATAATGTTACTATTGGAGTTTATATATATATATATATATATATATATATATATATATATATATATATATATATATATATATATATATATATATATATATATATATATATATATATATATATATAGAAAGTAACCAGAAGCCGCAGTAAGCAGTTATCTGTTAGAATGTTAGAACCTGAAGATGGCAGATGAGATTCTGCCGAAACGTCGTTCAGACAACCACGGTCCCTCTCGGGGCCTATCACCTACGCGGGAGTGTACCCGGAAAACGAATTTAACATTCACCACCCGCGAAAACCTGAAAAACAACATATATATATATATATATATATATATATATATATATATATATATATATATATATATATATATATATATATATATATGTTAGCTCAATAGGGTCACCCACACAGCAGTTAGCAAGACACTTAGCCAGACAACTACAACCGTTTGCCGAGGAAGTTAAATCCTACGTGAAAAATGCAGACCATTTCATCGAGTTATTAAGAAATCAGACCGTCCAAGCGGAACATCTTCTAGTGAGCTTTGATGTCATATCCTTGTTCACCAACGTACGCGTAGATGAGTCACTCGACATTATCAAGCGAAAATATCATCCAGCAGATCATATTCTTAGGCTAACTCAACATTGCCTAAATAATACCTATTTTTCATACAATGAGCAACGCTACAGACAAACCGAGGGAGCCCCGATGGGCTCCCCCTATCTCCAGTTATTGCCAATCTCTTTATGGAGGATTTAGAAACTCGAGCACTACAATCTGCACCATTAAAACCAAGCCTATGGCTAAGGTACGTCGACGACACATTTGTGATTTGGACTCATGGAAGAGAGAATCTCACTAACTTCTTAGAACATCTGAATAGTATACACGACAAAGTTAAGTTCACCATGGAGGTAGAGACTGACAGCCAGCTACCATTTCTCGACGTACTGGTCAAGAAGAAGCAGGACGGAAGTCTAGGCCACACAGTTTATAGAAAGCCACTCACACTGACAGATACCTAAATGCACAGTCACACCACCATCCAGCACAACTAAACTCAGTAGTAAAGACATTAGTCACACGCTCGCAGAGACTAGCAGATGCAGACAACCTCAAAGAAGAAATGCCAACTCTTCACAAAGCGCTGCGAAAGAATGGGTTCACACAACAAAGAATACAGAAGTTGTCAAAACCATCTCGGCCGAGAAATCAAGAGGACTCCGAACAACCCATAGCAAAAGCCTATCTGCCATACATAAAAGGAACAACGGATAAAATAAGCAAACTTCTACGTAAACATAAAATAGAAACAACTTTTAAGACCGACAAGAAAATCAGTACCATTCTTCGAAATCCAAAGACCAAAATTCCTCTAGAAAGTCAAGGGGTATATGAAATACCTTGCCAAGATTGCAACAAATCATACATAGGACAGACCAACAGAAAAATAAGTGCAAGACGCGAAGAACACATAAACGCTGTTAGAAAAGACGAGAAAACATCATCTTTAGCTCAACATGTCAAAACTACAGGACATAGGATTGATTTCGACAAAACAAAAACACTAGCCAATATCGAGCATTACAAGTCAAGAATCATCAGGGAGGCCATAGAAATAGAGAAAAGACCACACAATCTAAATACACGAGATGACACCCAAAGACTACCTACCACATGGAAGCCTGCTCTGGTATTGCATGCTGCTGTCCATGAGGAAGCAAGAAACATAACGCAACGAACACGCGAAGAGGAGCCAACCAGAGCTAATCTAATAGGACCAAGTACACGGAGTCGCCCTCGAAATCAGGAGATGGGTGCAACAGACCGTGACATAAGCACAGACACACGCATGCGCGTCCGAACAGGACCGATTACACGAAGCCGCGCTCGAAATCAGGGAGATGGGTGCAGCAGACCATGACGCCCGGAGTGTGTCGAGAGCAACAGAACGTAACTTAGGTAGAGTATATAAAGAACTGCCAGATCCAGAAAACGTCATTTCAGTTCGAGTAACCAGAAGCCGCAGTAAGCAGTTATCTGTTAGAACCTGAAGATGGCAGATGAGATTCTGCCGAAACGTCGTTCAGACAACCACGGTATATATATATATATATATATATATATATATATATATATATATATATATATATATATATATATATATATATGGGTGGTGAATGTTAAATTCGTTTTATATATATATATATATATATATATATATATATATATATATATATATATATATATATATATATATATATATATATATATATATATATATATATATATATATATATATATATATATATATATATATATATATATATATATATATATATATATATATATATATATATATATATATATATATATATATATATATATATATATATATATATATATATATATATATATATATATATATATATATATATATATATATATATATATATATATATATATATATATATATATATATATATATATATATATATATATATATATATATATATATATATATATATATATATATATATATATATATATATATATATATATATATATATATATATATATATATATATATATATATATATATATATATATATATATATATATATATATATATATATACATATATACATACATATATATATATATATATATATATATATATATATATATATATATATATATATATCGCACATGGGCGACAACAGTGTCATAAGTGGCAAAATGTTTGTTTTGAGAAAACGGACATAATTTGATTTGTATATTAATTTTTCAAATAAGACTTAATATATATATATATATATATATATATATATATATATATATATATATATATATATATATATATATCGCACATGGGCGACAACAGTGTCATAAGTGGCAAAATGTTTGTTTTGAGAAAACGGACATAATTTGATTTGTATATTAATTTTTCAAATAAGACTTAATTACCATTTGATTTTTATAAAATGTATAATAATAAGCAACTGTATTATTTACATATTATGCTTCTTAGAAAAAATTAAATTTAACTAAAATATTTGTAGATATGTCTTTGTCGCCGAAAATGTGTTAATCAATTCTGGAGATATGACTGTGTTGCCATAGTGGTTTAACTTTGGTTTTTAACTTTATCTTACTGTTGCAGCATAAAATATGACTAATTTTACACTTGATGCATCAAAAATACTAAAAAATCAGTTTCTTGGAGTTATGACACTGTTGGTGCCATGTGCGATATATATATATAAACTCCAATAGTAACATTATTCAGGAAGAGCATTTTAAAGTTTGGAAACGGTTATACAAATCAGACATTATTAGAAGAAAAACCAAATATGGATGTTTACATATTTGTTATTTGAAATTTTAAATGTAATAAACATGATTTTTCATAAAGATAAATCTTGAATTAATGGTATATATCATGTTGGTATCAAACATATCAAAAATAAAGAAAATATCTTATCAACTTAAATTATCAATATTTTGTGTCTTACTGACCATATTGAAAGTAATCTGTAAAATTAACAAACTAAAAAACACAACAAAATGAAAAAAGAAAAGTTATTTGTCAAATTCCTCATCACTGTCACTCATACATGGTGTTGTTTTGGATTGGATGTGCTTTAATTTTTTATAAAAATCATGATAAGATAGGATCAATCCAAGACAACAGATCTAGAATATGGTTATATTTTAGTACGTCTATAGGCACAAGTTCGGTATACGCTGGGGGTAATTGAATATTAGCCATAGAAACTGATTTGCCCCTTTTTTGCTTAGAGAAAAAACAAAAGGGTTCATCAGAATTTAAAGTATATTTGAAGCCCACGTCATTAGCCTTTTTTATAACACAACCAAAAAATTCTGTTCCAGGCAAAGGGATGTTTTATCTTTTGCAACATTTCGTTTTATGAAATGAGTATTTAGAACTTTGGAAAATCCAAAAAAAGTCTTTTTGTTTCATGAGTCTCACATTATAACGAGTGCTGGTCATTATAATTACGGACACTCAATCTTGTGGAACTGAGATTTTGCTGTTTCTTTTCTTAACAAATCTTTCTATGGCAGCATGATCCGTATCACACTCTAAATGAGTGTGCCCAGGAACGAGAAATTTGTGGTGGATTTTTTTAAGAGTTGTTTTGTGTTAATGTGCTATCATAAACATTACAGGTAAAATACTATTCCGATTTTGTCCGAGACACGTATCCGAATAGAGAATGAGCTTTTCTACGTCATCTGGTAAGTCCTTGATAAAGTGAAGCAAATAAGATGAAACCTCATCAGCTCCTCGTTAGGCTACACCTTCGTGCCATACGTAACATGCTATTTGTTTTGTGGTAACATTACGGACTGTGAGATTAAAGGTCCACAAATTTCTTTTGTAAAATGACACTCTCGCAGTCAAAAGTGGTGTAGCCAAACATTTTTGTAGGTCAAAGGCAGCCATTATAATCTTGCCTAAACTCTCCCCACTCATTCTTTTATCAACTTTTTTTGTTTCATAATGAAAAGATACCTTGTCTTGATGCTGTGTTAGCTCATTTTCCAACTTGTTTCTTCAGAGACACAGGATTTTACTTTTAAAGACGACGAGTCACATGTCTTGCAAGTATCATTGCTCGGTTTATTAAACTTTAAATTGAGAGTCTTAAAAACATTTAGAAATACACTAGAGACTAAGAGGCTTATAAATGGGATTAGATGTTGTATTAACAATTGTTTCTTTATAAAGTGTATACAGTACCTGTAGGTTCATATTCGGTTCTAAATATTGTTTAACAGTATGTCGTCTGCAGTAATGGCTTTCATAAGCCGGAATACTATTTATAAAATCTTTGGCGAATGTGATATCTGCTTCTGAGCGTTTGTTACCTGGCTGATGACCTCTTCTTAGGTCAGTCTCTAAAATAATGGAAGTAGGGGAAAGTTTCTTTTTCTTAATTACGTCATCTAGATAACCTCTTGTCTCTGCGAACACCTTTAAAAAGCAATTTTTGCAAATGTTACCATCTGCGCCATCTATTTTATAAAGTATTGTGACCTCTATTTTTTGCGGATGTACTGCATTTAGTTCTTTCTTTCGGTTTTACAGTTATTAAGCTGGCTAAATAACGTTTCTGTATATCTCTATTTGGCAAGTCTCTGTAAGACTTCGTTTAAGTTAATAGTTGCTGCTTTTTATGGCATTTTGCTTGACATATTTCAGGCAAAGGTAAAGGTTTTCTAGCTGGAATATTTTTACCTTTTGCTGTAACATAACCTTCACCTATTTTCCTACTTTCAATGCGATGCTTGCGCAGTTTTCTTTGCATTGGACCCTGACCCTTCTTCCTTTTTCTTATTGCAATCTGCGCTAATGGAATATTATTGTCTGACGATTGCGATTCTACTGGAGCAGCATCAGTATCAGAATTATTTTCCCCATCTTTCTCAGAGTGCGACGGCTCTCATAAATCGCTTGATCCGGAACTAAAATCTCTCATAGTATCATTAACAGGGGGTAATGAAAACTGCGCTTGATAAACCTGAAAGTTCGGTTTTATTTTCGGAACTCGATCGTTGCAGCAACGATGTATCCGAATATTAAACATCATTTTGGAGACTTATCAGGCGCTTCTCGGAACCTAACAAATGCAGTGACGAAGTCAAAGGATGATCAGAATTTTTTGACAAGCTGAAGTCGATGGATTTTGTAGAATAATTGGAACAGAACTAGATGCACTCATAATGCCTCAAATGCTAGTAGTGGCCTGCAAAACAAAATAAGTATTTAATATTTATGAAAACTTATTTGGAATTATGCTTATTTTCGTACCTACTCTAATTTTGTACGATTATATTATGTCACACCCACATATAATAGTTAATTTGCACAAAACATCGTTATTCATTCTTTGATACAAACATGTTAAGTGTGATATATTAGTTAAGGCACAACATACATGCACCTATAATAGTTTGGTACAAACATGATAACTAAGACATAATGACAATTTACAAACACTACTAAGCGAATTAACAGTTTAAAAATTTACGTAGTTACGTTATTAAAAGTGGAGTATTCATCACTTGTCTTACACATCTCCATTATTTTGGTAATTTTAGTACTTCTGTTGGCTATCTTTAACGAAGTTTTATGGTTTAATATCGACAGTACAGCTTGAAAACGGCACTAGATTAGATAACCATCAAAACAAACTAAATATCTGTACCTATGCACGTGCTTCTTTTTCTGAATAGGGAAAAGACACGATTCTATATGAGCGCTTCTCCGGGATAATTTTAATACCATTATGTTTTGTCACATGTACGCATGTACAATAGTTGTTAAAATTTATTAGTTATTTGATACAAATCTGTTAAGTAAGACATATCAGAAAGGGCAAAACTTACATTTAGAATGTTTGATAAAATCTTAAATGTATCAATCCAAAATTTTTTTTCTGGCTTTAACATGATAAAATCTTTTATCATCATCGTACTAATCAAAAGTGGAATTATTGTGATATATCATGTTTGGATCTAAATATAATGTACGTCTCATATAATACCTGAAAACTTTTTTGGGGGGATTTCGGTCAGGTATAACTAATTTTGTTATTTTTTTTCTAACGTTTCGGTTTATTACACCATCATCAGAGAACTGCAATTAACATAATATTTTAAAAACATAGTTATGGTTATTTTATATTACAATTTACTTACACTATTAATTATTAGGTATTTGTTTTAAATTTTGTTACATATTATTGGATTGTCTGTTTTAACGCAACTCTGATTATATAATAAGATATTTTATTTCAAGAATTAATATTTTGTACCGGTAAGATGTAAAAATTTAATTCATATTGTAATGTACCCCAATCATTTAATTAAGTTAAAATAGGTTTCGCTTAATTTTTCTATATCAGTGCGATTATTTATGGCGTTGGTATATCTTTTTATTTGCAGCATTTCATGTATGTTTCTTCAGTCATAATTAGGTTCTTTTTCTAATATTTGTATGTTGTTAAAATTAAATCGGTGGTGTTGTTCTATGGCGTGTTTGGCTAGTGCTGTCGTGTTTTGGTTTTGAGTTTTTATGCTATATTTGTGCGTATATACCCTTTTACGTAGATATTGTTTTGGCCTAATAGGTACCATTACAGTAGTGGTTGCAGTCTATTTTGAATACAGGGTGAGTCAGTTTTTTGTAGACAAACTTTAACAGGAGATAGAACACATGTTTTTAAAAGACAAGTTCCTATAAACATATGTCGTAGAACGCTTCGTTTGTGAGATACAGGGTGTTGAATATAATTTTTTTTTCTCGAATTTTTTGAGTATGTATTTGTATATATTGTATTTGAGTATGGCTTGATATAACAAATATTTATTTTGACTACATTGGAAAGAGATAAAGAATAAGAGATTTCGGCTTTTTAGAATCCTTAACAAACCATATTTAGGCAGGTCTCGTTGAAAGAATTAAATATTTAGCCGATAATAGATAATAAATAAATTACTTAATTTAGTACCACATCAAACACTAAAAATCAAAATAACTCGGAAACGCACAGGAATTTCGAAACAGAAGAAGGGACATTATTTTTGTTAAACTGTATGTAGATAATGAAAATAACAGTTTTTTTTAAAAAATAGTCATTGGTGTAGAAGTTCTGTTTAGAAAAGTGGTTGAGCACCCCCTCCACTCCGCCACTGTGCAAGTTTTTGAACATTATTATCGCTTGTTTTATGCCCCTTAATTAATAGGCATTATCCCCCAAACATGGAAAAAATCTAAGCATTCGTTTATAAGTTATAATGAAAATTCGAGAAGAAAAAATTATATTCAACACCCTGTATCTCGGAAACGAAGCGTTCTACGACATATGTTTATAGGAACTTTTCTTTATAAAAACATGTGTTCTATCTCCTGTTAAAGTTTGTCTACAAAAAACTGACTCACCCTGTATAGTGATAGTTTCATCTTGGGTGGTAGTCTAGGTTTAAGTTTTGTGGAAATTTTTTTTATGGTATTGTATGGTTTATGGGCTATTTTTATATTATGCTGTTTAAATACGTTTGCTATTTTTTCGGATGTTTTTTTTTGTAGTTGTTTGGTGTGTGGGATGTAAGGTTTAAGTATCCTTGCGACCACTCTTCTTTTGTGTACCAGTTGGTTTCGATAATACCGTCTTTATATTTAACTGTTAAATCTAAGAAGTTTCTGCTATTGTTTTGTTCTATTTCCTTAGTGAATTGTCACCTTGAGTGATAATTATTAAAAATATTAACAGTATATTCTATTTTGTTTTCCAGTTTTTGATGTTCCTGGTCGGTTGATGTTGACATCTTCAGTATAATCTGCGTCCTCAATGTCATCATCATTGGTGCTTCTGAGAATCCATTATTCTTTCATTGATAAATCTTCGTCATCTTCGTCCTTGCTGTCGACGCGAACCTCCGGTACATTTTCGCATCGCTCACCACTGCAGAAGCCACATACAACAGAGCACTTCAAGTCAGCTTTCCTGCAACCACATGCTCCGCCGCATCCTTTTCGACAAGTGCCTGAAATGAATTTCAGTAAGTTCTCGTATGCTGGTTGCTCTGTCATTGTGAGAGGAGCGAGCTCATTGCTGCCAAGTTTCCAACCCCAGTCTTCTGGATTTTTTTTTGGATCCCATATCATTTTTGGACTTGGTGGTACGTCCTGAACGTATGATATCGCGCAGCGTCCCTCGTTGGTGGCAAAGAAGCAAGATTGAATTTGTTTTTTATAGTAGATTTAGCGAAATGCTGGTAGCGAACTTTGTCCAAGGTTTCGTCTTCCATGTTGCCACTATACAAAGCAACAAGAAATCGTGCTCCAGCGTCTCCGATGTGTTCTGGTGTTGCATCCTGATGTTTGAAGATGCTAATAGTGGCACTGAGTCCTGCGGTTTTCTGAACAAACGAACAAAATTTTGTTTTTCCTTGGTTGAAGATGGACGATGTCGTGTCGCAGCCACTAAACGCATGAAAAAACTGAATGTTTTCAGCCACTTCTTCATGTTTTAAACTATTCTCGGAATACAGTCTTTCAGCAATTCTGCCTCTTCCTGGTTTGCGAAGATGGATGTTACTTTGGGATGCTGCTAATGCTGTCAGCAGAACAAGAAGATCAACATCGTCGCCAACCACGAAAACAACATCAAATGTTGAGCACAAGGAAATCGCTGTGATGAAAATCAACACATCAGCATCTTCTTTCGTCTGTTTAACAGTAATAACAGTTTGTTCCATTTTTGTTGTCAGCATAGAAATTAGACGGGCTTTATTGTTTTCATTGGTTAAAAATCTCTCTTGGGAAACTTGAACTGGCATTGTTTCATCGAAGAGAGCATCCGCAGACATATGCTTCTTCGATCGGCGAAATCTTTCTGCTGTCTTGGTATTCCTTTTGTCATCATCAATCGGATATCCATCGAAAAGAGAGACTGCATGTGAACCGTAGTGACTTCGTACATATTGAATGTACTTTTCGCAAATGGACGCAAAAGAATTATTACAATGCCATAATATAATGCAAAAGGTATCATCCATCCAAAACATTGATTTGGTTATCTTTGAGTTCCACACCTTCTGGAAGCTGTGTGAATGATTTTGTGCCTTTGCGCATTCCTTCTTCCGAGAAAAACGACAAAGGAAATGAGGCAAGCTCGAATTTAAGATAATCCTTCAACTCGTCGTCGGATTTCTTCGCAATGCACATTCTTTGAAACAGCATTTGTGGGTTAATGGAAATTGGTGCTTCGCCGACTTTTATGCTGCTGTTGACTGCTGCCAATGGGATGACCTTATCTTTGCAATTGAATTTAATGAACTCGAAATTTTCCAACGTGGTAATCATGTTCGACATCACCTCGATACTTTTTCTTTGGACAAATGACAGTTAATCTTTTCATCTCCGACTGCTTTTTTTGGGGAAAATGTTCACCTTTCCGCCGCTGTAACTCTTTACATATTAGACTTACAAAAAAAATTTTTTATACAAACAATGTGGGGAATTTTGTCTTCTTTAACTTCAATTTTCGTCGTTGAATCAATCGTTGCAGAGGTCGAAAACTTGAATTTTTTATCAAGGCCCAGACCCGAGCAACATAATTTGAAAATTAGTACTACCCCACCTTTTGTAAGGCAAAGGTCTTTTTTGGCCCCTACAGACTGGATTATATGCTTAAGTTGTCAATATCTATTCTGGCATTGGTATTATTTGGTTCTTTGAAAATGTGACACATTTCCAAAAAACTACGTTTGTGATAGTTGACTTCAAAATCTAATATTTGGTCGTTATTATAATTAACATTATGATTATGTAATAATGCGTGATCAGCTAAAGTGCAAGACTGCTAATTAAGTCTGATGTCACTTTTGTGGAAAGTTATACGATCTTTAACTTATATTTATATATATATATATATATATATATATATATATATATATATATATATATATATATATATATATATATATATATATATATATATATATATATATATATATATATATATATATATATATATATATATATATATATATATATATATATATATATATATATATATATATATATATATATATATATATATACACATTGTTGTGATAATAAGGATTGTTGTATTGTTGTATTTTTATTTATAATTTGTAAAAATTTTGAATTGTTTTATTAAACTGTTGTAAAATTGAAAATTTTGTGATTTATTAAAATTTATGAAAATTGGCGCCTTTATTTTAAATTTGTATTTGTTTTTATTTATGCCCTTGTATACCCAAACTAGCTCAGATTTTATTTTACAAGTTTTTACTTACTGTTTTATTTTCTTTTGCTCTTACTCAGGATGCAGGTTCACTATGTTTCTATCTATAGTATAATTTCAAATTTAAATACACAAAATCAGTACACATCCATACACAAAAAAAAAACTTAACACTTTCAGAAAATAACAAGGAGTCGTTTTAATTTAATAATTTTTTAAAAAATTTTAACAAATAAATTTACTATAATAGCTTAATTTACCCAACCAAATGTTAAATCTCGAGATTTTACCTTACTTTGTTTTCTATCCTTGCAGTTGGCCAAACTGTGTCGTTTCTTAATTCTGTATCAGCTGTATTCCACGTTCCAAGTTCAGATAATATGGCCGCTCTAATTTTCTACTGTACTGGTGTAGTGTATTTACTTTATTTTTTTGTGATTTATCCCCAGCTGGATTTTTTTATAACAGGTAAGTACTTACAAAATTTTCCACTGTTTCTTTATTTTTCTGTCTTGAATTCTTATTTTAAAACCTTTTATTTACAACACTTTACTTCTAACCTTGATTTTCTTAATATCTCTTCTATTTTTATTTCATTCGATCTCAAAATTTCCAAAACTTTTTTCAACCTCCAATTTTTTTATCAATAATAACCAACTATCAATTTTTTTTCTTGCTTACTTTAATTTTGTATATAGTAAAATCATCAAATTTCAAAAATGACTACTTGTGACAAATTATTTTTTTATGTCAAATATTTTTAATTTTGAAAATAAAAACTTTTATACTACCTTTTTGTTGCCTTTTTAATACAATATTCTTTTCTTGATACTTTCCGGAGCATTTTCTGTAAATTAGCATGTGTTATGTTCAGTATAAAAGTTTTTATCTTTCACATCTCTTTTTAAAAATTTTTCTTAACGAGTGCCCTATAATCTTAAACAAACTCCTTTTTTATAAACTAGAACTTATTAACTACTCATAACAAATCTTTTCATCTCTAGATTAACATATCTTTTCTCAAAAACTAATATTTTTGTTTCTACATTTTGTAGGCTGTCGAAATTGGTTTCACCCCTTTTACCACACTTTAACACGGTGTCTTGAGCTACCCCCACTCACACACGAAGCACTGAGTGTCTTCTTTGTCCTAATGGCATGTCTTTGCACATCGATGGATTTTCTGTTTAATTTTGGATGAAATTATAGTTCAACTATGCTGTCACACATACAAAATCAAGAAATGTTTATGTTTCAACCCCAATATTGGAGAAATTATTATGGCAGTCATCTAAACACATTACTGCACCCCTGTTTGGTAAGTTTTATTTCAGTTTATATTCACTTTTACAGACCATGCACTTTTTATGTTTCGTTATGAAAATTTTTAGATAATTTACAATATTTTCCCCTGTTTATTCAATGTTGCTTTCTTAACTTTTATCTAAAGTTCAATTACATTTACTCTATACTAGATTTTTCGTAAATTTCCCCTTTTAAAAGTTTATACTATAACAATTGTCTCTTTTTATAGATGAAATCTTTCCCCTGAAATTATGCAACTTTTGATACTGCTGAGGTTGATTGAAGTGAATTTTTATATGGGACTACATTGGTGACACCTTTTCGATGGCAGGAAATACACAAAATGTCTCTCGTCAGCTCTGCCAGTGAAAATCCAGGACTTCGACTTGAACACCTTTTTCTTGCTTTTTATTTTTTTTTATTAATTTTTATGGCCAATTTGGCTTTGCAAATGCCTTATAACTAACTACATTTTTGATATGAACAATAAATACTTAATTCTACTACACATATGTTAAAAACTAAATTAAAATTATTTTCTGAAAACGTTCATTCATAAATGTATGCATAATACTGTATTCATCAAACCTTTTATTTTTACTGCACGTTTGTCCCTCTATTTATCTGCATTTTATTATTCTAATGAAAACAATTAAAAACCTTTTAAAATAATTTATAATAATTTATAATATATAATATATATATATATATATATATATATATATATATATATATATATATATATATATATATATATATATATATATATATATATATATTTATAAATATATATATATATATATATATATATATATATATATATATATATATATATATATATATATATATATATATATATATATATATATATATATATATTCGTTTTTAAGTATGTTTAAGGTCCGTTATTTTAGCTACAAAAAATTTATTAATTATTTATGAGAATTCTTTTTAACCTGGTCTCAGTATAGTATTGTATTAAGAATTTTAACTCTCTTCTTAATGAAACCAGTTTCACAAGTATACTAATAAAAATTACCACAATAAAATATTACACTGACATACATCATAAATGATGATTATTTAATTTTATTTAAGTAAACATTTTGTGCTCAAAATAACGAAAGCCTCATAAATTACGAAACTCATGTTCATGTTTCACTATTCAAATGGAAAATGAGCACGTGGTGTGTAATCATTTATTATAAGGGCACACTAATTCTCAGTAATTTAAATTAAAAATTTAAAGTTTTTGTTTCTATCTTGAATTTCTCTATCTATCTTTTTAACTATGTTTTTTAAGGACAGCATATTTTACGACCTAAAAATTAATATACAGTGTGCAGCAAAAGTATGGAATTAATTAATTTTCCCCATTGATAAAGCGTTAATGAAACAACTCTCAGACACATAAATTTTAATTTGAATTTTGGTTATATTTTATATTACTCTAAAAATTCGAAAAATCACGATTATGTATTGATTTATCACGAAATTCTTAAATGGAAAAGAAAAATTATTTAATAAGCTTCTCCTCAGTATTTCTATGGAAGCCCTAACTGCTAATCAACAAGCGGGGATATGGAGTTTGAAAGGTATCGGTGAACACAATTGGTAACCGGTTACTGTGGACTGACAGACTCACACGGGCTGACCATTTCACTTCTGGCGTATAATCCAAATGACACGAATTGTAGCTCTCAAAGAAACATTCGATGATCACGTGATTATTGCATTAAGTTAACATATTTTCTCTATTTTTTCTGTATGTATTTTTGTTTTATTATATTCATTACATACGAAAATAATTAAAAATAATAACAAATGTGGTTGAAAAAGTATCCAGTCTTCTCGAAAACCATCAAAGATAGATAAAATTCATAGAAACATAATTGATTGCAAATTTAGTAAGCTTTCATAAAAAACATGTGTTAAAATTGAATAATCACAAGCCGAGATGTTACCGCTTATATGAATGAGAACTTTCAGTGGCCACCATTTTGATAAGCTATCCGTCTGAGATGGCCATCCTTAGGCACCCTATATAACTGAGATTTGAACATCGTTTTTGGTTTTCCAGTAATCAGCCTGTCAAGTATTAGCTGAAGCACCTTGTAAAAAAGTTTACCTACTTAAAGTCTATGTTTTGAAGTAATAATAAATATCTGCAATTCAAGGATGGGAAATATGAGACTTTTAATATTGTTTTCGTATACTTTCAAACCATTTCTCTGTCTGCTAGAGAGCCAATTGGTGCAATCATCCTCATACTTTATATGATTATTTTAATTATTTTATTCTATTCTTGAATCTTGAATCATGTAAGTTTCTTCTAATTAGTATTACAATATCGCACTGCCATTCCGGTGCTTCGGAATGGAAAGGATCAGGTAGAGGGTATGATTAGATCGAGTACTGAACTTGAAAACGATGTCGATGTAAATCTATATGCTTGACATACGGCAAAATTCACTATATGGATTGACAACAATTCACTGGCATTAAAAAATATATTATTGCTTAATATTAGTTGATATAATACGTATTAGGTGCAGAAGGGGATGAAAGGAGCTGTCTGTATGAAAATGATCTTTATTCAATATCTGCGAAGCAATAACTAACACTACATTTACCCATAATATAATAAAAATATAAATATAATAATTTTGTATTACACTTGAAATGTGTTAACCTAAAGAATTGGTCCTGTTTAAATATTAAAAATAGTTTATGTCTAGTAACACTCATCATGTTCTCAGAATCAGTGGTACCAGTTTACTCACAGTTATCTACGAGCAAAACGCTCATATGGTCATTTGGGATATCTGAATTTTTCATATTATAGCCTCAATGAATAACGCTAACACACAGGCAAACATGCAGTGAGATACTCCGTTGAACTTCTTTTGTAGACCTTTTTAAATATAGTTATTTGATGAAATGTTTATGTAATTACGACACTTGGTTAAATCACCGAAAATTATTAAAAAGAAATAATATAATACCATAATATAATAGTGCATATCTCTAGCTGTAGAATCCATAAAAAAAAATCCACGAATGCCAACAGATAAACAAAACACGTTTAGTCTGTCAATGTGGGCAGATATCTTAGAATGTTTCCGTCTGCGAGCTGCGCATCTTTAGAAAATTCCCCGCATCGTCATCTCTTGAGGTGGACGACTGCACATTTGTCCAACCCGAACTCCATACCATTTGCCCGCGTGTAACCATCGACCACCCTAAGAGCGTCTTGTAGTTCGCGCTTTCCGGAGGCATAAAGTTTAATGTCATCCATATAAAATAGATGGGTGCCTTTATGCCTCCGGTCGCTGGGTGGTCCACATTGATATCCGCGAATTTGGTAGAGTCCAACAGACAACGTAGCAGTGAGATGCAGAAGAGGTGAGGACTCAGAGAGTCACCCTGGAAAACTCCTCTCCTAAATGCCACCTCCTTTGTCGTGACCCACTGTGCACCTAATGTTATGGTGAAACGAATCTTTCAGAGCAGCAGCAACTGTTCTCTGCAGCTCACTAATGATACTGATACCGCAAGACATTCGAGCAAGTGGAACAATAGCTCGTGCGATGTTGTATCAAATGCCTTGTGGTAATAATAATAACAATAAATCGACTTTATTGCTTTCAGAAGAAAACAAGTACACGAAAACGAGGAAATTTACCTAAAGGGAATAGATCACAAACAAATCATGGCGAAGTCTAGTAAATAATTAAAATATATATATATATATATATATATATATATATATATATATATATATATATATATATATATATATATATATATATATATATATATATATATATATATATATATATATATATATATATATTTATATTTAACCAATTTGGAAAATTTACTGCTCAAATATTCTACAGGTAATTTTAAGATTGTACTTATGGGTGATTTCAACATAAATTTTCATAACAAAACCTCGCATTTGACCGATCTAGTGTCACTTGTGGATTCTTTTGGTCTTGATATAGTTATCAAGGACAGCACCAGAATTACCGCAAAATCCTCTAGTTGCATTGACAATATCCTTACAAATTTAAAAAATAATGATTATAAAGCTGGAGTAATTGATCCATGTCCTTCGGATCATTTAGGTCAATATATCACTATTCAAGCTGCCGCTGACTCTCCTAGGGAAGTATAGAGAAGGCGTATCACAAATAGTGGAATTGTTAAATTACGTGCTTCACTTTCTGATCTTAACTGGAACATTTTTTTAAAAAACGATTACAGTGTAGACTTTTTGTCGAATTTACTCGTTGACAATTATAAAAATCTGGTGCATCAGCACTTTCCACTAAGAAAATGCGCCTTTAAAAATAGTAAACCACCAGTAACTTGGTTCAACGAGTCATTACGTACAATGCGTGACACATTGGCTAGCGTTAAGCAAATATGTAATGTAACAAAAGACCCTACGCATTTTCAAGTGTACAAAGATTTACATAAAAATTATAAAAGTGCAATAAATGTAGCAAAAAAAGCTGCTTACGATCAACATTTTGCAAATTCACACAATAAATCTAGAGACGGCTGGAAACTAATAAATTATGAGCGTAACAATAAAAATTCGTCGAAATCGCAAATAGATCCTGCTTTGTTACAGGATGATTTTAATCATTATTTTAGCACTGTAGCAGAAGATATTATTACTGCACTTCCAATCAGTGATATAAATATAAATGACATAATGGGTAAAATTCCTGTCGTAGCTGATTCCTTCTTTCTCAAGCCAGTTTCCACATATGACGGACTCGATGCAGTGAATACTTTAAGAAATTCCCCTTGTACTGATGTTTATGATCTAAATAGTGAGATAATTAAAAAAACTATTGATATAATTTTGTGTCCTATTACCGCATTAATAAATAGATGCTATGAGGAAGCATTTTTCCCAGACGCCTTTAAAATAACTAAGGTTATTGCGCTTTTTAAGGGTGATATGACATTAGTGGACAATTACCGTCCGATTTCGATTATTCCCATTTTTGGGAAAATAGTTGAAATTCTCTTAAAATGGACACTGTCTCAGCACCTTGAACGTAATTCAATAATTTCACCTAACCAATTTGGCTTTCGTTCCAAATTTTCTACAACGCAAGCTGTACAGCGAGTTGTGGGTGACATAATTCGAAATTTTGAGGAGGAAGAATACACAGGAATCACTTTGTGTGATCTCTCTAAAGCTTTCGACTGTGTTCCTCATGACCTGCTGCTAAGAAAATTATCGTATTATGGTATAAGAGGTTTGCCTCTACTTCTTTTTACATCTTATCTTAGAAATATGAATCAATATGTCATGGTCCAATTAAGATTATCCTGACTAGCAAATATTAACTTGAGCGATGAGTTAAGATTTTTGCAGTAATTTTTTTATGTGTTCTATAAAGCGTAAATTGGTGTCAAGAATTATTTCCAAATTGTTTGCGTGACATATAATTGGCAAGGACACACCGTCTATTTAAATAATTAAAATATCTTTTAAAAAAAGATTTTTTTGTTTTTGTTCCCAAATAAAATTAAATTACACTTACATAAAGTTAATTTTAAGTCATGTTCATCATAAAGTTGTTTAATGGTTTGCAATTCTGAGTTGATGATGTCAGCTGCATGAGCATGATCATTTACATTAAAGAGAAAGTACAACTGAGTGTCATCAGCATATGCTTGAATTCTACACATATTTACTGCGTTTATGATGTCAGGTATAAATAATAAAAAGTAAAGGACTCAAAATCAATCCCTGTGGTACACCTGAAAGTATGTTAATATTGGAAGGAAGCAAGTTACCAACGGAAATCCTCTGTATTCGACCATACAAATAAGAACTGATAAGCAAATATGATGAGTCATCAGAACCAAAATATTTAAGTTTGGAGCAAATAAGACTATGGTTAATGGTATCAAAAGCCTTAGAAAAATCTAATAGCACCAGCACAGTAACCAATCCTTCGTTCTGAGCCCTAATTAAATCATCAGTGACGGTGGATAAAGCTGTAGCCGTACTATATCCTTTCCTAAAATCACATTGAAAATCTGGTAAGAGATTATTAGAAATAAAATATTAAGAAATTTGATTATATAAAATTTTTTCAAACATTTTGGATATAGTAGGCAAGATACTAATAATTCTAAGATCTGAGAATGAATTTGGATTACAATTTTTAGGTAATGGTATGCCAATAGCAGTTTTCTGTAAAACAGGAAAATATTTTTGCTCAATGCAACAATTAATTATATGAGTAACAAAAGGATCAATGAAAGGACTACTATACTTTAACATAGTAGACGATATATTATCAGCATCATAGGCTCCTGTTTTTATATTATTTAAAATTTCGTTGAGTTCCTTTACAGATGTAAGTGTAAAGGAAAAATTATTATTTTCATTATACTTATGGTTGTTGTAAAAGTTGATCTGATCGTTGCACAATTGCACATATTAGAAATATTCTGAATAAAAGTCACAAAATAATTATTAATTGCATTAGGATCTGCTAGTTCATTAGGTAGAAAAAGCTGATTGTTAGAGCGAACATTAAGAGATCTAAACGCTGCCCAGACTCTTTTAGAATTTTTCTGAGAAGCTACGTATTCAAGATAACTTTACTTTTCTCACCTAACCATAGCTAAAGTACAATTAAGTAAATTTGTATACTATATCTTATCAGTATCAGAATCAGTACGTTTATATTTCTGAAGGGCTTTATCATGCTCTTTCATAATTAATTTTAAATTTGAAGTTAACCAATGGGCCTTAGACTAACTCTAACATGCCTGATTGGAGCATGTTTTTCAAAAAGTGAAACTATAAAATGATTAAATAAATAAATTTTATTGTCAATATTATTTTCAAGAATAATATTAAATCAAGGGAGGTTGTATAAATCAGCCAAAAAATTATCTAAGACAAAATGTTTCAAACAGCGAAAAGTTACAAATTTTGGTTTCATTTTCATTTTATTGACTTAAATCACAAAATACCATTCTATAGTCGGAAATCCCATCAGTGGCAAGAGTACCGACATCAATCCGACATCAATCCAGGCCATCGATACTTTCCGCTTGTATTGCAGAAAGTCCTGTGTAATATAGCGATCTATCAGCAGGCTGTCCTTGCAATCTGCCATGTCGTTCTTGGCACAACGCTGTTCGTGTATCTACTGAAAGACCAGATCAACTGACCTCAGTATCCTAGAATGCAAGCTACAAATTAATATCTTGTAGCGGCCTATAATTCTTCGGGAAGATCCCCTACTTTGGGGATAAGCACAATACGTCCTTCGATGAACCAACCCAGAATCTGCTGCCCCTCGTTCAACCATGAGTTGAAAACGCACCAGACGGTAGTAGGAGGAAGGAAAGTTCTTTCACCACCAGTTGTTAATGCCGTCTGGGCTCAGGGCAGAGAAGTTTTTGGTACCAATACATGCTTGTTAGACTTCTTCCGTACTGATTGCCGGGCACACTTCTTCCGGTTCTTCCATTTGCCTGTGCCACAGAGCCTCGAAGTGTGCAATTATTGGAGTGTCGCTATTAAATGGGTGCGTCGTTTCGTAGATTTCCTTCCACATCTTCGACATCTTCTACGGCGCTGAGGCTATTGAAAGAGGTGGGAAGGATTCGTACGGAACAAATTGTTTTTACTCCATGCTCCTCACCCGCCTCTTCAACGTTTTCTTTATAGCCATGAGCGCTGGGATCCTATCTATCGAGTGCTGCTTGATGTAAGCATCACTGTCAGATTTAGAGTGTGGTGTTTACTTCTTAATAAGGCTACTGTTCGCCAGATTCTGGGAGTAAAAACTGTACCACTTGTCGTGTATTCCACCACACTCTGGATCCGAGAAGCGTGTTGTCTGCCCGACTGTATTTTGCCTTCTATTTTTTGTATACGTCGCTTGGCCCTCTCGAACCCGTTTAAAGTGTTAGTTGACCTCTCACGGGGGACGAGTGTTTCGCAGAGTTGTACACGGCACAGTTAACTTGCCAGATTTTCTACTAATAGGACCACTTCTAAAGGATATTTTAATCATCTCTTATCGGCAAAATGAGTGAAATCAGCAATCCCAATTTTATTTTTAATCGAGCTTTTTAACGGAAAGCTTGCTTCATTTAGAAACTTTATGTATCTTTATATCTTTCATCGGATAGATAGTTTTTGAACAAAAAATAAAATATTCTCGATCCACATAGTTATTTGGATAATTGCATTATTTAACAAAATGGAAAATAGTAGGCTAAAAGATATATGTTTAATTTGGGCCCAGAACAAATTCAGATTATTGGACAGTAGTCTACTAGGCGTTTTCAATCTTATTAAATAATACAATTTTCCAAGTAAACGTGTAAATCGAGACCATTTTATTTTTTATTCAAAAACTGTCAGTGCGATGAAAATAATAAAAGAGATAAAAGAGTTTCGAAATGAATACAGATTCAAAGACACATTTTTATATGATAAAATTTGGATCCAATAATAAGTAGAAGAAAATCTCTACCAAAATTCACCTTTTTGTCTTTTTCCAAATTTGAGAAAAAATTAAAATACTAATTTTAACCTCCCTAATCTTTGGAGGGGCGTAACTCTTTAACAAAGCGTTTCTGGATATACATAGGGAACTTTTTTTAATTTGAGGTCTTGAATTCAGATTTTAAGTTTGTCCCAGTTAATCCTGAAACACCCTGTATACACATCTAATTAATAGATACAGAGAACCATATTAAGTCGACCCTATCTTAAAAATATCCGCTAACTTATAATAATACTCTGTGATATAAATAGGTACACCTACTTTAAAAGAAAAATTTTAATAATTCTATATTTAAGTGAAATATTATTATGCAGGTTATATACTCGAAGCAGAACAAATTACAACTTTGTGTCTTTCAACCATTACATGTATTTTAATGACGATATGCATGCCAAAATATTTAGCATAACTTCTCTTCTTTAAATGCATGAATAATAGTTACCATACATCCGTCTTTTTTTTAATAAATTTTATTATAAGACGTTTAATACATAGGTGATGTTTATTACATGAAGTATACTTAATGACTGATTCTGTATAAAACAAATGAAATAGAAATGCGCCTTATCACATGGTGTCAGGTTACTCTGCAATGGCGAAACTGTATCAATGTCGGGAAGTGCTGACATAATTCAAATTCGGAGTACAGCGAGGAAGTTGACGTTTGGCAGAATCGTCCCTTCGTGTCGATTTTCTTCATCTGGTTTTCACCTATTATATTTAACTAGTAATGATTTTTTTCAATGAATTATTTTTGTCCTTATATCCTATAGTTCATCTAGGTTGATACTTTCTAAATGGATGCTCAAATTTTGATAAGAAGTGGGATTCTTCTCTTGTTATAATTCGGGAAATAGTATTAGGTATTTGCTAATTTTGTACTGTGGTTGGTTCTTTGTTGCTTATTCTCTCTTGATTATTTCATTTCTATTGGCATATTGATTAAGTGGGTTCCAATTAATTCTTGAGCTTCCTATCGATGATATTTCGTGGTGACTGTTTCTTTGTTAGGAACTATGCTAACACATTCTATTGATTCCTCGAGTTGTCTGATTAATGGCCTTGTTATTTTAATTTCGATACTTTTGCAGATAGAGGTATCGATCATGCTAATAGTTGTATTGCACAGGGATCGGTTAGAACCTGAAGATGGCAGATGAGATTCTGCCGAAACGTCGTTCAGACAACCACGGTCCCTCTCGGGGCCTATCACCTACGCGGGAGTATATATATATATATATATATATATATATATATATATATATATATATATATATATATATATATATATATATATATATATATATATATATATATATATATGTATATGTATATATATATATCATATATATATATATATATATATATAATGTATATGTATATATATATGAACAGAGAAAGGAGTTAGACGCGGGTTTAATTACATTACAGTAAAAAAAAAAACAATGATTCAACGGGTACGCCCGCATAAAGAAAATTGCACGGTGGAAAATGCAAAAATTGCAAATGGCAGAAAGATGCAAACCGTGGACACGTGTTTCTGACTAATTGGTCTTCATCAGCACGGTGTAGCTGAGTTAAATTGATGAACAAAACTCAAAAAAGACACTAAAGGAAAACCACTGACAGGGAGCCAGTCGCACCTTTGTGGCTTCCACTTGGATGGCTCCGGTATGGGAGCATCGTCCAAGCATCGCACACGCGGGCAACTATAGCAACCTGCGTGGGATTCCGGACCCAGGAAAATGAATATGAACAGAGAAAGGAGTTAGACGCGGGTTTAATTACATTACAGTAACAAAAAACAATGATTCAACGGGTACGCCCGCATAAAGAAAATTGCACGGTGGAAAATGCAAAAATTGCAAATGGCAGAAAGATGCAAACCGTGGACACGTGTTTCTGACTAATTGGTCTTCATCAGCACGGTGTAGCTGAGTTAAATTGATGAACAAAACTCAAAAAAGACACTAAAGGAAAACCACTGACAGGGAGCCAGTCGCACCTTTGTGGCTTCCACTTGGATGGCTCCGGTATGGGAGCATCGTCCAAGCATCGCACACGCGGGCAACTATAGCACCCTGCGTGGGATTCCGGACCCAGGAAAATGAATATGAACAGAGAAAGGAGTTAGACGCGGGTTTAATTACATTACAGTAAAAAAAACAATGATTCAACGGGTACGCCCGTATAAAGAAAATTGCACGGTGGAAAATGCAAAAATTGCAAATGGCAGAAAGATGCAAACCGTGGACACGTGTTTCTGACTAATTGGTCTTCATCAGCACGGTGTAGCTGAGTTAAATTGATGAACAAAACTCAAAAAAGACACTAAAGGAAAACCACTGACAGGGAGCCAGTCGCACCTTTGTGGCTTCCACTTGGATGGCTCCGGTATGGGAGCATCGTCCAAGCATCGCACACGCGGGCAACTATAGCAACCTGCGTGGGATTCCGGACCCAGGAAAATGAATATGAACAGAGAAAGGAGTTAGACGCGGGTTTAATTACATTACAGTAAAAAAAAACAATGATTCAACGGGTACGCCCGCATAAAGAAAATTGCACGGTGGAAAATGCAAAAATTGCAAATGGCAGAAAGATGCAAACCGTGGACACGTGTTTCTGACTAATTGGTCTTCATCAGCACGGTGTAGCCGAGTTAAATTGATGAACAAAACTCAAAAAAGACACTAAAGGAAAACCACTGACAGGGAGCCAGTCGCACCTTTGTGGCTTCCACTTGGATGGCTCCGGTATGGGAGCATCGTCCAAGCATCGCACACGCGGGCAACTATAGCAACCTGCGTGGGATTCCGGACCCAGGAAAATGAATATGAACAGAGAAAGGAGTTAGACGCGGGTTTAATTACATTACAGTAACAAAAAACAATGATTCAACGGGTACGCCCGCATAAAGAAAATTGCACGGTGGAAAATGCAAAAATTGCAAATGGCAGAAAGATGCAAACCGTGGACACGTGTTTCTGACTAATTGGTCTTCATCAGCACGGTGTAGCTGAGTTAAATTGATGAACAAAACTCAAAAAAGACACTAAAGGAAAACCACTGACAGGGAGCCAGTCGCACCTTTGTGGCTTCCACTTGGATGGCTCCGTACTGTAATGTAATTAAACCCGCGTCTAACTCCTTTCTCTGTTCATATTCATTTTCCTGGGTCCGGAATCCCACGCAGGTTGCTATAGTTGCCCGCGTGTGCGATGCTTGGACGATGCTCCCATACCGGAGCCATCCAAGTGGAAGCCACAAAGGTGCGACTGGCTCCCTGTCAGTGGTTTTCCTTTAGTGTCTTTTTTGAGTTTTGTTCATCAATTTAACTCAGCTACACCGTGCTGATGAAGACCAATTAGTCAGAAACACGTGTCCACGGTTTGCATCTTTCTGCCATTTGCAATTTTTGCATTTTCCACCGTGCAATTTTTCTTTATGCGGGCGTACCCGTTGAATCATTGTTTTTTTTTACTGTAATGTAATTAAACCCGCGTCTAACTCCTTTCTCTGTTCATATTCATTTTCCTGGGTCCGGAATCCCACGCAGGTTGCTATAGTTGCCCGCGTGTGCGATGCTTGGACGATGCTCCCATACCGGAGCCATCCAAGTGGAAGCCACAAAGGTGCGACTGGCTCCCTGTCAGTGGTTTTCCTTTAGTGTCTTTTTTGAGTTTTGTTCATAAATTTAACTCAGCTACACCGTGCTGATGAAGACCAATTAGTCAGAAACACGTGTCCACGGTTTGCATCTTTTCTGTTTATATATATATATATATATATATATATATATATATATATATATATATATATATATATATATATATATATATATATATATATATATATATATATATATATATACAGTGTGGAAATTAAGTAACGCATAAATTCAGTAATTCCGTTGATATTAATTTTTTGAAATAATCTCGAAGGGGTATAGCGATTTTAACTTCGGCAAATATTTTCAGTCTAATTTCAGTTTCTTATGTCATTTATTTTTTAAGTTATGACGTCATCGACTTTTTTTTTAAATGACAATCTATATTTTTTATTATTGATTTTGGTAGTAGATTTTATTCTGGTTCCGACTGTATAAAATTTTCAATATATTATTATTTGAAAAAAATCGAGGAAAACAGTCTTAAAGTTCAAATAATAAAAATTCTTTAAATTGGGTAAATTTATTTAGTTGTCTAAGTTTGACGGAAAGTTATCGACGGCACATTCGTTTTTATTTTGAAATTATACAAATAGTTGAAAAATCGAACTAGAAATTTATTATCTGCTCAATTCAAAGTTAGTAATAACGATAACTTCGTGAGGTAAACATTAGTATAAAAAGAAACTAAATTGCTTAACCAGAAAAAAATCTAACAATATCATCAAACACAAAAATAAGCACAGAAATAACAGTTGTTAAATTACATTTACACTAAATGTTCAAATTGACGACCCTGTACCATTTGACAATACCCAAGACGATTATAAAATTCATTTCTCACATTCTGAATAGTTTGAGGCGATATTAACCTAATCTCATGTTGAATTCTTTGCCTGAGATCGTCTAAATTATTGGGTCGATTGTTGTACACTTTACTTTTTAAGTACCCCCATAAAAAGAAGTCTAAGGGCGTTAGATCAGGAGACCTAGGCGGCCATTCTATCTGACCTCTTCTCCCTATCCATCTTGCTGGGAGAACTTGGTCCAAGTAGCGTCGCACAATAAATGCGTAATGAGGCGGAGCGCCATCTTGTTGTAACCAAATGGTATTATTTGGTAGGTGAGGGTTATTTGCATTGGGGAATAATGCAGGTAATGCAGGCATCAATTCCAATTGTAAACATTGCAGGTATCTATCTCCAGTCAAATTGTTTTCAAAAAAGAATGGACCTATAATTCTGTCACCAATAATTCCTGCCCAAACATTAACTTTCTGAGGATATTGGGTATGACTTTCCTGCATCCAATTGGGATTGCCCCTAGCCCAATATCTACAATTCTGTCTATTGACATGGCCATTTAAACAAAATGTTGCTTCATCCGAAAATAAAACACACTGGAAAAACATTGGATCGCGGTTGCAAATTTCCATCATTTCTTCGCAAAACTCTTGCCTACGATCAAAGTCATCTTCTGTCAACTCATGAACCAAGTGCACCTTATATGGGTGGAATTTTTGAACTTTCAAAAGTTTTAGAACTGTAGTGTGGCTTATATTGTGGTTCAAAGCAATGCTTCTACTAGTTGAATGTGGATTGTTTTCAATTTCCAGTATCACATCAAGTTGTGCATCTTCATTTAATGTCGCCAGACGTCCAGTTTTTGGAATATTCTTTACAACGCAACGCCATGTTCCCGAAATTTTTTTTCAATCCTACTAATTGTTGATTGATTTATGGGCTGATCCGGGTATTTTTCTCTAAAAAAGATGACACACTTCTTGATGTGTTCTAGCTCTGTCGCCATAACCAATCATTATTAACACTTTAATTCTCTGTTTGTCGCTCAACTGTACCATTCTTATTAATAAAATAGTTTTTCTAATTTAGAAAAGTAAAATAATAACACTTATTCTATTGTGACATTTACAAATTATTTAAATCTGACAGCCGTAACTAATGTGATACACCGGCAACTAGAATAATTTATCCAATTTAATGAATTTTTATTATTTGAACTTTAAGACTGTTTTTCTCGATTTTTTTCAAATAATAAAATATTGAAAATTTTATACGGTCGGAATCAGAATAAAATCTACTACCAAAATCAATAATAAAAAATATAGGTTGTCATTTAAAAAAAAGTCGATGATGTCATAACTTAAAAAATAAATGACATAAGAAACTGGAATTAGACTGAAAATATTTGCCGAAGTTAAAATCGCTATGCCCCTTCGAGATTTTTTCCAAAAAAATTAATATCAACGGAATTACTGAATTTATGCGTTACTTAATATTGCGAGGGTCATTAATTGTTTTATATTTTGTCTTGGGCTTTCTTGTTCTAATGCTTGTAATTCTTCTGAGTGTGGAGTGTAATCTTTTAATTCGGACATTACTATTTGGATGTCGGGTTATGACGTGATGTTATATTAATTTACGTTTTTTGCAAAACTCCGAAAATAGGTTATTTTTGAATTCGGTACCTGAGTCACAGATTAGTTGTTTGGGAATACCGTAATGTGATAAAAATATCATTAATTGATCTAAGATATCAGTGGTTACAAGGTGAATATGGTATGCTTGTGCAAACTTCGAGAAAGACTCAATTACCATTAGGAACTTTTATTCACTTATTGAGAAATTGTCAATATTAATAAGTTCGAACGGGTGTTCGCCTATTGGGGTCAGTTTTAATTCAAATTTAGGGGGTCGTCTTTCGTACTTAAGTGATTGACATGTTATACAATTATTTATATAATTTGTTGTGGTTGGTTATTTGAGTCTTGTTAGCGCTGTTTTTGTTTCGGTTATGCCTCTGTGTGTGGTTTTTGTCTCATGGTGATTTTGGATAGTTTCTAATTTTTTGTCCTTGTCGACCATTTCTTTTACTATTTTGTTTGTTTGAATAAGTTTGTATGCTTTATCGTTAAATTATTTTTGTAAGTTGATTATGACATGTACCAAATTTGATTTTATTAGTATGCCATAAGTTTTATTCGGTTTGATGTAATTTTTATACGTTTCTGCTAGGTGTTTTTCGAAATTTTCAATGGGAAATGTCACTTTTTTTCGATCATTAACATTAAAAGGCTTTTCAAGCTTAATTTTTGGTTTTATTAAGTCTCTTGTTACGTTTAGTATGATCTGGTTCCTGAATCCATTTATCGGTTGTTCGGTTATGGGTATATTTAGCGTGAAGTTTGATTGGGAGAAATGTACTGTTTCATTTGAAGGGTTTTTCTGTTTTATTGTGATGTCTAAAAGTATGTTGTTTATTTTTGGTTTGTTGTCTCTGGATTTATATCTAATCGTTCAATAGGTGAATTTTCTAACGCTATTAAATCGTCCAAAGCTATATCGGGAAAATCGCCAGTGTCCGCGTTACCTATCATTGATTGTGTTTCGATTGGGTGTATTTCTATACGCGATAGAGCGTCTGCAACTTTATTTTCGCTGCCTTTTTTATACATTATCTCGTAATCATATTTCATAAGGTTATTTACCCAGTGGAGTGGTTTATGGTTCATGGTGATGGTGAACTTACGTCCGAATAAATACGGACGGAAGTATTTTGTAAAATTTATAATACTTAGTAGGCTTTCTCTATTGTGATATGATCTTGTTCAGCGTCATTAATCGTGCGACTTGTATAAGCAATTGGCCTATCGTTTCCTATCGGGCCCTGGAATAAAAAGACTCCTATGACGTAGTTTAAAGCGTCACTAGTGGTATATTCATTCTTAACTGATGCATATTTGGCTTGTTAAACTGTTGTCCACTATTTTGGTGGGCGTTACTTATTTTTGAACAGTGATAGTTCATATTTTCTTCTTCGATAACGATCTGGATAGCTTCTTCGATGTGTGTAGGTTTTCTACAGCGTAAAAGATGGCTTAGCTGTGGATTAACTCCAGTTAAGAAAGCTCTTAGTGTGAAATTGTTGTAGAAATCAATTTTCACTTTCCTGACCTCTTCTGTCACGTTTTCACAAGATAACTTCGAAAGTAGCAGACATCTGATGTCTATGCATCTATCGGCAAATTGCAATGCAGTGTCTCTTGGTTGCTGTCTTAATGTGTTGAGATCGGACAGGAGTGATTCCTCGTTTCTTTGGTCTCCAAATAAACTAATAAGTAGGTATTTTAATTCTGGAAACGTGTCAAAATTTCTAGCTGCTAAAAGTGTGGCTGCCTTCCCCACGATTTTGTTTCTTATATGAAGCATTGTGAATCTTATTCTTATAGCATCATTATCTGGTGCCATGAGTGGTAAAACATTTTCACATGCGTTAATAAAAGTTGATAATTTTGTTGGTTCTCCATCAAATGGTGGTATTAAATCCAGGTAGTCCCGGACGGAAATTTGTGGCAGTGCCATTCTGATGTGTGATGCAGAGGATCGTATTGGTATTTGTACTTCTGTTGGAATATTAGCAAATTGCTCAACTAAGCTGTCGATGACGTTCATTAATTAAATGTTAGTTTTTATCACTTTTGTATTATCGTCGTTTTATTGTAAACTCTGTATTCACGGTTACTTAAACCGAGGGACGGTGACTATATAATAATATACAGGTGTGCTCTAGCTATAGTTTTGTTTAACTTATTCTAATTTGTTAGTAAGCAATAATTATGTTGGATTTTAATTTCTTGCCCTACTCGATCCAGGCAATACTTTTAAAATCATCGGAAATAAAAATAAAATTAGAAAACGAATTTTCAAAGCTAATATGAAAATTCAAAAGCAATTAAAGGTATGGTTTCTATCGATTTGTGGATAGGAAAGGTAAAATAGGAAAAAGCGGAATGATCAATATTACTTACAAAATTAAAGTTGTGATTAAAGTTGACTTCATTAAAGTTGACTTCATTGATGGTTAATCCTGTTAAATTGTACACAATGTACTGGTGGCTCACTATCCCCAATGGATTGATGATTAACCGGAACAGTTCCCCGATGGAATTGCGTTTTGTACGAAATAGTGCCTTAATCGTAGATACGAACAAAAATTTTAATTTTTGAAAACTTTTGGGCACTATCCGACCCGACTGCGTCAGTTAAGCAGCGTGGCCGACTTAACGTGTTTTTAAAAAATGATTTAAATTGATACAAAAATATATTTAATTAAACTTTTATAAGTTTTACAAAATAATTAAATTAATACAATAATATATTGCACATCTGTATGCATTGAAGCTGTGACACGAAGTGAAGTCTTAACGTTGGGAATCTGTGGAGGCGAGTGGGATAAAGTGCTGACTTATCTCCTCTTATCAGCAGGTGGTCAACTTAACTCGCGGAATATCGCAACTACGTCACCTTTTACCGACTTAGAAAAATTCGCAATTACATTTGTATACCTATGTACCTCTATATTCACTAGATTACTTACTGTCCTAGTCGCCGTGGTGCGTCGGTTGGCGGTCAGACGGGGACTAACTTGTCTGAAAAATCCTTATGCTACTAAACACTGCCAAAAGCAGAAGTAGGATGAGACGCGGTAGTAATGCGCGGTATATTAAAACTACGTCACCTGTTTATGGACGGAATAATTCCGCATTAAATTTCAATACCTATATCTTTATACTCACGAGTTTACTTACTGTCCAAGTCGGCGTGGTGCTTCGGTTGGCGGTCAGACGGGAACTAATTTGATTGTTTCCAGTCTCGGGGTCCTTCATGGTAGCGCTGGCACAGGAGTGCCGGGGCAAGATGCGCGCTTCGCGTTTCGCGATTCACGTACTGCCGACCACTCGGCATGTGTGGAATGTTTATCCAAACAAATCAATACTACCTATTTATAATTAACAATTTTACTATTATTAATGATCAGCTGACATTACCACTATTAATAGCGCAGTACTACAATGGTTAAAATATCTTTCGAAACAGACACATAGCACCTAGTTACCTAACTTAAGTCTACAAAATAATCACTTCGTTACAATAACATGTCCAATGAGTCTAGTCAATAAAATACTTATTTTAATATCCATACATTTTCTTTTCATTCTCAATAAAATTTTAAAGAATGTTTCATAAGGACAATGACACGGAAATCAACTAACAAAAACTCATTTCAAATGCAAAAGATAAATTGAATAAAAATCAAAGTAGGTAGTTGAAAATAATTATTTTAAAAGTACCTATCTGTAACATATTTTCTGGGAATCAATCACAGGAAACCCTATATTAACATGTTTTGTAAGCGTTTTGAATTGTGAACGATGATAAATTACTGTTATTTTTAATATATGTTTCCGAAGTTACGCAATTCTTGAGAACAGTCAATCAATCACTACAAAGTCATTGATTATTGAAAGACAAAAGGTACGCCTGGTTACAATATGAAATTTTCCCGGTGGACAGTTTGGTAATATAAAATAAAGCACTAAGCTAAAATTAGTCGGTCAATATTTCATTATTTTGTACAGATTAAGTAAGACCATAAAAATAGTGAATCAAGTTTAAACAAATTTAACTTTTACAATATATGGACCGTTGACGCAAAAGTGCATCATTTAAATTGTCAACAGATAAGTTTTCCTTGCAACTTTAAAGAAGCGGGATAATTTTTTTTGTTTTAATTTAATATAAAAAATAACTATTTACGCACTCTTTTAATCACTAGAAAATAAATATTTATTAGATGAAATAGTAATGAAAAAAATCATGTTTTCGTTTTGTGTTTATTTAATTTTTTGTGTATAGACTTGACAAGATATTTTTTTAATACTGTAGTCAACAAAATATTAATTTTGCCATTTACAATATTTTTATAACATGCTCTAGGAAAGGAAACTGAAAAATATAGAAGAATAAATTCTCGAAGTTCAGTTCTGTGGCACCCAACAGTTGTTATAAAACAATGGAATCTATAAAAAGCTATTATTTATCATCAATGGCAGACTTTTTGAAAAGATGCTATAATTATTTCGTTCTATAAATAGATTTTCATCCCATATTTTATGTATATAACAAATATAGTCACGAGTGTGTTTAGCAAGCAATCCGGTTGTGTGATGTGAAACTCGTGTGTTTAGCTACATAATTAATTATCTCTTAAATTTTAAATTTATTATTTGACCATAGTTTATAATAATTATTGTTTACCTTGGGTTTGTACATAGAATAAATAAAGTTGGAAAATTGGTAAGTAGGTTTAATTTACCTTTAAAATAGACAAATTCATAATATGCAGTCTGGTCAATACGGTAAGGCCGGCAATATAAAAACAAGTAACATCTTTAATCTTGAAATAGTTCATGAATACAATGATATTCAAATGACTGACAGACCGATCAACAATGAATGTACTAGCGCGCAACTATCCCAAGCAGTTCAGCACTCTGCACGTACTGAAGTGAGAGACACAACGAACAGAACGATGCAGGATACACGTACGTCCTAGCAGTAGTAATAATACTGATAATTTGGCAAATATTAGTAATACCACAGAATCCAAATTAATTATATATACGAGGCTCCTTTTTATGCCTTCTTAGAATATAACACAAAAAATTTTGGTAAATTGCATGAGATGACCATAGGGCACATTTTGCACGTAGATTTAGGTTTAAAAAATAATATAAAAGAAATAAGTAAAGCGGGAATTAATAAGATTAAAATAGAAATGCGTTCTGCCAAAGACGTGTATGAATTAGTCAACAATTCGTTCTTCAAGATCTTCATTGCTTTGTACCTTACCATTTAACAGAATGGCGAGGTGTAATAAAACAATTAGATACTTCTATTAGATACTTCTATTTCAGAAGGATATTTAAAGGAAAATATCGAAAATTCGGGCATAGTTAAATCCGTAAAGCATATTAAAAAAAGTTGTATCGTGTAACCCAATGTTTAAAATGGGTTGGGGCACGTATTCGGCCAATGTGAGAATTCTGAAAAACTTTGTAAATCATGCGGTAGTAATTTTTATAAAGGTGAATGCAACAGTGATTCCGACGTATGTCTTAATTGTAAGTCGACCAAACATCTCTATCAAAACAATGTCCTATGTATATGAAAGAAAAGACAGTTCAATCAAGACCTAGATTAAATAATATAGTGACTAATATGAGTAGTCAAGGCAATAAAAAAAGAAAAATTCAAAATGTACAAAGCACGTAATATCCCAAACCGGAGTATTTCTTCAACAGCAGACAAATTCCTGTAAACCCTCTACCACATATTAGTAAACCTCAAACTAGTGTTAATAGTGATGACATTGTCCCGAATATTGTTGATTCCATTACATTTTTTATTGGTGAAATTATTAAAAGTGGTGACAATATAGGTACTATGAAATTTAATGAAAGTATTATTCGAAAAAAAGTGGCATTAATTATACATGAAAATGAAGCTGGGTTAACCCAGTGTAAAAGTTATATTTCTCTCTGTTCATTTACATTTATTTGCTTATTTCTATTTATTTTTATTTCTCAATGGATAAGTTAAATTTCTTTAAAATATTACAGTGGAATAGTCGCTCAGTTACAGCAAACAAGGCTAGTCTTATTCAGTGTCTAACTGACCTAAATATCGATATAGTTTTACTGGGTGGAATTTAGTAAAAATCATCTATTGTATTTAATATCCCAGGATACAAAGTTGTTAGAAAAGATCGCATAGATGGTAAAGCAGGTGTTGCAATATTGATTGTAAATAAATTAACTTTTGCAGAAATAACATTTAGGAATAATTTTAACTCGTCCACTATGGTAGCAGTATTAAATTGACCGATCAAATAAATCTTAATATCCTTTCTATTTATCGTACACCACAATCCATAATACTAATGATTGGATTAACATTTTTGAACATTGTTCTGCTCAATCTCTTATTGGAGGAGATATTAATGTACATAATGCTATGTGGGGCAGTTCTAAAAATGACAATAATAGAAATTCCTTAATCAATGCTATAGACAACTGTAATTTATTTGTATTAAATGATGGTCAACCCACCAGAGTAACGCCCTCGGATTTCCTATCAGCAGTTGATTTATTGTT
This sequence comes from Rhamnusium bicolor, assembly GCA_029963845.1. NCBI lineage: Eukaryota > Metazoa > Arthropoda > Insecta > Coleoptera > Cerambycidae > Rhamnusium > Rhamnusium bicolor. The sequence goes on from JANEYF010004182.1 coordinate 298,269, forward strand.
AGTCTCTCCAGATATTACTCCTAGTTTCAGCTGGTCAGTTTTAGAAGACAATCTGGGATAGGATTACTACCCCATATTTATAGAATGATCAACGTTAAAAACAGAAGAAGTTACAATATATCCAGCTAGTAAATGGGATACTAAAAACGCCAATTGGGATTTGTATAAAGAATTCTTAGACATGGTTTTTACAACTACCAACTTTTGAGACAGCCCAAGAAATGTTTAATTATCTTATTGATCATGTCAATCTTGCAGCTGAAATATATTTTAAGGAAAAAAAACCTTTTTCACTACTTAAGAAACCCAGTCCAATATGGTGGAATGATGAGTGATCGAATATGGTGAAAAAAAGAAAAAGTACTTAGGGAATATAATGCAAATCCAACGTTTGAAAACTATCTGGAATGTAAGTTATCGCAACTTAAAAAAAAATTTCTTAATACTAAGGCCAAAAATAGCTGGATGGCTTTTTGCAACAATTTAAATATCTCAACATCTAGTAGTAAAATATGGAACCAAATAAAAAGAATGAAAGGACAAACGACTACCTCTAAAATTTGTAGTGAGGAATGTGCACAAGAATTATTATTTAGTTTAACGCCTGATAATGCTTATGAAGAGAACAAAGAAATTGAACGGAATGATAACTCCACCCATCCTTTATTTCAACCATTTACGCTGACGGAACTAGACAATTCGCTAAAGAAAACTGCCAATACAGCGCCAGGCAACGATAATATTACCTATGATATGATTTCCAATCTGCTCATAAGAATGAAAAACTTTCTGTTTCTGATAGTCTCCAAATTATTTTTTGAAAGAGAATGCATTGACGACTTAAAAACGGTGAAGGATGTTCCTTTAAAACCAGGCAAACCCGCAAATATTAGTTCTTCGTATCATCCGATATCTCTAATGTCGTGTTTTTTAAAAAATATGGAGGGAATGATAAAATTTAGGATGGAATGGTGGATAAATCTCAACAATTTTGAGGTCGAGTGCCAGTATGGATTTTAAAAAAACCTTAGTACCCAACATGCAGCAGGAAAACTCATATGCGATATTTAAAATTATTTCTCTAGAATCAATTTCCTCCGTGCAGTGTTTTTAGATATTGAATAATGTAAATTTAAATATATTTGAGGATATGCTGAATGTGTTGCAATTTCCAAAAAGTATTTCAAGAAATGTAGTCGACCTTATACCGTAACCGTAAAGTTTTCATTCGATATCAGAATCTCTCACCGCACGGTCCACATTTCGTATCACAAGATTTACCATAAGGGTGTGTTTTAAGTCCCTTTTTGTTTTATATCTACACGTCTGACTTAAATCGTATGTATAGAAACAAAGTGATTTAATATGCAGATGATATTATCCTTTACACAGAATCTAGTAATGTGGACACGACTGTGACTTTTCTCAATCAGGATATGCGGACAATGAAAAATTGGATGAAAAATAAGAATTTTGAAATGTCAGTTACTAAATCTTGTGTGTCAATTTTTTCAAGACATAGCGTTCCAAATTTCCAATACATTAATAATTTAGCAAATATGCAACTAAACTATAAAAAAGAAATTAAGTATCTTGGTTTTATGTTAGATCAGAAACTAACTTGGAAAAGCCATATTAACAACATAATAACAGAAAGCGAAAGATATACCAATATTCTAAGAGTTGTCTGCAAAATATCTTGGGGAGCGGATATGGCAACATTTCTATTGATTTACAAAGCCACTATATGGTCAACCATGGATTACGGATGTATTTTTTATAGATCCGCTGGCAACAGTTTACTACAGCGTTTGAAGGTACTTCAGAACAAAAGTTTACAGTTATATGTAGGAGCTATGAATTCGACACCGATAGAAGCTCTTAGGGCGGAGGCACAAGAACCACCCTTAACCTTTAGATGACAGTTGTTAAAATGGGTTTTAATGCTGGTTATCTTGAACCAAAATGCACTGTCATGCAATTTATGAACTCTCTATTCAAGATTTGACCAGTAAATATTGGAGACTTAAGCCATACCCCTTACTAGCAAAAGCCTATGTCGACGCCGCAAAATATAGGACAGCAATAATTAATTAGGCATGGTCGCAGGATTATTTGAATTTGAAATGTTTTCATCAGCATATTCCAACGCTTATTTTACCTTTTATCGAAAATAGTGTCCTTAATAAAAGTATATTACTTGAAAGCTTGGCGAGATTTGAGGATTACACCAAAATATATACAGATGGATCAAAGAATATTTTTGGTGCAGGGTGCGTGTTCTTTGTGCCAATACTCAATTACGACGAAAAAAATAAAATTTTCTAACAATGCATCAATTTTTTCGGCTGAGGCTTTTGCCGTAATAGAATCTATAAAATATGTAATAAATAAGCAAGTTAGCCGAGGCACTTATCCTAACAGACTCAAAGTCAGTTGTAGAATCATTAAAAAGTTTGCAAAATATTAAATCACCTCTTATTATGGAAATACAAAATTTAAACCGAGATGTCGTAATTATGTGAATAAAAGCGCGTTGTGGGTTTACACACAATGAGCGACTAGATCACCTAGCCAAAGATTCGATGAAAAATTATACCAGAAAAATAAAATCATGGAAATCCCCTTTACCGACGTAGTTCCAATATACAAATATAAACCAAGGAAAAAGTGGTAACAAATTTATGAAAATGTTTACAGTAATAAGTAACCAATTGCTTCCTTATCCACCCTAAGTTTCCTATTATAGTCTAAGATCCGGCTGCAGAATTAGTGTACTCATCGAGTGTTTGCTAAAAACCAAATTTTTACGCATATTTATGATTAGGAGAATATATATCTACCACGGTGCCTATCAAAATGTGGCCGCAAGTATTTTTAATTAAATTATTATTAATTGACTTTTCGGAAAGAATTTCATTGACTTGTTTTTTCAATAACATATCGTCCACTTCACGACAATATATATAAAGACTGAAAAATCACGGCTGCCGTTGCCCACTTGGCCGCACCTCTTCGCAGCCAGGTGTACACAGGTATGATTTTGTTACATTTATACGCTCATAACGTACATTTATTATTTATATATCAAATTAAAGCTAATTTTTTTCTGTTTATTATGATATACCGTTGCCTAATTAAATCTGGCCGCAAATAAGGGTTGCTGGCTGTTAAAGATGATAAATATTAAAGGTAGAGTGAAAGAACAGTACATCAAAAAAAAGTAATAATAAGGACGAAATTTACATAAACTGTACGGACTTATCAATAAAATTAGGCGCAACTTTATGTCTTGCTCTTCCCGCTTTTCACGCATACACGGGTTGCGACTACACGGCTGCATTCTTCAACAAAGGGAAAAGTTAGGCCCTGGAATATATTTATTAAGCACCCACAAATTCAACAAGTTTTTGCATCTTTACAGAATCCTAGTGACATCTACAATGAAACCAAAATTGATTCAGTCCAACATTTTACGTGCCTTATGTATGGACTCCCAAAGTGTGAAAGTGTAAATGCCGCAAGATTTTTATTATTTAACAAAATGTACGCTTCCAAAAAAAAATAATGAAAAATTTATGAAAAGAATTAAAGGTTTAGACTCAACGCACATTCCACCGTGCTGGAAATCTTTGAAACAAAAATTGTTGCGAACAATCTTTGTTAATTCGATGTGGTTAAATAGTACTGAGCCGGACTGTATCAAGTTCAGCGCGGAAAATAATGGCTGGCTGCTGTTAGATGGTTTTCTAAAACCAACATGGTTCCTGGGAGACTCAACTCCAACGCAAGTTGAGAATGTATTATGTGATTCCACGAACAAATCTTCCGATAATGACGACGATTCTGATATTTGTAGCGATGAAAGTAATAGCTGTGATGATAGTGTGAGTGAAAGCTCCGATGATTCAGATTTTTAAATAAGAGTCACGGAATTGTAAGATACATTTTTAAAATTTTTAATTTGCTTAAATATTTAATTAATATGTAAAAAACGATGTAATACTTGAATAAAATCTAATATTTTTTCAAACAATACTTGGACAATAAAATTTTCTTTTATATAAGTAACCTTGGCTTTATTTTTCATCAATATCAATTTTTTTTTGTAATTTTAAAATTTGTCATTTTTTTTGTAATTTTTTAAATTTATCATTTGTTTTGTAATTTTTCAATTTGTCATTTTGAAAAGAAAGACAATTCTTTTGGAGCAATTATTAAGTCGTACCTACTATTGTTTGAACCGGTGGTTGAGAACACTAGCATCCGACGCATGCGCAATGGCTTTAAATCGTCGTACAGCTGGCAATCGCTATCCTCGTCTGACTGGTGATGTTACGCGCTAGCTTTCTTTCACTCTACCTTTAATATTTACCATCTTTAACAGCTAGCAACCCTTATTTGCGGCCAGATTTAATTAGGCAACGGTATATCATAATAAACAGAAAAAAATTTGCTTTAATTTGATATATAAATAATAAATGTACGTTATGAGCGTATAAATGTAATAAAATCATACCTGTGTACACCTGGCTGCGAAGAGGTGCGGCCAAGTGGGCAACGGCAGCCGTGATTTTTCAGAGTTTTTATATATATTGTCGTCAAGTGGACGATATGTTATTGAAAAAACAAGTCAATGAAATTTTTTCCGAAAAGTCAATTAATAATAATTTAATTAAAAATACTTGCGGCCACATTTTGATAGGCAGCGTGGTAGATATATATTCTCCTAATCATAAATATGCGTAAAAATTTGGTTTTTAGCAAATACTCGATGAGTACACTAATTCTGCAGCCGGATCTCGTACTATTAAGCACTAGCATAATAAGTTGCATGTGCCTAGAAATTTTTTTTACCACAATTACGAGGCTTAAATTTAATCATGCTCGTTTTCCATCACATCTCTTTAAAATAAATATACGTAATGATAATCTGTGGTCATGCGTACAAGTGGGGATATAAATCATATATATTTTTTAAATTGTGTATTACATGAAAATCATACACATTTTAGTTCGTAAATTATTGGAACTGAATTTTTACCTGCCATTAAGTATAAATAACATCCTTGAATCTGAAAATTTTGAGGTGTTTAAAGTGATATATAATTTCACTAGATCAGCAAATTTATCTCTATGAGGCTAAAATTGTAGGTTAGATTTGTTATTAATCTGGATTATATTAGTACCCTGTGTTATTTTGTAACCTATGTTTGTTTTTACTTTTTCCCCAACTATCCGTGGTCCACCTATTGTGAATGTTAAAAAAAAGTCGTCAAGATAGGCCTCTTGACGTGAAATATGTGACCCTGTATTAATCCTGATGATAGCTAGAGTTGGTGTGTTTAATGTTAATTTTTAAGTTGTGATAGGTAATAGGAGAAATATTAGTAACTCAATAGGACCTTTATTGAATATAGGGGGTTGAACTAACCTTGTTTGCATAGTGAATACTCATTATAAATCAAGAGATACTGGCTGATGAATCACCCAAAGCCAACAAAGAGAGAAAAAACCGATATAGTACTGATATTAGCTACTTTCGCCTTCAACACAAAACGCTGTTGAGACTTATACATCTGAAGAATCTCTCAAACTGATAAAGCAGTATAATAATATTATTTGAACTACTAAAGTGTTTTAAGCTGATATTTGTATTTAATTTTTTTATCATAGATAGCAGTGTTTCGTTTCCACTATACAGATGAGAAACTGTATTGAAGAATAATTAATGATAGGCCCATATGAAAATTAATTTCTGAAGCACTTTAAATTGTAAAGCAAGATACACAATAAATTAAAAAGAAAATCTGCTGATTTTTCATTGATGTTAATGATGATTTAGTAGGTTAATAACATCTACGCATATATTCTATGCAATAAAGGTTATGGAAACATATTTTAAACAGTAGAAAGACCGTCAATTCGAGAACATGTTAACAAAGCATGATCCAGGATGGACTGAATAGAAAGAACTTTATTAATTATTTAGATTTCACAAATTTTAAAATTATGAAGCCCAACCCACCTAAGACGTTATACAACAAATTGCATAATACTGCTAAGTATTTTATTTTGCAGTAGATGGCATTTCATATTAAATAATAAACATTACAATTGTCAATTACTAGTATCGAGATAATATCTCGATACTAGTAATTGACAATTGCAAGATATTATCTTGCAGCATATCTGCTGAAAGGCGAGGCAAATGATATAATCTGGAGTTAAAAGGTTTGCAATCATAGTACCTCGTGCCTGAAATTTGTTGATATTGTTAATGCAAATAATTCCCACCATTGATTTATTTGTGTAATCGGCACTCTAATATTGGTAATTATTTTGCTTTTGATAAATGCACAGTAGCAAATGGTTGGCAGAATTTTAAAATATCTGAGGTTTGTTAAAGTTTATTTGGAGAATCATAACTCATTCCTAGATTAACTAAAAATTTAGACTAGCTATAAGAATTTGATTGTCTATTATTCATATTAGCTTAAAATGTCCTGTCTTTTACAGTAAAACCTGAGATTCATCTAATTAGCGGAGTGCTGAAGAAATTGGTTGCGTCTGAGCTAAGCGATCCTATTTGAGAATCATCTGCACTAAGAACAGGGTATAAAGAGGCTATTTGCAATATATTTCGTTTGATATTTAGGCATCATTAGCTGTACTATATTTTTTGTCTATTGATACTTATCTTAATATCGAAATCATGCATACCGATGAACAGAGCTATTTACTTTACTATCGAAATTTAAAAATAATATGGGCACAAACAGATGAGTAGATGAACAGGCTAATCAGAAGGTGGTCCATGGGATGGTTGGGAAGCTGACAAAATGGTTAAGATGAACATCTCCTTTGCTCTCTGGCGCCACAGATGCCACGCCTAGGTAATTAGCATAATTTGGTTCCCAGGCTCAACGGTCCTAATACCTGCGTAAGACAGCATCTGTCCTACGAATTGACTACCTAATATTAATAACACTGAATTTTTTTTTACCCTAATGCACTAAAGGGGAGTGCATCCAGCGGCACTCCCCACCCCGATCTTTTAAGAACATGATGTCACGACAAACTTCGAAGGGTGATTCATCTCGTAAAATAAACAAGAACACAAGGAGCAATTTTTTTTTCCTAAAATGCTGCCTAAGCTTTACAATTCTTTAAACGTATAACATTAAATATACCTTTTTTTAAATAATTAATCAGTGATGGTTGAAAGTACCACCCACAAACTTGGCAGGGAAAAGTGTTCTCATAGTACTACTTATATGAAAAGGTTCATCAAGAACTAACCAGTGGCGTCGAATTTAGAGCGGGTTGTGGTGATAGAATCTTACATAAAAAAAGTTATTTTCAACCGAACGGATTTTTATTTTGTTGATTTGAATGCACCATCTTTATTGTAACTGGAGGAAATCATTTCTTGAGTGTGAAAATTTTTCTTTTTTGGTGAGTTAATATTTCTTTTCAGTTTCAATATCTTTTGGTTCTAATACTGAAGACACTGTTATTTAATTCAACGCAGTTGTTGCTCCTAGACTAAGTGGTTGTATTGATAGTTGCTATGATAAAATCTCTTGGAAGTGTTGTTTTGATTCATTATGTGCCTAAAACTTTTATGCTAGCACATTCAGATAAGAATGTCACTAATATCAGTATAAAATATAAAAATATATAGGTATTTATTATTATCATGTTAGGTTTGAAAAAATGCTTTTGTAATGCCCAATAATTATTTTATTATTTATTTCTAAAAATGCATAAATACGAAGCAATTATATGTCAGATTTTTTGAAACCATCTTTAACTTAAATATAATTTTTTATTTGGATATTAAAAAGATAAAATTACCTTTTTTACCTGTTATTCGGATTCTTCCCGTTAAAACCAACTTGATAGAATTAAGTACAAATCCAACCACATATTTCCAATAATTAATGGGCTTAAAGAATTACTTTTCCAAAGACAACTCAGATCACTAATAAAGGAAATTCGCTGCTAACGCTCACATTTCGATGATTTTTTAAATTCTGTTTGGTAATAGTACGATATACGAAAAAATATGCAGGGGGGACCAAAGTTTTAGTTAAAGATGATGCATCTAAACCAACAAAACAAAAATTCGTTCGGTTTCAAAGAACTTTTTTTATGTAACCCGCCTAATTCCGAGGCCACTGGCGAGTTTTTGATAAAACTTTTCGTGTACAGGCTAATGCAAAAACAATTTTCCCTGTCATGTTTGAAGTCGGTACTTTCAACCGCCACTGAGTAATTATTCAAAAATTCTATTTAATGTGTTTTCAAAGCATCGTGGCATTAGGCATTTTACAAAGCAATGTAATACTTTTTCTTTTGCCTTTTTTGATGAAAGGAATCACCTTTGAAGTTTGTTGTGACATCAACGAAACACCCTGTATATAGAGTCCAGTGAATACCTGTAATGTTGAAATAGTCTAGTGACCCTTATTCAAATATTTATAATTTTTTAAGTACTGGGAGTGGAGGTAAGGTCAGCAGAAAGAAAGAAGAAAATCAAAGTTTTTATTAGTCGAAGTTTCGTGTATATTGACACATCTTCACTATTTAAATTAGGTTTTCCCTGTAAAAGTATATATTTAAAAACTTAAATATAAACATGAACAATAAATGAATACAATTAAGAACAGTACAAACAAACGCCATTGACTAGAATAAATGGTGTTTGTTTGCACTCAATTGTAATAATAAAATGACTTTAAAAAATAAAACTGAATGATTGACTGGAATAAAAGATATTATAACAAAGACATTTTTTATATAACTTGGTTTGATTTGGTGACTCAAGTATTTAACGATATTTCACCCCGAAATGATATATTAAGATAAATGTAAATGTCTTTATATCCAACTTAAATTACATCCATGAAATGTATAATTGTTAATGGTTCAAGAGGAAATAACAGATTTAAACATTATTTTCCTATTGCATGATCTACCAAAGATGCTTTTTTTCGTGCCAGAAAATTTAAACATGTTTACGTGATCACAATCCATGTTTTCAAATATGATCTCTATCTGCAATGTAATTAGAAAACTCCCAGAAGTACTGGAACGAATAATGACGAAAGCTACTTTAATAAGGGACGTAAAGAAAAGTATCCGAAAAATTTTTTTTTAGTTATTAAAATGTGCCAACTAAAGTTAAGTAAAATTTCTTTTCAGGCAACCTTAACATAAAAAATCTCATATTCATGTCCTAAAGCTTTCCACGCACTATTTATATTAAATTATTTCTTCTACTACTAAATTTAAAAACCACAGACTAAATGTCATATTACCCTTAAATTTACTTAGTAAATTAATATTAACAGTCACATGAAATGTAAGAGTTCATGTCTAAATTAATACTACTTTTTAAAAATTCTTCTATACTTAATACAATTTTTGGCTAAAATTGACACTGAGATAACACCTTTTCAAATTGACAATATTTTTTTAAGTTACAACACAAAATTTAAATGTTAGGAGATGCCACTGGACCAAACAGTTTGTTGCAGTTTATTAATCGTGAAAAAAGAACGACAAGTGCCTATAAGTTCCAATTTGGATTCGACCAGTACCAGCAGTAACTCTAGCTCTAGATCTAACTTTAGTGATTCTGATTACAAATGAAAAACTATTTAAAAAATAAAAGTAGGCGTAAGTAAGAAAATTGCTCATAGATTTCAAGAAGCAACACCAGGCAGTATTTCGGCATCAATACTATGGTTTAATCCGTTGACTGGTACTGTTTCAAACTGGTTACTCTTCTATATTTAAGTAGTCATAGCGAAGTATAATTTATCAAGCATTAATTAAACTGGGACTGGAAAATATGTCACGAAAATCTAGTTGCGAATGAAAAAGATTGGCTAGCGTATTCATGGAATAAATGAAAACAAAGATTATTGGACACATTTCAAACGAAACGGGATTCGTATTTCTTATTTATTGACGTAGCAAGTCATAAACCGACTGACGGGTGTTTCCTCTATGAATTTTTTCCTTAAAGTACCTCCAGAATTAATAAACTCCAAGTAAATTTATCAAATAAAATTTCGCTCGTGTTAGGAGGAGTTAATATAACTTTTGGGACAGAAATAGCTAATACTAAAGATTCGAATACTTTGGCTGTATACTTATGTAATAAAATGTTTCATATATAATTGAAAATTAATCCTCAAAAAATCTCAGAATTCAAGTACTAACAGGGATATCACTATACAAAATAGAAATTTCTACACAAAATTTGCAGAAGTCCTTGTGGAAGGTGCTCTAATACTCATAGGACATAAGAATGTCGACATCGCAATAAAGTTTGTGATAAATGCAAATCACGTAGTGATTGAAAGCTTGCAGAAAACTTTTTAAAACTATTGGAACATCATATGAAAAGCCTAAATCAGAAAACATGAAATTGATAAGAAAGACGGAATCAGAGAAGTTCTTGAAGAAAATAAATTATATGACAAAGATATCGAGGCCTGATTTGGGTAGCGATTGTTCAGTGATTGAAAAACAAATGGATACAAATTTGTAATTGTCCATCAGTAAACTGAACGACCCAGTATGCTTATCAGGATTTCTTGGAAATACAACTTATATAATCGAATATGTAATAGTTACAGTAACAGTGGGTAACTGTTTTCTGAAAATACAAATAATGTACCTATGTCAACAACAAATCCACGAAAGATACTCCAGTAATAATAGGACGAAATTTAACGAACGCAACAGAATTATCATTTAATATTCTATAGACGCTCAAGTTCTTAATATTATCCATGGAAGCATTTCTGACGAAAATAAAAATAAGTTATATAATGTACACAAAAATTTATCTGCTGTATGTATTATTTTATGAACTAGTTGAGTAAAACTCACTGTCACCATGAGAATTGATACTACAATTCCAAGAGCCATGTCATTTCTTTCGTATAGTTTCGCACCAACAGATAAGGAGAGAATGCGAAAACAAATTGATGAATTACTGTCAGATATTATTATTAAGAAAAGTACCTCTGAATATGCTAGCTCCTCTCTACTCCTCAATAAAAAGGATGGCACGAAGATATTGTTGTTTCCTATATAACATTAAATAATATCTCCGAAAAAAAGTAAATTTCAAATGTCTGTAATAGACTCACTCGAAGATTGTATATATTACTCAGCGATATATTTAGCTTCCGAATATCACCCAGATTCCGCTGGAGCCGGGAGTAGCTCATAAATCTGTAGTCGTGACACTAGAAAGACACTAGTAATATTTGAAATTCCATTTGGTCTCTGCTCCAATGCACCTTCGGTATTTCAGTAACTCATCCGAGATATTTGAACCAATAAGACCGCTTATTTAGATGACAGAGTCCCTTCGAAAACAAAAGATGAAGATATAGAAAAATTAGACAGTATTTTTAAAAATGTAACACGACATGGACTAATAGTTAAATGAATCAAATCACAGTTTCCTCAAAATTAAATAACATGTCTTTTGACTACTACATATCCAACACCAGCATTACAATAAGCAAAAACTATAGCTGTTAATAGATTTCCGATCTCAAAAACAATATGCCAGATAAGACAGTTTCTTGGTCTTAGTAATTATTTTCGTTAACTTGATTAAATCTATGCTTCTAAAACAAGCATGCTGAAGAATTGATTAAAAATAATTCTACGTGAAAATAGGAATAAAATCATACAGATTTAATAAACGAATTTTATTTTTTTGGAACCTATATTAACTAAACTTACCAGCGTCCGTTTACACTGATTCTAATAGAGAGGGAATTGGAGGAATTTTGATTTAAATTACCGAAACTAGGGAAAAACGTTTTGCATTCTTCAGCAAGAAGACATCCAAAGATGAAAGAAAATATTCTTTTAATGGAAGTTTTATGGATGGTAAAAACACTATAGACGTTTTCGACGTTACCTATTGGTAGTTGAATTTGCCGTAGTAACTGATTGACTGCAGTCAAAAATGCAATATCCAAACAAGCAATCGCTTCAATAATTACAACATGGTTGTTAATCTTACAAAAGTACAATTTTAACATTCCTCAAAAACTTGGGAAACAAATGCATCATGTAGACGTATTAAACAGAAACCCAGGAGAGACTAATCAATAACAGGAAGAAGTCATACGAATAATAAATAAAAAAGATTGGTTGAGGGAAGCCCAAGATGAAGCCGAAAAAGTATTGCTGTTGTCAGGTAATATAGAAAACAATCGAGGTATATTTAATAACTACGATTTACGAAATAGAATATTTAAACTAACAGAGAGGGATAAGAGATGGGTTATCAAAAAAATGCAAGTGGCAGATGTTAAAATTTAACAACGATGCTTCTGGGCACTTGGTGCTTGAGAAGCCCTAGAAATACGCAGAAAATACTATTGTTTTCCAAAAACGAAACGTTTTGTACAAAAATATATCAAGTCTTTTCTAAACTTTCGTTATTATAAGACTGTTGGGGGAAAACTACAGGATTTCTACACTCAATTCCAAAATTTGCTGTTTCATTTCATACATTGCACATTGATCACTTGCGTCTATTAGAACCAAAAGATAACTGTTTCTAAAAAAGTTAAAACGGAAACAGTTATTTTTTACTGGTAATAGACGCCTTTACTAAAACGAATTTAAAGGGGCTATATCAGACAAGAAATTTACGTAGTTGAAGAATTAACGAAAATATTCACTACGTTTTGAAATTCCAGGTGATGATAAAACATTTACATCGAAAGAAATCTTAAAATATTGCAAAGATACAGGAATACGGTTATTTACTAGAGCTGTAAATATGTCATGAGGTGATAAATAGGTGGAGAGAGACAACAGATCAATCTTAGAAGCATTGGTTCCAATGGAAGCAAACACATCCATTGATAACTACGATTTAAATTTAGAAGCAATTCAAGAGGGAATAAACCGCATGAAATACAAAACTACGGATGCTACTCGTGCCGGGCTAATGTTTGGAGTGACTTTAAAGAGAAAAATAAATCGACATATAGAGGAGGTGGAATCTATTAAAGACATTACCGAGCGAAGACAGAAAGTACACAGAAGATCAGACGAACAAGACCCCACATTCAACAAAAAGAGAAAACGACCTAGAGTATTTGAAGTTGGTGATAAAGTACTTATAAGAATGCTTGAGCATCCCTGCGAATGATAGGTGCTTCTCCCAATATTTAAGGGTCCGTTTACAGTGGTCATAGTTTTGCCCAACGACTATTACAGGGCAAAAGAGAATATTTAATCATTTCACACCAGGATCGCTTATGAGAGAGTGGTTTGCGTAGGAGATGTGAAAGAATTCCATATACAGAAGTGAAATAAGGTACTAATATTGAAGAATACATGCATCAAAATCTAACATATTTTGAGTGGCTAGCTATCCATCAGAGTGTAAAAACCCTGCATCGCTAAGTTATCCACTGGGGTCTAAACAATCTTAAGTGGCTCGGTATTTATAGGGATAGAAAATCCTCGTATAACGGAGTTATCCACTAGGGTTTAAGCTACCTTAAGTGGTTCCACTAAGTTCTAGGCGACTTTGAGCGACTAAGAATTTCAGTAACAACCCTTGTAAAAACATTTATAAATATTCTATTTATAACTAAATCTTTCTAAAAACTGTTCTAGATCCCACAGAAGTTATCTGTCTGTTCGAGGACGAACGTAAACAGAATGGCCGAATATTAAAAGACGCGACTGGACTCGATAGTTCGTTACAATTTATAATTATTGTATTATGCAAGATCGAGTAATCTAGTATTACATAGTGGAAGGTCTAGATAAGACTGTATAGTATTAGCTCTCGTATTGAGAGGTTGTTACTTGTGAATATATAGTGTTATGTTGGTTAAATCGGTGTGTATTATTTCGAAGTACCTCATTCATACATAACACGTTGTATTTTTAACACGAAATCAAAGCATTGTTGGCTCATAAAACACCGTGGACTCTCCGATGTTTTGAGCCGTTTATAACAAGGTTAGCTTAAGCAGAACTTTTTTATTTGTAATAGTCTGGTATTAAGTCTACTTATATCTTAAAAATTATATAAAAATTATTTCTGCCACGATGTTTTTGTTACATAATATACGAGTAGAACCATTTTGGATGTAATTAATAATAATAATAATAATAATAATAATAATGGATTTTATTGATCTGACAAAAATAATATACAAAGAGTTAGATAAAAAGAAATACAGAACAAAATTATAATTAGTACTTATTTTTCCCGGTCAAAGGCAAAGCTCAAACGTTCATTCACAGTGACAGAGGTTTGCTCTTCCACTCAAACGGGAAGTTTATGTATGGAAGTTAATGAAGTTTTTTTATATATGATTTTATGATCATATCTAAAATTGTTGTACATGCGTTACTAAAGACCATGAAACATATATTATTTAAAATCAGATATTAAAAAGTTCTATATAAGCTTATCTTGTTTAATATGCTTTGAAATTGTCGTTAAAAATTTACATATATTTACTACATACTCGTACAATTTGGTGCAAATTTATATTTAGAATATATTCTCGAAACAATTGTTATAGGAATAAGCACTTCTACATATTATGTACCTACTACATATATACAGGGTAGTACTTAAGTAATAAGACACAGAGCAATAGTGGATTCCCGACAAAGTATTACGATTTGGCCAAACGCCTTAGTCCAAAAAGTTGATATTAAAATAAATAAAAGAGAGTAGGGTGCTAAAGTTGAAATTTTTTTTTAATTTTCTACCATAATTTAAGCAGTTTTGATGACATCGACCTGAAAATTGGTAAATGGGCATTATTTGAGATGGGAAATAATAATTGGTCCCCAATTTTAGGTTGGCTCCTAGAGAGCGCCACGAACGCTGCACTTGATATCTTATAACGTTTTTACCCTTAAATTTTTGTTAGTTTAGATTAAAAATTTATATCGCTTCATTATTTATAAACAAAAAAGCTTAAATATTCGATGTAATTTCTCAAATATATTAATTCGACATTATTCGACGCAGTAAGGCTTAGGATTAAAACGAAGATGTAATGACTGGACAAAAGTCTAAGCTTCTTATCAAAAACTAGCTGTAAATGTCTGTAATTTCTACATACTATTACATAGAAGATGCTGCGACATCATTTCTTTTCTAATGCAGAAATGCGAGGTATGGTGTGAATATATGTTTAAAAGAATTTTAATTGACGCAGTGCAGCTAGCAGGTATCCAAGTACACTATAGCCCAAAATAAAAGGTACTGAAATTAAGTTGGCGGTGTCTCTATGCGCGTGCCGTCATACCCACGTCAGCTAGTATAGACCTGTCGAGTAAACCTTAAACAATTAACTAGGGCTTAAGTGTTAAACATGGTGTTAAGTGCAGAGGAAAAAGTTTTTCTGGTGGAGCATTATTTTCGGTCATACGGAATCGGGCGGCACAATAGTGCAAGTCAGCGATACGTGTGTGATCAATTCACACAACAGTTTAATAAACATTCTCCAAGTAATGCCGCAATTTTAAAGGTTGTTGAAAATTTCAGAAATACTGGCAGTGTATTGTGCCAGCGAAAAGGAAAGTCGCGGGGTCCCAATACAGTTAACATCAACAATAACCATGAACGCGTTTTTGCGCAGATTTTAGAAAATCCGAAAGTCA
This sequence comes from Rhamnusium bicolor, assembly GCA_029963845.1. Lineage (NCBI taxonomy): Eukaryota > Metazoa > Arthropoda > Insecta > Coleoptera > Cerambycidae > Rhamnusium > Rhamnusium bicolor. The sequence continues at coordinate 313,968 of JANEYF010004182.1, forward strand.
GCCAGCGAAAAACAGCGTTGCAACTTGGTTTAAAGAGAACTTCCTTGCAAAGAATCCTGAAGGAGTTGGGTGCATTTTCGTATGTGATTCAGGTACATCAATAGTTACATCCTCGGGATTATCGCAGTAGAGTGGAATATTGCGCCAGAATTCTGGCGTTACAGTATGAACTTGGAACGTCGTTATGAAGTTTGTCTTGAATGAGGAAGTGCACATTTAGAACATGTAATAAAGTGTAAATAATATATCTTTCTTAAATAAATAAAACAATTAAGTTCAATACTGATTATCTTGGGCCAATTAAGTTCAGTACTGTTTATTTTGGGCCATACTGTAGTTGGGGCCGGATTATTATTTTCCATTCCAAAAAACTCGTTTACCAATTTTCAGATCGATTCTAATTCGTGTTTCTTACTTGTATATCACATTTGGGTAGTATAATTGAATTTAGTATTATCTCTACTCTTAAGAGAGGCCTAAAAAGTCAAAACACGTATACAATTCTATTAAAATCTGAAACAAATGTTACAATTTTTTGTTCTTAATAATTTTATATAACGTTTCAAAGCAGCCAACCACAGATTCATTTCAGAGTATTAAAAATATTTAAAATTACAAATTTCGCGAAGCAAGGAGTGGAATAATTGAAAAACACAATTAAGTCAAGTTTTTACTGAAAACTGCTGTCACTTGTATTATAGTAAGATAGTTAATAAATATTCTATAAAAATCAAATAAATAATTAAACAGTCACATAAAATGACGTTTAATCGATTTATTTAAATGGAAGTGCCAATTATTTTGTATTTTATTTTGTGCTTTTATCAAGCTTTTTAGGTAAAACACAAATTTTATTATAGTTACCTAACAATAAATGATAAATAAAATTCATCATTTATTAATTAAATTTTTTAAATTTACAAATTTAATTAATAATGAAGCTTTATTTTAGAAGGCTTTTTCTATTTGATATTTTTGAAAAATTCTAATATTGGCCATTAAATTTCAGAAATATGCAGAAAAACAGCAAATGTGTAGAAATTATCATAATTTTAACTAAATTTATATAATATAAAATGGAAGAAAAAACTTAGATTACATTTTATTTGATTTTTTATATATTAAATAACATACTAAAACAAAAGATGTGGCAGCTGTTTTGAGTACAGAATTTATTTTATTTGTTTCGCAATTATTCCATAGCTTCTAGCTGGTCTCACTAAATTTGTAATTTGAAGTATTATTTCATGGCCATTCTTGTGTAAAAAGTAAATCAGCCATAAGTCGGCCATTTTAACCAATTTTAGTGTTTAAAATAAAACTGACTGTATAGTTAATTTTTTAGCTTCATCGAAATCGCAAATAAAAAACTAAAAATTCTAGAATTCTAGGTGTTATTAGTTTCTGTTTCATAAATTGGTTATTTAATATGATAATAACGTTAAATCTACACAAGTTTAATTTATAATGTGTAGAAAAAGGTAACTTTTATTTTTTAAATCCTTTGAAATTTAGGAAACATTCACTTAGAAAAGTTGACTAATATCTCGTATTCTTTGTTATTAATCAAAGTAACTATAAGTGATTTCAAGTAAATTTATAAATAATGAGATATTTTAAAAATAAATTGAGTAAAATAGTTACAAGCAATATAACTAAATAGATTTTGTAACAACATACCTTTCCAATATGAAAATACATATTCTTTCATACCTATATCCCCATCCGCTATTCATATTATGACTTAAGCAATGTGCAGAGAAAAAAATTCGTTAAAAACGTATAGATTAAGTTTTAAAGGAAATGTAACCTGTGTGTATGTTAGACTCATATGCCGAATTCGCCCAATCACCGAAACAAATTTGCAGTCCTAGGTCTGAGTATATAAATATAACCATTTGCCGAAATAAGTTTCCATTTCGGTAACAGATCAAAATGTAATCAGATCGCGGAATAAAAATTCGACTGTTACTCAAGTGATGGTTGTTTACAATTTAGGGCAAATGGTCATGTGCATTTACACAATTCGCTGATTGCTACCGCGACCAAGTTTTTAAATGTACCTTCTAACGAATCCCAAGAAAATGACCTAAATTGTATACTTAACTTAGTCCTGCCAACGCAGTGGCAAGTCAAATTTTAATCTTTTTGGTCAATTTTAGTTCATGTGACATCTTGAGGATTTTTTATAACTATTCTATGAAAAAAGTAGGTACATAAATTCATAACATTTATTTTCATGAACGAAATACAAAAACAAAATATACAAATTAGTATAATAATACAAACAAAAAAAATAATTTTAAAATAAATGTTGTCTTGTAAGTATTGTTCGTTTATCATTTATTATGAGTGTATACTGAAGCAGAAAATCGTTTAAGAATTTATACATTAAACAATCTGCGAATTGTGTAAATGTATATGACCCGTTGTCGCAAATTGTAAACAACTCGAGCAACAGTGGAATGCTCAATCAGCGAATTGATTACATTTTGATGATCTGTTGCCTAAATAGTAACTTATGATCATATTTATGCAGATTTAGTATTGCATATTTGTTTCGGCAATTGAACGAATTCGGTGTATGAGTCTAACATACACATTATTATATTAAAGGAATATACGACTTATACAACAAAGAATTTAGACTTAAAATACATACTTAACATGTTCTAAGAAAATACAAATTTCTTGCAACGAAATCTGAAGGGAAGAGGTACGTATCTACAAAAGAATCTGCAGATACCTCCAAAGCAAATCTAAATAAAATCTCGTCTAATGACACAAATAATGTAAACTTAGAAAATTGAATAAGCGAATAGCATACAGTTTCTCAATAGAAAAAATGGAACTCACAAATAAGATTGTCGACCGAAAAATACCATCAGAAAATTCTCAGCACATATTTATGACAGGTGAGTAAATACACTTCATGCAAAAGAATGCCTGTCATAGAATCGAAAAAAAAATCGTCTGTGAAATTTGATACAGAGTTATAATATCTACATGTTTACAGAATCAATCAAACAATAATACATTTAGTGAGGATAATGAAATCTGGTGACTTTTGTAACATTTAGATGGCGAAGCAGACTCTGTTATCAAAACTTTAAATTTTCAGTCAGAGGCGTTACATGCGGAGGAAATCGAAGTTAAAAATTGCCCCAACTTTTCTGTATGTGGATTTTAATCACTTTTTATACGAAATTATAAAATTCTTAAATTTTTCAAGAAAAAAAGGTGCTCTTGTTTCACTTCGATATGTTGCAAAATCAATTTGAAAATTATGTTACATACCATGGAAAGCTAAACTTTTAAAATTTATTTTAAACAAGCCATGAAATACAAATGTCAGTTGGCGTCAAGTTATTTGACTATTCTATTATTCCTTTTCAAAAGTTGTTGTTTGTAATAGCACTTTTGTACAGAATTAAAAATGGAAAATTTTACCCAAAGAGAACTTGCTGACATACACTTCATCTACGGATTTTGTAATGGAAATTCAGTGGGTGCAGTTAGGGAATCTCAAACAAGATATTATCAGCGAAGGATTCCTGATCACAGAATTTTTACAAGGGCTCATAGAAATTTGGTGGAGCGTGGATCTTTCAGACATCTACGTGGACAAGGGCGGCCTATGGGAAATCATAATGTTGATATAGTTCTTAATCAAATTGAAGAAAATCCAAACATTAGTATTCGAACGCTCGCAAGAAACACACGCATTCCTGTAATAACAACTGTAATAAAAATTTTAAGCACTTATTTCGAACACAATAATAACTTCAAATATTAATTTTAGATTGAAAGAATGATACAAATGCAGGGGCTTCATCCATTTGACTACCAGAATTTTGTGGTCTGATTAAACAACTTTTACAAGAAACGGTATGTTTAACATGCATAACACACATATTTAGGCCAACGAAAATACAAGAGTGGTACGACGGCGGACCAATTTTTAAACTAGGTTTTCCGTAAATGTATGGGCCAGGATTGTGGGCAATCAACTAATTGGTCCAATTGAGTTACCCTATTGCTTAAATGCTATCCAGCTAGATGGATAGGTAGACGTGGTCCGATAGTCTGGCCACCTCGATCACCGAACTGTAATCCTCTAGACTATTATTTCTGGGGACATATGAATAATATCGTGTATGTTACTGAAGTAAAAACACATGCAGAATTACTTGAAAGGATACATTTGGCTAGAAACCTGCTAAGACAAACTGAGATTGAAATTCTTCGAGCCTCTCAAAACATAACACGCCGGGCTAGAATATATATTCAGCAAAATGGGAACTTTGAGCACTTGCTTTAAAATGTTACCTAATAATAATTAATAAAGGTTTCTCAAATAAGTTTCCAATTTGTTCATTTATTTTCAATTTGTGTACTTATCATTAAATTCGTTGTTTTTATTTGAATTTTGTTATTTAAATGTTTTTAAGTTTTAATAAATCATTAGAAACATCGCATTTTATTCCTTAAGTTGTCATTTAATTACTAAAGGTGGCTTCGCCATGTAAATGTTACAAAACTCACCAGATTTCATTATTTTATCTTCACTAGTTTCCGAGATATTTAGACAAACACATCCTCAGGGATGCTCCTTTGGGGGGTTGTATCTCCCTTAGGAAGAATTTGTCAGGTCATGTATATAGGAATTTTTTGTCTTATTTTTGGTCGTAAAATACGCTGTTAAAAGGTTTACCACTAATTTTAGGACACCCTGTATAACAATAAATATTTGATTGTGACAAATTTAGTATTCATAAAAAATTTACTCATTAAAACTGATTATATATTTTCTATCGAATCATAAATTTCGTTGTTTTTATACAGAATATATTATTATCTCAGAAAAGAATTTATATTATATTAGCTTAAGTGGTTATATTTAGTAACTAAGTTTTGTGGAGTAGCACTGATTTTATAGTGTAGAATAACAAACAAATTAAAGCAATAGGTACTGTACTGTACTGTAGTTTGGGAGGTAACAACCAGACCAGCAGTCTCACCCTAGTCTCAAGCGACTTGTATATTAGCTTAAAACGCAAAAGCTATGCAAATATTTTGTGGTGGATATACCCTCTATCGGATGGGATGTAAAGCAGACGGTCCCTTACCTATATGATGTTAGTCAAGTAAAACATCTCTACTATTGCACAAAGAAGAGATTCGGCAAAATTTTCTCGTCTCCTGACGTCGGTAACTGGTGTTGGTAGCGGAAACAGGCCGGTGTTAAATAAATGATTAAAAAAAAACAAATTAGCAACGATTATTTCAGTACAGTGTCTGGTATTCTTTATATTACCCAGTGTGAATTGTGACTTTGCCGGGCTATTAACATATTTTTATTTGTTTTATTTTTTTATGAACTCAAAAATGGTTTATTCCATTGCAGAAAGAGTTGAAATAATTTCACTTTTAAACAATCATTGTGCAAAATCATTGTGCAAATTTATTCAACCAGAAACATGTAGATGAACATGTCCATCATCTATTTGCTTTGGAATTAGTGGCAAAATTTCATCACACCGGCTGTGTAGTAAATAAAAATAAAAATGCCGAAATTTCTGTAAGAAATGAAGTAGTGTAAGTAACGGTTTTGGGCCACATTGCTATAGATCATACATTGAGTACAAGACAATAGTCTGATGTGATGGGTGTTTCACGATCTACTGTCCCAAGAATTTTAAAACATTACAAATTCCATGCATACAAAATTCATTTTTCTGGTCCAAGACTGGAATGAAGATGACAGTACTCAACATTTGCAATTTTGTGAGCTTACATGCGAGCGGATAATGAATCCGAACTTTATTTTGAATGTTTGCTTTTCCGATGAATGCTAGTTTTTCGTAAATGGTACAGTCAATCGTCATAATTGTCATTATTGACAGATATCAATTCGAGGTTATTCCATGAAATACATACTCAACATCCTGATAAATTAAAAGTCTGGTCAGATATTTTTGGTCATCATGTTATGGAATCTTATTCTTTCTTGCCAGGTAATTTCTAGCATCAATATGCTATTTGTAACTTTTGTGGGTGTTTCGTTGTTACAAGTTGAATTATATATAAAATGAATGCTTATGTAATAATGTTTCAAAATCCTATAGCCGTCAAAAATCATCATGTACAAAAGGGTAATAAAGTTAAAAAGCAAGCTGAGCATGTAGTGATAAAGAGAGAATTTGTGATCTTTTTATACATTTTTCAGAAAAGTTTTTGTAGAGCAAATATTTCTTTATAATTACATATAATTATATATGATAACATATACATTGGAGCTTTCGATAGAACGAAACTTAAAACGGCAATATCTCACTTTGAAATGCTTCAAAATCTAATTCAATTTTAACAATTTTTGCATTTCCTTCGTATTATCTCCGAAAAGAAAACCCAAACCTAAACTTTGTACTCTTAAGATATGTTCACTTTGTCCATTTTGAACATACTGTCTGATTTATAATTTTATGACTAAATTTATTGTGATGCAAATTTCCTGAACCGGTTAAAGTCGCGTCTAGGCAAAATACTTTTTGAATTTTACTTTTCTCATAGCTTCATTGCACTTCGATATTATACACTACTAAATACCATACAGGGTGTAACTGGCGGTATAAAAGTACATAAATAATATATTTATACAGAGTGATGGTACATTTATATGAACTTTGTATCCTAATTTTACCGCGGGTTTAAATTCAAGCGAATTCACGTGGAAAGTAAATTTGTTAAACGGAGGATATGTCTACAGTCGACACATAATACTATAAAATAAATATTTAAATTGAACTGAATTATGATTAAAATAACATGAAGTTCACTCGTCATCGAACTTTCTGATTCACTCTTTGGAACGGATAGAACAGCATTCCTGCAGGTGTTCTGTGCTATACATATATAAGCACCGCGACAATTAGCAGCTGATGGGAAACATCCTGTAGAGTTCACCGATGTAGACTTAAGGACGAGGGTTAGCCTTAACACCAGAGCTAACCTAAAGTCACAAGACCTGGCTAGAATTGACGCAGTCATCGATGAGGAACTTCCAGAAGATGCAGACATCTAGAAAATCAACTGTGCCTTGCACAACGCCACGAAGCAACTCGTTCCCGTGAGAGGTCAACCAATCACGGGAACTGAAAGATACACTGAAAGATACAGTCGGCCAGACAACATGCCTCTCGGATGTAGAGTGTGGTGGAATACACGATGAGTTGTAGAGTTTTTACTCAATCCGACGCATAGCAGCCGGATTAAGACGTCAACACCACACTCTAAGTCTGACAGTGATGCTTACCATCAAGCAACTGTCTAGATAGGATCCGAGCAGTTATGGCTATAAAGAAATCGTTAAAGAGGAGGGTGAGGAGTATGGAGCAAAACAGTTTGTTCCGTACGAATCCTTCCCGCCTCTTTTAAGAGCCACAGCGTGTTGTAAATAATCCGCCGACTGTAGAAGGTGTCGACATTTTCTGAAAAGGAATCTACGAGAAGTAAATTCCAGACTGGTTCGTCGAGGGGGTGTACTGTACTTATCCCCAAAAAGGGGGATCTTTCCGACCCGAAGAATTATAGGCCGATCACTTGCCTCAACTCCTGTTACAAGATCTTTACATGTATCTTGTATGCTAGGATACTGAGGTCTATTGTTCCGGTCTTCCAGCAGATACACGAACAGCGTGGCAGGTTGCAAGGACAGTCTGCTGATAGACCGATGTATTACACAGGATTCTGTGCAATACAAGCGGAATCTATCGATGGCCTGGAGTGATTACCGCAAGGTATTCGATACAACATCACACGAGTTATTGTTGCACTTGCTCGAATGTCTTGCGATACCAGCACTACTAGAGAGATGCATAAAACAGCTATTGCCACTCTGAAAGACTCGCTTCACCATAACATCAGGTGCAGAGCGGGTGACATTTTCAAAGTGACCCCTTCTCTGTACCTCACTGCTACCACTATCTGTTGGCCTTCGCCAAACCCGCAGAGAGCAATGTGGACTACCCAGCGACCAGAGGCATAAGGTCACCCATCTATTTTATATAGATGACCTTAAACTTTATTATAGCGCAAATTACAAACCGCTCTTAGGGTGGTCGAGAAATATACGCGAGCAATTAGTATTGAGTTCGGGTTGGACAAATGTGCAGTCGTCCACCTTAGGAGAGGACGATGCGGGGTATTTACTGAAGATTCGCAGCTCGCAGACCTATACATATCTAGGTGTGCAACAATAGCACATCCAGAATGTAAAACAAATAAAGGATTCTCTCCGCGGCAAGTACAGACACCGTCTGAAAGATTTGGTCTTCCGAACTTTCGGGGAAGAACAAGGTGTCTGCAACTAACATGCTTGTTGTTCCGGTTCTGCTATACTCCGTTGGAGTAGTGAAGTAGACAGTAGATGAGCTGCGTCAATTAGACAGAGATACCCGCAAGATGATGATTATTCACAGAAGTATTGATCCTAGATCGTCCGTTCCTCGTGTGTACCTCCCACGTCAATGGGTGTAGAGGTTCCTGACATCAACTGCAGGGTCTGCCTTCAGGCGCCGGAATCGCTCATGTACATACTATTTGCATGCCCCGTATATGTGATTTCGACCTACATCCACCGACATAACGCGTCGTTACGAGTGCTATACTACCATCTAAGGCTCTCGTACGTGGTAGACCAGACATCAGTGCTGCCTTACGTCCTCAGAGATTGGGTCTGTTGTCGAAAATGAGAAATGCCGGATTTACTAAAACTACTCGTTCCCGTCGTTCAGGCTAATTCAAGCCTGACATAGTCCTCCTCGACCATCAACTCAAGGTGATGTATGTCATCAAGTTCTTGGTACCTCCGGAAAAAAGTTTCACCTTGAAGGAGGAGGAGAGTCGGACTAAATACCGCGATCTCCGGTACGAGCTCCAAGTGCTGCTCGATCAAAATGGTCGTCCTAATAATCGGTGTACTCGGAGGGATAAAGCCTACGCTGTTCTCAGAATTGAAGACTATACTAGCCTGACAAAAATCAGCTGAGTGGCTGGCAGGCCAAATGCAGCAATCATTCTGGGTTCTCTCCGTCTACTTAGGGCACACGATTCTGGAATTTACAGTCACTAGTCCTGCAGATATGGAGACTGTCTGTAGTTAATATGCTGGCGTGACTCCAGTGGGGCGTCGGAGGCCACGGGAGGACTGTCCAGCGTCGGGATATCGAAAATAATAATAATAATAAAAAGTGCAAAAGGACCGGCAACCTCCTCGCGGTGCAACTTGGACAGGCAGAGGTAACTCCTGACAGATATCTGCCTAGGGTGCCAAGGCCAACCACCCTGGTATCCTGAAAGTCTGGTTCCAACTACACGCAGAGGAAGGGCTTCTCACGATCGACCCCAACCGAATGGGGGTCAGAGACAAGTTGGAGGAGCCCCACCGGAAGGTCTCAATGCTGACAACAATGATAATGGACATGGACTCTTTAAGTGAACAAGGGAACTAAGGGATGACTTGCTGACCTGTTACGAGAGCAGTGAATCTGAGCACAGGGGATATATGGCGCGGTTACATGCCTGGTATATCATGCACCCAGAACACCGCGCCTTTTCTCAGCAACATCTGAGAGATCAAGTATCCTTTTTATCAGCTCGAAGAACTGCCAGCCGCAGTCCCAGCCCGATAATTATTAGCTTATGGGGAACATTCTGTATAGTTCAACGATGTAGACTTGATGGCGAGGGCTAGCCTGTACACCAGGGCTAACCTAGAGCCACAATATCTGGCTAGAATGGATGCTGTCATCATTGTGGAACTTCCAGAAGATGCAGACATCTGGCAAACAATCACTAATCCTGCGGGATGTGAGGAGTGGCTGTAGTTAATACACCGACACGACTGCCGTGACGCGTCGGAGACCACTGACTGCCCAGTATCGGTTATTCCGAAAAAAAAAATAGTAATAATAATAATTTATTTATACCGAATGAAAGTAAAATCACATAGATATATAAGAGAAAAGATTAATGAAATATAAATAAGCACAACACTCACAACAGCTAAGCTCGCGCGTGATAGTGATTTCATATATACTAATCTAAACAAATTAACAATCTCTATATTATTAGCAGGAAGTGCATATAAGGATCACAATACAATTCTAAAATTATTATTAAAAAAAGCGACAATTAAAAATAAGTAAAATTGCTAATCAAATATTTACAATATAGTAGTGAGCATTTCATTATTTAGTTTATATACTTATGTATTTATTCATTATTTTCTTTTCTTCTTTTTAGGATTTTTTTCACTTCGGCTTTATAGGTAAATCTCTTTCTCTCTAATTCAGATCACCTTGCATTCTAGTTATATAGGTAAAATTAATATGAGTAGGAATTTTAAATTAAATATTGCTTTTTCATATCAATAATTTGATGTAACTTCATCCTGGGTTTCTAGTGTACGGAAATATTTTCGTTTGAACAGTTCTAAGGAATTAATAATCTTGATATTTTGAGGAACAATGTTATACAATTTTAGACCAATGTAAGTATGGCAACGTTGTCCTATTGTTTTACTCAATTTTGGTACCACAACAATATTTGTTTTTGATTTAATTTCGTGGACATATTCGACAATTTGACAGGAGTTCTTTTTATATGGTAATAGATTACAAGATTTTGAGCATAGCATAAAGTTGTCGGAGATCAAAAATATTTGCTTCTTTGTACAGTTTTTTGCTAGATGTGACGACCCTGTGCAAAATGGTTTTTAATATCCACTTTTGGATAATTTCAGATTTTTCAAATAATTATTAGTCACACCACAATGATCCCGTTTAAAATTACTACTTAAATTTTGGTAGTATGCATATACTACTTAATACTTAAATTTTGGTAGTATTCATCTGTCTTTTAATTAAATTATTTATATGGATATCCCATTTAGGTGGCGGTTAATGGTAATACCTAGGTAGTTCAATATTTATGTCACCATTAAAGACCAATATGCTATTAAATTTTGTTAGATTTTTTGAGGCATTTGAGAGTGCTGTGAGAACAGGTGAAACAGTTTCACCCAAATTACAAAAATTTTCTGTAGCTTCTATTTAAATTTACTTTATCAAATATAAAAAAAGCAATAATGTACTCGCGAATCGAAATTTCTTAATAGGTACTATTTAAAATTCAATTTCTGTTTCAAATAAAAGAAATACTAAATGGTCTACAATGAACACAGGAACTATAATATGCACAATTTAGCTGTTTGGAATCTCTCTAATTTCGTTCTTAAAACTAAAGGAAAATTTCTTTGGTAATAGGTTCATATTTGTGAATATCTAGAACAACAAAAATATTCCACTTTTTAAGTTTCATTTCCAGGTTTAATTTTTTTGGTGTGATATTTTTTGGATAAGCCAAAACATTTTTTTCAACAAAACAACATCTGATTAATTTTTATAGCGTAGAGGTTTATTTAATAAATTTTTTAAATATTTCATGAGACAGTGGCTTAATAGACACATAAGGTGCGAGTAAACATTATAGGATGTAACAAATAAATAATTATAGACAATAGGTGATGCGACTCTTTCCCTATCAAGTGTTTTTTTTTTCAACTTGTAAATGATTTATTACTTCTATACAATACAATAAATAAAATATGAGTTGATTTATATTAAATATTAGTATATGGCCCCTTTAAATTATTTCTTTTTTGGAAACATAATTTTAAAATTATGAGAAAGCGATTCCCAGCCTCAGAATATTTTATAAACATTTGTTTATATTAAACAACGCAGGAAATTTGTTAAGCATGATGCACCAGGCTAGCTTAAATAGCGTTTGCAACGCACGCCGCTCGTCACGCAGATTCCCGTCAAGGTTTCGTCACAATTTGAGTATAAATTTGAACTCGTCATTGGGAACAACCAATTCTCTAGTCAGGGCTCATCTTAATAGCACGCAGCTCCAGATATCCAGTGTGCTCTTCTGCAATCAGATAGTGGTAAAAATTACTTTGACAGTTTTACTGTTTTTATTTATATTTCCGTCATTCACCGATTGTATCCGAATTTTCTGCTGTATTATTTTATCCGTCCATTGTCTACGAAGTGCCTGCTATTCCGATAAGCCAGAGAGATTCAGGAAATTTCGAGATTCATTAATAAAAGCGGGTTATCTAATCAACAGCAAGCACATGGAAATATTCAGATTTCATTTTATTTATTGTTGACGTAGAGATAGGATTCTTATGCCTCGATCTCTGGAAAAATCCCCATATTAGTCGTAGTTAAATTAGTACCGACGAAATCTTAATACCTTGATCTCTGGAAGGGATTTCATCAGGTACACGCGAAGTGTCACAAGTAAGGTATTAATACCTCGATCTCTGGAAGGAATCTCACAAGGTCGTAATGTACGAACCGTTCCGTCTGACACACGTAGTCTATAAACTCTAACAAGGGACATTGGGAGCTAATCTAAAGATATAGCACACGCGCAATTAGAAAATCATATATACCGCCTGTCCTTGGACTGACCTCTTACTAATGTGTCGTGCTTGTATTTCATAACCACTGAATATTGATGCTACATCGACCGCCTGCCCTAATACCGCCTTAAGCATTAGTTACTATAGAATCATTAACCGCTTGCGTAGATACCAATATTAGTAGTTGCCGTACCTTTGCTCTATTTGAAATCACTGATTACTTGATTTTGTAAATGCTTGTATTAAGCATTTGAATGTTGCCTGCTGGTAATAATACTACAGTAGTGGCCTGCGTAACTTTGCTATACTTGATATAACTTGTCACTGTTCTTGTACTATCATAACCTCTTGTTTGGTTCCTTAATTGCTTATTTGTAATATAGGTTAGTATCTACGCTGCACCATAACATCACTGTTTTGTATTTTTTTTATTCTTCTGTGAAACAGTCTTAAATAAAATAGAGTAAGTGAAGTTGAAAGTCTGCCTTCTATTTAAAGCAAAGGTATGAGTAGTAAATATATTTGTTAACCGAGAAATATCTTCGGCAGGTAAAGTGAAGTTGTCCATTTGTACGAAACTGACAACCATACACACAGACCCCTGTACATACCGTTTCTTCACTGAGCTGTCCTAGCTTCTATTATACCGCTTATAGAATAAAGTGATGTTCCTATACTTTAAAACAGGAACTGGCACTCGAGACCGTATCGCAATAAAAAGTTCAAAGTATCGCTGCTGTATTAAAGTGTGCCATAGTGACCCTTCCCTCTTGTATAGATAGACAAGGGACAAGAGGTAGGAAGGGACATACCATTGACGTCACAATAACTTATTTATTATTACTTATCAGCTATAAAATTATAAATCCTGTGCCAGTATGTTCAAAGGATAAAGCAAAATTTATCTAATAGTACAAAATTTTGGGCTTTCGTTTCGGAGGTAATTCGAGGGAAACGTTTTAGATACTAAATCTTTCAAACAACTTCGCGAAAACTAAGAGCTCATTGTTCAAAAGTAAAATGTCGCTGTAAAGAGAATTTAACAGGCAACACTTGACCTATCTTAACATTTGAAATTTGGGAGTTAATATCCCCGTTTAGGGGATGAGGTTTGTCTAAAGTTGAGTCAAATGGCATTAACCCCAATGGACTGTTTTTAGTGGGCCACACTGTATATTAAAACAGTACATAATACTTTAGAAGACTGATACCACCAGTTAATTAAAATATATTACTTTTATGGATCAATTAATGTTTCGAGAATATACTAAATATGTGCTAATATATTTATAATAGTGGAACATTAAAATACAATTAATAACTTCTTATATAGAAATATATATATATATATATATATATATATATATATATATATATATATATATATATATATATATATATATATATATATATATATATATATATATATATATATATATATATATATATATATATAATATATTATGTGTGTGTTTGTGTGTAGAAGTACATATATACAGTAATATAAAATATTTAATTTTATCTTTAACGTTAAGGCAAATTTTTTCGCATGAATATTGTAAAAAAAATAATATCTAATATTTATTTACTATTACAAAATTCGTCAGTTGCAATTTGCCGTTATAACTACATTGAATACATTTTTAAGAGTTGACTCGACTTATGTACAATTGATAGCAAAATTAAATTGCACAGAAAATCGAAATATTAAGTACTGTCTGGTACGGGAAAGAAGACCCGCGGAAATAATGTCATTTTTGCATTCTATTCACAAATAAACGTAAATGAAATAAATGAATTAGTGCATGGCAAATTTCTTTGATCGTTTGCATCCACCTGCTCATTGAGAGATATATTATATTCCTAGTTTATGGTATCGTAGAAAACTGGCGACTTATCGGCAATATTCTCCCTTGCTCCGTGGGCGTTCTTTCGCCGACTGAACAGTACAAGTTCAATAACTTTGTTATATACATATTAGTTTTATTGTTCTACATATATTATCGACTTGTTATCTCTAATGGATTTAAGTTATTATTTACACATTTTCATTGTTTATTCTATTTTTTACATGTCCATTATTTCGCGAGGCGAAATTCCTTATTAGCTAGCATTTTGTTAAAACAGTCATATCAGTGCTCACAGTATTACAAGGTTGATATTCCGTAGCACCTGTCACTAGATCTGGTTTGCCACGACCAAGTGTTTTCTGAGTTTGCTTTCTTAAAGACATTTTTTGAGAATCGTCTCCACCTACCTCTGCACGTGATTCAATACACAATATATCTTTAAATTCTTTCCAGAAGTTTTCGTTAAGGCATCCATAAAGTATAGGATTAGAACATGCCGATGACATGCCCATCATATGACAAATGGCATAGCACACCTGCAACAAATAAGAAATATCGGTTTAATATTTCCAGCATCAGTGTTCTACTTTTTGTAAATTTGTGAAATATTTATTGGCAAGATACAAAAATTTGTTGGTTAGGTTGCTTTATTTGCTTTAATATTAAACAGAGAGGGCAATAAAATACTAAGGACCCACTTTTTAGAAACATTTCATTTTTCTAAATTTATGTATGCTATATTTAGCAAATATGTTATATCTTGCCCAGAACATATTTATACTTGCGCTACTAAAATGAAGACCGCAATCAAAATGACTGGCCACCACCATTGAAATAATATGAGAGGTTTGCTTTTCATATAAAAAATTATTAATAAATAGTTTAAAAAGAAATTAATTGGAGGAATATAATAAAAAACCGCGCGAGACAGATTACATAAGAGTCAGCTAGAAAAAATGTAAGCTGCGCTTCCTCCGCAGCAAGTAGTACCTGATGGGAATATTTCGTAGAGTACAGCGAAGAAAATTTAAGGACTAGGATAAACCATAATATTAGGGCTACTCTAAAGCCACAAGACCTGGCAAGAATGGGCGTGGTTATCGACGAAAAACTGACGCAGACATCTGACAGATCAACTGTACGTGTATACAACGCTGCGAAGCAACTCATTCCTCATGAGAGGTCAACTTTATATAAGACAGAGAAAATTAAACGGCGCGCGGCGGCGTGTAAAATAAATTGAGGGCAAAACAGTCGGCCAGACAACACCATTCTCGAATTCAGAGTGTGGTGGAGTATATGATCTCAGGCAAGGTAGTTACACCAAAAATATGGCGCATAGCAGCGAGATTAAGATGTCAACACCACACCCTAAATCTGACAAGGATGTCCTTAAGCAACACTGTCTAAATAGTATTAGAGCACTTTTGTGGCTATCAAGAAAACGCTGAAAAGGCGTGTGTGTATGAAACAAGACTCTATTATGTTATATTATTATGAGATATTCTTTATTTATCCATAGATAGATAGTATGTACACAAACCTCAAGCAACATCAATTTGGCTGATATGCATTATCTTTTATAAAACCTAAAAGTTGACTCTTGAATTGGTTAACGGTATTACTAGTCTTAATTACGCGAGGAAGAAGATTGAATTTTACAACTCCTTTGTGGAACAGACTTCTCATTGAACTACTCCTAGAAGTTCTTTTAACATAATAGTTATTTGCACTAGCCGTTCGTGTGTTACACATGTGTACATCTGTAATAGGCAACAATTGTCGTGTGAGATATTCCGGTAAAATGTTATTAATCATTTTGAAAATAAATGTCATAGTTTGGAAGAAGAGGAACTATTTAATGTTAAGCTATTTTAATGTATTGATCACTAGCTGACTGCTAGTGAAGCGATTGCATCTTAGTATTATTCGCATTGCCTTATTTTGGAGAACCTGGAGTCTACTAAAATTTGTACAACTTGTATACAACACAGAACAGCAATAGAGAAAATGAGGTAGTATTAAGGTAATATACACAGTTACTTTAGTAGTAGTTGATATAATTGGAGCCACTCTGCTAAAAAATCCGATTTATTTGCCGATTTTCTTTGATATATTATTCTATAAGTTTGTTAAATTTCAGTTCACGATCAATTATTAGGCCTAGATACTTTATTTCCTGAACAATTTCAACTTTTTTTACTATTTAACTCAATACCAAGATTTAGACTAGCAAACTGTTTATATAGATAATTATTACCCACGAACATAAATTTAGATTTTAATTCATTTACTTTTAGTCTATTGATCTTAAATTTTTCTGTCAATAATTTTAGTTCTAAATTAACAGTACTTACCATTTCCTCAAAATTTGTACTCTCATAGTAAATAAGAGTGTCGTCATCAAAAAGATGGATTTTACATTTTTTGCAACATATTGCCAAGGTCATTAATATAAAGAATAAATAATAATGGACCGAGTACACTGCCTTGAGGAACCCCAAAGTTGTTTAACATGGCTTCTGAAAAATTCCCATTCATTTTTGTTACTTGGTATCTATTTGTTATATAACTTGTAATCCAGTCTATAACGGTGTTTTCAAATCCATCTCTTTAGTTTTAATAGTAGTATATTAATGAAAACTGCTTCCAATCTGAAATTACTAATTGCAAAGCCGTTTCACATGAATGTTTACCACGAAATCCTGATTGATATGTGCATAGAATATTATTTGAATTTATGTACTTGATTACTTGATCATAAACTATTAATTCTAAGATTTTTTCACAAAAAGGCAACATATTTACTTAAC
This sequence comes from Rhamnusium bicolor, assembly GCA_029963845.1. Taxonomy (NCBI): domain Eukaryota; kingdom Metazoa; phylum Arthropoda; class Insecta; order Coleoptera; family Cerambycidae; genus Rhamnusium; species Rhamnusium bicolor. The sequence continues at coordinate 331,130 of JANEYF010004182.1, forward strand.
TATTCGGCCAGATTCGCGTTGGGTATTTTTGGTATAGGTACTACTACAGATGTTTTAAAACATTCAGACATAACACCCTTTTCCAAGCTCAAATTAATCTAATTTAAAAAAAGGATACCCTATTATGTGAAAAAGATTTTTTATGATATCACGTCCGATTTCATCAGTGCTATATTTTTTTCTTTGTTTAATCATAATTTTATTTAGATCTTGTAGGGTTATAGCATTAAAAGATGTCGTGCTAGAATTTACACCCGGTATAGATTCATTAATTATGTCAATATCGACATCATCTGTCCCTATGCTTATGTATAATATAATCTTTGACATGTGCCATAAAACATCTTCATTTTAGATCAAAAGGCTGCTTGTTAATTTTCGATCTAGAGTGAAGATGTTTTATGACACATTTCAAAGATTATATCATACTGGGTGATTTAAAAACAAATATTTATGAGGAGCATGAATGAGGGTCCCTAATTATTTAACCAGTAAGATAGGTTCTTATCAGGGCCGTTCATAGCTTTTGTGCCGATGGGGTGTGACATGTAATCTGCCGCCTATCCTTTATCAACTCAAAAATATATATTTTCGCACAATTTAGGAAGAGAGCCGCTCTTTTCCATCAGACGTTTAAAAAAGTAGGTAAAGAAGTACACGTATGGATGAAATTTTATGTTTATAAAGTAATTACAATAAAAATATTTAGTTTAACTACCAATACAAAGTAAAACCCATTTGCTTACGGTGTCTATTGTATTATTGACAACTTTGGATACTAGGAACGCAAAATATTTTATCACTTAATTTAATTAAACTTAACATATCGCGCGCTATGCAGGTTCAGAAACCGGGAACGGTACAGTTAGCGCCAAATACTACGAATATACTAAAAGAAAAGTTTCTCCATCGAGTTGTTAGTTGATCTAATAACATGCGCATGAACGCGCGACAAATGACAAGTACTCCATTGAAACTTTGAGCGGCACATCGTTTGATGCGGTCGACGTCGCATCAATCTTGGGCGCTGTCAGTGACCTTTTTACTTTGACAACGCCAAAGTTGACAGAATTTCTGTAAACTTTGACATGCCACTGCAGGCGGTGCGATATAATAGTCAAATTACTTTAATTATTTTATTACATTTTTAAACTGCGAATATTTGCTTCCTATGCCACGTTGACACCGGTGTGCAAGGCACCCCTTGCACCCCCGGGTAGGGACGGGCATGGTTTTTATTATGGAACATATTATGAATATTTAAATAAATAAACAATATTGTGAAGACTGTCCTGTACAGGGCGATTCATGTAACTCTCCCATCCCCATTATTTCGCTTATTTGAAGAGACAAAAAACCTTAAAAATACGTCAACTGAGTACTTCTTAAGAGAAATTAAATTGTTTCAACAAAAAACAATTGATAATAAACAAAAGAGATGACGACCATATTTTTTAAATGGACACCCTTATTTGTTATTCAACAACTTCTTAGTTCATATTTTTCTGATTTAAAAAATACAGTTTTTATATAGTATTTTTAATGATAGTGAAGATGTTGACTAATTCGAGAATTAGATTATGTTTTAAAAAGAAAATGTTTCCTTAACCGCCTCTCAAGTCACCAAAGTAACTCCCAGAAAATCCTATGATTTTGTGTTGAGTGAAGAGAGACGAGGCCCTACAGTTAATTGTGGAGTCCGAACCACATCTAGGGCATCAACAGTTCTCTCCCATCTTAATCCGAAACATATTACAAATAAAATTTCTAACTTACTCCGGGATGGATTCGAACCAACGATCGTCGGTACCGAGTGAATAGCTATAAGCCACTCGGCTACCATGCCCATTATATTCAATAGGTAAGAACAAAAAAATATTTCGGGTGTAGTTGGCTGTGAAAATAAAATAAAAGAAGAAGAAGCAGTAATAACTGAGACGACGGATCTGAACAATGTAATCATTCATATATTTTTTCTTGCAAAATCGTGTCATGTATTAAAATCATCATTTGATTTATCTGGCATCACGGTGAGGCCACCTCCCCATGGTATTATTTCACTTGTCAAATAGAAGATACCCAAAATGGATAGGAACGTGTAATAATACATTGCTTGGCCACCTTGTAGCCAAGATCTAACTCCACTAAATAAAATTAAAGCTGTTCAAAGGGGCCTCCGTAATTCTCAATACATAGAAGATATGATTTTAAATTATTCTTTATATTACTCATAATAAGGAATGTGCCAAGTCTCGATTTCCCGCCTCAATTACTTGTTATACTGGATGCGTCTATTACAGGTATATAAATAAACACACCACATAATTCTTTATGTAGTGTGTTTATTTATATACCTTTAACAGGCCTTGAAAAATGGCAAATATTTCCTCTCCCTGTAATTATCATTACTTATACACTGTATTTCTTTCCTTATTTTCTGCTTAAGTTCTTCTAAATTATTACTCCTTTCCTGGTATTTTACATTTTTTAATTGACCCCATATAAAAGCGTCGGGAGATTAGGTCGGAGTTACGAGGTGGCCAAGTAATGTAACCCCATTTTCTCATCCATTCTTGTTATTTTCCATTTAAATAATTTCCTAGTGCTCTAATATTATGAGGAGGTCCCTGATCTTGTTGCCAGATAACATCAAATGGTAAGCTTAATACGACGAGTGTATTATGTATTTCGTTCTTTAAATGATTCTTATATTTCTGCCCACATAGATTATCCTCATAAAATATTGGACCAATAATTTCTCGGCGACCTCGTCTCGTCTTTTAGTATATTGCATATCAACATATAGGTAGAAGCTATGCAATCTTAGGCGAGGATTGTGTATCATATCACCATATAATATACCATCCTTCGGAGGGGGTATAACGCAGTTAGTCCCTTGTCTATTAGATAAAGGTTAGGAAGCAAAAAATCACTACTTTTCGATAGAGAAGAGATTCGGTAAAATGTTCAGGTTGGGGGTGGCTTGTCCCCTGGCATCGGTGATTGGCCCTAGTAGATGAATAGACCGCAATAAATGAATGCAAAAAAAACCCACACCAAACACCAACGGATTGTCTTCCTTGAAACTGAATCTCCTGAAATGCATATGGATTATCGGGAGATCAAAAATGAGAATTTTTGTACTGAAAATGCAGGATGTCGTGAAACATGCTTCATCTGTGCAACATATTTTGTTAAATATGTAATTATCAACGTTATATCGGTTATCAGAATTCTGCTAGCTCCTGAGCATCTTGAGGAAATAATTTTTGCGTAGGTAATATTCTACAATTCCGACACTTATGCTTTTTATCGTCTTGTGATTTGTTCCATATGAAATGTGTAAATCTTTTACCGCATCCCTAATGAATTTCTCGAATATTCTTGGAAATATAATAAAATATTTAATTCTTTGTTTATATCAAGTGCAACAAATTAATTGTTTTTTTATCAGGTAATCTTCTGTCTAGAACGTCTAGATCTTTTTTGTTTGTAATTCAATCGTTGTTCTGTTTAAATTATTTAATTTCTGTTAAAAAGTATTCAATTGATACATTTTTTAGTTTTTTCATACATTTTCAAATAAGCAAGATAATGGGAACCCTGTACATAATGTTCAAATTCTGTTTCTTATAAATAAATATTCATGACAAATAGCCGGAAGAGTAGTCATGTAAAAATTAGTGTTTAAAATCTCACTAATTTTAAATAGAATCTTTTGCTATATTACTTGCTAATACTACTAATAAAATAAATAAACCAATTTTGGGACGAAAATCTAAAATGAAGTTTTGTCCTTAACTATTAAGTTTCGGAGATACAGTGTTGATTTTAAAAAAAGTTGGTTCTAAAGATTTTTTTTCAAATCCAACAGTGGTGTCCAGGTGAGTTTCTTGGTTGATGTTTTCACCCAAAAAAAGTAACACGCCATTGAATTTTAAAAATTTTAGTATTTTTTATAGTGTATAATTTTAAAAGGCGCTACGACATTTTTTTTGACGCAGTCTGTATATACACAGGGTGTCCATTAAAGATGGACAAAACTGCAACAGAAGGTTCTTTGAGTAAAAATAAATCGATTTAGCTAAACGTATCTTAGTACCATTTTGCTCAGAAAAAATTATGGGTATTCAAAAGCAACTTTTTTTATTTTATTTTTTATATTTATTAACGTTACCGTTAATTTGTGACATACGGCATATACACAAGTAGGCTAAATTTTTTTTGATTGTATGCGCAAGATCTGTATCACATCAATACCCATTCGAATTGCAAAAATAAATTTCAAGATTCTAAATGCGATTTCTGCATTTCACTTCTTTTTGTTATAAATATTTAGTAGGAAAATTTGGTTATGAAAATTAAGAAAAAAAAAATAAAAATGTTACTTCATGAGCTGGAAAATTTAAAAAAATACATATAGTTAATGAATATTCACCATATTTTATTTGTTAGTATTAAAAATTAAATATAAAATCGTCTTATACGCTAGATGACAAGGCGAAAAAATGTAACAAAGCCGTAAACATATTTGCAAATATGTTATACATCCAATCAAATGGTTCCTATGGAAATCATTAAAGATATGTCAAGTCTTTTTTTAGCAATGAGAATGAGTATTTGTAGCTACTCGGATAACTACTATGCCATTCAAAAGTATATAATCCACATTTTGAATTCGAATTACAAGAAAATGAGGAGCTAAACATTTTGGAAAAATTAGATTTTTCTGGTTGGACATATATTAATATCCTCTAAAAGTTTTAATATTTTAGTTTCTAAACTTACCAAATTTCACAATATTATATCTAAAAGTCAACAATTGTTTACGCGATCTGTAGATATATTAATATTTAATTAATGGATTATTAAAATATTCGAACGAAATTTGTATGTATATATATATATATATATATATATATATATATATATATATATATCCGGAAAACGAATTTAACATATATATATATATATATATATATATATATATATATATATATATATATATATATATATATATATATATATATATATACAGGGTGTTCCTAAATATCATGTACATACGCAAGGGGGTAATTATTTGGCTTGTTTCGTGACTGAAAGTTTATATAAACATAGGTCTGCAAACGCTTCTTTACTGATCTACAGGGTGTTGAAATTTGAAGATTTTTTATTTTTTTTTTCGGTAACGGTCGCATATACGGAAAACTACAAGAGACCAAAAGTTTCTAAATAAAACAGAAAACATATTTTATTTTAGAATCTACCAGCGGCGCATCGAAAAAAAAGTTCAGGGGTAGAAAAAGGGGCATGACACCTGAAAAAAAAATCTTACTATAGATTGTCACAACCACTTGGAGTGCCCAATGATGTTAGCTCTATAGCGTAACCTATATATCAAATTTGAGCTAAATGTCTCAAAAACTGCAGGAGCTATAAGGAAAAAAATATAAAAAATCTTTAAAAAGTACGCTGTCAAAAAGTACGATACCACATGGACCAACTGACGGATTATTACAAGATATGGAAAATCAAACTGAACAAGGACAAAACAGAGACTATTACTTTAACAAAAAAATTCACAAATATACAAACATTCAACAAACTTAAAATTAACAACAAAATTATAACTGAGAAGGACAACGTAAAATATTTGGAAGTGACATTAGACAAAAGACTATTTCTTAAGCGACATATTACAAATACAATAAACAAAACCTACGCCACACTCAACCGACTCTATCCTCTTATCAACCGACGCGTATCGTACTCTCGACAAACAATAAATTATTTATATAAGACAATACACAGACCGACAATGACGTACGCATGTGTGGCATGGTCCCATATATCGGACACGCAGTACAAACGACTTCAGACTACACAAAACAAACTACTTAGACTTCTAACGAACGCAAACAGATACACTAACATGAGACAGTTGCACCAATAATACGGACTCATACAACCCTACATATACGAGACTGCCACAAAATTTTTAAAAAACCAAACACAGACCTCTACATTAACCAGAGACTGAACACGTTACAGACGACATAATGACGTACAACAAACCCACAAACATATATACGAAAGACTACCACTTTACGACGAATAAATATAACGCGACAGAAGTACGGACAACTCACGCACACGCAACAATCCCTTGTCCCATGACCTCACCTCTCGATATCCTTCCTCAACCCTATAAATCCGGTTGATTAATAACTTTTGATAACCCTCGATAAAAATTAAAAATTAAACAGGTTTTTTTGGTCTATTTTTCCTGTATGCATAAAAATTAACTACCGATAACAAAAATATAGCTATATTTAATTATTTATAAAAACATTTTATTCCACACAGATATCGCTTTGTTAAAAGGAAAAGGCCTAAATACAATAAATTAAAACATTGCAGTGTCTGGGTCATAATAACGGCCGGGGCGAGTACCTACCGCGCTACGCGAATGTAGCACTCGCTCGCAAATATACATTTATTTAATGTTAAATAAAATAAATGAAATACCTACCACAATGAAATAGTGACAGAGCTTAAGGTTTTAAAATGTAAATTACTGAATATCTAATAAATTTGTTAAATGATAATGGTAAAGTCAAACGTGTAATGTCCGCGACGTCGACGCGGTACTGCCCGCGAACGATGGCACTACACCTAGCACATCCTTTAGTTCTCCATCAACTTTTGTACGTAACAAAAATGGAATTTTGTTATACCGCTTTAATAGAAGTTAAAAATAGTAGAAGTGTATTTGCAAAATGTAGCGCATTGCTAAGTAGTAGTGCACAAGTTAGTTTTATTTCGCAAAAATGCTCTCAAAGATTAGGAATACATCAGTTTAATACGTATATGTCCGTTCAAGAATTATGTCAAACACAATTGATCTCTCAAACATCTGGGGTAGAGATCACTTTACTGTTGATATACTTTTAGGCGCAGATCTTTTCCGTACTTTTAACTAGTGGACGGATACTCGGAGCCGAAAATACACCTATAGTCATTAATACCCTATTTGGGTATATTTTAATGGGGAATACACAAAAGCCGGCATCCACCATTAATTAATTTTTTTGCTCAATTCGATAGATAGTTTAGTAGCAAAATTCTGGCAGTTGGAAAATGGTCCGGAAAATTCAAAGCATTCACCAGATGATGTTATCTGTGAACAGCATTTTTTAGATAGTCACTACCTAAATCCTAATGGAAAGTTTGACGTGTTACTCCCTTTTAGGGATTGCACCGCTTTTTCCGGATACAAGAACGCTCGCAATAAATAGATTTCCTTCTTTAATACGGCGCTTACTTAAAAATGCTCAGTTATATTTAGAATATTCAAATCCATAAAACCTTTTAGAAAATTAAATGAATTGTTTGATGAACAAGAAATTCTACGGGTAGGCGGTAGACTGCACCATTCCCAGTTAAGTTCCGATAAGAAACACCCGGTGTTATTACTGCGTTCTTACTATTTAACGTCTCTTCTTATAGAAAATGTTCATCTTAAATATTTACATGCTGGACCCAGGACGGTACATACAATTTTGGTACAACAATTTTGGATAGTCTCCTCTAAATAGGCTATTAGAAATGTATTGTCAAAATTTGTCGAGTGTTGGCGTACCAACCCTAAACCTCTTCAACCTTCGATGGGAATATTGCCCGCTGTTCGCGTGGCTCAAATTAAACCTTTCCCGTCAGCAAGTTTAGATTACGCGGGACCGTTCATGATGACAGTGGGTATGAATCGAGGTTTTATAAGAGGCATATCTTTGTGTGTTTGTCTGTATGGCCACAAAGGCTCACGTTGGATTTGTTCGCCGAGGCCTGTTTAGCTGCTATCCATAGATTCGTCACTAGGCGTGGTCGCCGTACCAAAATCTATAGTGATTGAGGCTTAAACTTTGTGAAAGCTCACAAAGGACTTTCTAATTACATGAAATTAGCTTCTTCTCAAGAAGCGATAGATTGACATTTTAATTCCCCCTCAGCCCCTCATATGGATGGATTATGGGAAATTGGGATTCGTTCTGTGAAAACTCATTTATTAAGGCTCATAGGATAGCAGATACTAAGTTATGAAGGGTTATACACTGTTCTGGTAGAGGTGGAAGCTATTCTCAACTCTCGACCCTTGATTGCTATGAGCACGGATTCAAATGAGTCGTGAATACGCATGAAGATTTCCTTATTGTTTTATTTAAGGCAATTAAATTGTGGGAAATCCATACCTACAATTACTAATATTGTAATAAACACATTCATAAAATACATATTTGGCGTACATCATACACAGCAGATTTATGGCATACATTTTACACACATTCATAAAATACACAATTGGCGTACATCATACACGGTACATTTGTGACATACGTTTTAAACGATTAGTGGCAAACACGTCGCCAGAAATCAATGTAGATAATAACTTTTTAACGACGGAGTGTATCGAAAAATGAGTTTTATCTGTAAAACGGTGAATTTTTACTTGATAGTCAGGCAACCATATTTACAAAGCTTCCACAAATACATTTGAGGATTGTGTTCCACAAATATTGTCAGGTATGCGTGTGTGTGTGCGTGTGTATGCGCGTGCGTGCGCTCGCGTGGGCAGGCGCGTGTGCGCGTGGGAGCGTGGGTGCAAGCGTGCGTGCGTGGGTGCGTGGGTGCGTGCATACCTACACTCACGTGTGTGTGTGTGTGTGTGTGGGCGAGCGTGTATGTGTGTGTGTGTGTGTGTGTGGGCGCGCGTGTATGTGTGTGTGTGTGTGTGTATATCTGAGGGTTTATGTATGTTTGTATATACGCATACATAATTATCACGCCCTTCTGGCTACTTATAACTATATCGAAATAGCCATTACCAAAAAAAAATAAATAAACAAGTAAAATAAGAAAAATAAAATAACTTAAAAACGAGAAGGGTGTATAAGCTCACATTCAAATACAATGTATTTTGCGAGGAAGCTTTCTTATGTTTATTTACATATTAATTAAGAATTTATTATTGTATATACCAATGATTTTGTTATATTTTTCGTAAATAAACTTATATTATTATATTATATTATATCTCAACGTTATAATACTTTGTAGGTTCGTGTTTGCACCACATGTGTGTTAACCTTGTCGTTAACGAATTCTACATTTCCATATTTTCTGTAGGGACTAATTTATTATTTGCTATATTTCGTCAGGTTTTTTTACTACTTATCATAACTACAACCCATTTTTCACGGCTTACTACCATTATTGCATTTATTACTTTTTTAAGGAAGTAGTTTTTTTTGCATTTTACTGAAAATGAATAATTTTGGACACAAAACACACGACTCCAAAATACTGTGCTACAAAATTATCTTCATTATGTTATACTTGATTATTTTTATTTCTACTATTCATAAAACTCTTAAAGATTAAAATATTTTATTAACCCACAAACACCCATTATTTCAAACGATTTATTGTGAACTTGACACAAATAATGCTATTAACGTATAAGTATAACAGAGATATAAGAAATATAAGAAATGCCATAAAATCGAACGGCATCTCTGTCGGTGATTGTATGGACTTTATTGGTATTTCTCATATATCTGCAATGAACGATACATACCAAATTTTATCAGCCCATCAATGTTTGGTAGAATAAAAAATGTTTATTCTTGCTAGCATTTAAAGGGCTTTTTTAGCAGTGCGCTTTTGTATTGAGGTATATTAGGTCAAATGGACTTATCTTGGGACGTAGAATATCCAGTTAATTTTTGTCCAAACTTTTCGGGGATACTTCGTATAAAATTAGTGTTGGAATATGTCTCAAAAACTCAAAATATTATATATTTTTATGACTTACCATCATCGGTTGTGATGTAAATGACTGACCAGTGGAGAGATCTGCAATCAAGTTGAATACATTAAGTGGCAGCCAGCTGATACAGAAAATTATGGCTATTGATCCTAAGAGAAGGTTGGTTCTTTGGAGACGCCGTCCACGAAGTTGGCGCCTGTTTTTCTGAGAAGATTCGTCACTACTAACGAAACCAGCTGCAAACCGGTAACGAAGTTTGTAAGAAATTCGAACATACGCAGCCTAAGTAAAAGAAAAAATATTAACGTAGGTGTCTTATCATGAAAAAATATTAGTATTTTGGTCAATATTAAATATTCTTATGGATATATTTTTCTAAATGCGCTCAAACATGCAAATTAAATAACTTCATAATAAGCGATATGAATTTATAAAATCATAAATTATAATAATTCTGATAATACTTTTCTGCAGCAATTCATTTATTAAAATAAATGATTATGGTGTATTAAATTTTATATTATGTAATGCCAATAATCGGGAAAAAAGTTTTCTACGGATTTTCATAAATCTGGAAAGAAATGTATATGTTCTAAACAGTATAGCAAACGATATATCAATAATCTCATAATCAGAAAGGAGTGGCAAGTCTTATGCAGTTACTCAAAATACGTTCTGTATTCATATTTTCTGCTGAACAAGTTTTTTTTTCAGTTTGCGATGTATTATGGAAATCTAAAGTTTGATATTTATTTGAAATTTATAAAAAAAAACTATTAAACGCGCTTTCTTATTTTTCACTCCATATATCTATGTTTACAAATACTTAGATATTTAGCAAATTTTAACATAAAAACTGATATTCTTCTTGTATATTGTGTAAAAAAATACTTAATTTGACCAAAAAAAATTACACAGGTTGTCTCTGAAAGGCCTATACAAAAAGCTACCGCTTCTTACGAAATCAAAATAAAATTACTGATTCCAAAATGGTTTCCTTATTGACCGTCACAGTTCTTAAGAAAATTGTTACTTTTTTAAATTAAAAATGCTTTCAGATATTGTGATAAAATTTGTGATTTTTATCAGCACAGTTATAAGTTTTATGACGTAAGTAGTGGTCAAAATTTTGTCGTTCAAAAAAGTTTATCCAATACGTTTAAATATTTTTTTCAGTTCAGTTAAACAATCTTATTTTCAAAATTGTTTTCATCTAGTTAAATTTTTTTATCCACCATAGTTTAACTAAAAGTAAATAATTACTAATTTCATGCACTCATAAACTTTTTGCTTCAATATGTTATTAATCGGGCTATCAAAAATGTTCCGTGGGACAGTGGCGTACGCGAAATTAACTAATACGAGAAACAATAAACTGTTACAATTTATAACAATGTATGTAAAACTTACCCTCTTAACTAGCTTGATGAACTAGCTTGCTTATCACAAACTGGAGAAGATGTGTAGTCATTTTGCGGCACCAGGTATGTTTCTATGGTTGTCTCCATGTGATCTGAGTGATGTTCGCTTTGGTGAAAATATATTCTTATATTTTGAAGACGACCGTTCGACATCTGATTTAATACACGCATACGTAAAATAGTCTTTGAACGCACTTAACGGATATATATTTGTCTTAATTTGGTAAAACCGGTGTCTTTATTTAACACACTTGCGAACTTTTCTTTAACGCGCTCATTTGTTGTGTCACGTATATCATGTAGCAATAGATTTACTTTATCCACTATTTGCAGTAACTCCGCTAACGACAACGCACTGTTTTCTAATTTTTTTATGTTTTCATGTAATGGTTTATAGTTCTTCGCAATATTTTTTAAAGCTGTTTCAACGGAAATATCTTCGAATTTTGTCTGGCTTTTCTTAATAGCTGCAGCCTCATCTGGATTAAATTGTAGTATCACAGCTTTTATTTGTAGGAAATATTCAGCATAATAAAAAGCTGCCTGCAACCATGTTCCCCAACGTGTACTTGCTATTAATACATCCACCTCTGGAAAACCTTTTCGAATAGTTTCTGCCACAAGATGTAAAGCATGCATTTTACATGTAACATGTATAAACGTACAAACCTTGTTCTTGCAAAGAACGGCATACCTAACGCATTGTCACGGAGCCATCATTGACAGTTCATATTTTTCTAACGTCTCCAGCACCACCCTGGTAATTGTTTCGCTAGTACACTGACTTAGTCTTTTGCTAGCTAGTAACAATGGAACTGCCGGTTTAAGTGGATCCAGTACTCGTACTATAACATTTAAAATAGATTTTTTTTACAATCTGTTGTCTCATCAACAGATAACCACAGCCATGTATTTCACATTTCATCTTATTTACCATGTCTAAGTGTACAGTCGGTAGATAGTTACATAACGTTGTGCGACTTGGTAACCACCTGGGCATTGTATTTATTTCAGAACTCTCGAAATGGTTGTTTATCGAGTATGTGCAGCGGAACATCACAGGCAATCAGCATTAATAGTAAATCAAACATAAACTGTGTTGTCGAAGGCACGCCACTTTTTTTATTTTTATGGTGTACACTATTTATGTGAAGTTCATAATCACGATTATCCCAACACATCAACTTTTTCTCGCACACTTTACAAATTATTTTAGCATCATCATAGAATAAATGCGGGAATTCACCTATGAATTTATTCACTTTGTCAGCAAATAGCTGTTTTCTACCTCTGCGTACATCTGCCATGCTTTATTATTAAATTAATATCAACAATACAGTACAACAAAACAAATAAAATAAAAACACAAAAACAATATGCAATACGCCCAAGTGACTTAACGTGTACACAACTGGAAAGCTAATAATAGACTAGACTGGGGAAAGAGTTTCGCGGTCAAGATGACTGCCAGCGACAGTAAGTACATCTGTACTCTACGACCATGATACAGAGAAACGATTTGCAGCTTTAGTTATTAATGACAAGAGAAGTTGCCAACTAATAATTACATTTTTCTAACAGATTTGCTAATTGTCTTTTACTAATGATGATCATACATCGACATAACGAGTGCTACACTCCACCTAAGGCACTCGTACAGGGTAACCAGACACCAGTGCTACCTTATGTCGCCTAAGATATAGAGTCTGTTTTAGAGAATGGAAAATAACAAATTTACCGGAACTACTTGTTCCAGATTGTCAGATGAATTCAAGCTAATAAGTCGGACATAGTCCTCCTCGGCTATCTAACCAGGGTGATGTATCTGATTGAGTTCTCAGCACCCGTAGAGAAGAACACTACCTTGAAGAAGAAGAAAAAATGGACCGAATATCGCGATTCCCGGCACGAAGTCGGTCAAGAATGTTGTCCTAATAATAATGTTTCTCGATGCTGAACTATACAAATATAATTAATGCAATGACGCGCACGGGACCATAGCCATCCAGTTCACGGTCTGTATACACGAAACAGCAGTGGCGGCTGGTGAAATTTAGGCTATGTCATATCTCAGTATTGGAGCATGGGACCCAAGCGATACTTAAAGGCGTAACTATCAGGACTAAATGAGGAAGTTTTGCAGAAAAAAAATTGCGCTTGAAATTTGCGAAAAAAAAGTTGGAAAAAATTTGTGCCCCCCAGGTTATTTTTTAAACGATTTGTAAAATATTTGTGAAACATTTTTTTTTCATAATCAGGTGGAAAATATAAGTTCACATTTCAAATTTCATCGAAAAATATTGGTTTTCTATAAAGTTACACCGTTTTGAAGTTTGCAAAGTGAAAAATGAATCTAAAATAAAATTTCAAAACGGTGTAACTTTATAGAAAACCAATATTTTTCGATGAAATTTGAAATGTGAACTTATATTTTCCACCTGATTCTGAAAAAAAATGTTTCACAAATATTTTACAAATCGTTTGAAAAATAACCTGGGGGGGCACAAATTTTTTTCCAACTTTTTTCGCAAATTTCAAGCGCAATTTTTTTTCTGCAAAACTTCCTCATTTAGTCCTGATAGTTACGCCTTTAAGTATCGCTTGGGTCCCATGCTCCAATACTGAGATATGACATAGCCTAAATTTCACCAGCCGCCACTGCGAAACAGTAGCGTTGGTACGACTACTGAATACTACCGCGTGCGTATAGAAACAGTCGTCCAGCTCACGTTCCCTGTGCACGGAATAACAGCGTTGATACTACGCCCCCCGTGCACGGAGTGTTGAAAGATAGATTAGGGTTATATTTCGAGAAGATACATTACTAAAATAAGTAAATAGGTACTACTTATTGCCGAATAATATGAGGGAAGGTATGTTGTTTACAATATTTGAAGAACTGGAAAAAAATATATAAAGCAGACAATTTTATTACTCCACAGATCGATTTGTATAAATGGATGATAATGCAAAGCCTCAAAGAGTAGTTATAATAAATCAGTTTTGTGAAAATATTCAGCTTAATAGAATTATATGGCCAGCTGTTCCCCAGATTATAATCCTATTGAGCATGTGGAATTTATTGAAACGTCGTATTTTTAATCGTCCTGTACCACTTCCAAATATTGAAAAATTTGTTATTTTAATGTCTGAGAGAAGGCGGCTAATTATATATGGCAAGTCAAATGTGCCGTGTACAACGCCGCGAAGCAGCTAGTTTCCGTGAGAGGTCAGCTAATACTTTAAACGGGGTCGACAAAGTCAAGACGCGTGTACGAAAAATCGAAGAGAAGATTTAGCTGACTAGACAACACCCTTCTCGGATTCAGAGTGTAGTGGAATACACGACAAACAATAGTAATACTTACCATCAAGCAACACTGACTAGATAGGATCCGAGCGCTCATGGTTATAAAGAAACCGTTGAAGAGGCGAGTAAGCAGTATGGAGCAAAAGAATTTGTTCCGTACGAATCCTTCCTGCCTCTTTCAAGAGCCACTGCGTATTATCGCTAATCCGGCGACTGTAGAAGATGTCCAAAACTTCTGGAGGGATACGACGCGTCCATACAATATCGATACTCCAGCAATTTCACACTTCGAGGCTCTGTACCACAGACATCTTGAAGAGCCTGAAGAAGTGTACCCGGTAATCGGTACAAAAGCAGTCTAACAAGAACTTGTTGATACCAAGAATTTCGCTGGCTCGGCCCAGACGGCATTAAAACCCTTTAACTGCTTGACACGTATATACACGCAAATCAATTAACTGCTCCGGACATTTATAAACGCCTAGTTTTTTAAATAGTTTAGAGCAAGTTTAAAATCTGACAACTTATGAATATCATATTTTTAGCATCAGGAACGACAGTTGGTAGCCATTTAAAAATATATGTTTTTTTATACGTCAACTGCTCCAAACGTATAAATACGCTTAGAGTCTCCCACCCTCACAGGTGGGCCGTACTTAATTTGATTTGTTGGTGGATAACCTCGGCAATGAAACGCAGTTAAAGTTAAGTCTACAGTGCCCCAGTACACATGTTGTAACAATTATGGCGCGTTATAATAAGAAAATATATTATACTGATCAAGCAAATAGTGACAATGAATCCCTTGAAAATATATCTGATGAGTCAGATGGCGGATGGATTGACGAAGATGACACGGCCACCCCAGAACCTCTTGAATCACCAGGGACCTCCGATTCTTCTGACCAGAACTCCCATTCCAATACTTCTACTAGCAATATGAAAAGTGCTAGAGGTAAAGCTAAGAATGTAACAAGTAATTTTGTTTGGAGTGGAAATGATTTGAAGCCGGAAATACATAAATTTAAATCTGACAATTCGGGTTGTTCACCAGAAAGTGGCCTTGGCAAAAATAGCACTGAACTAGAGTGTTTCCAAAAATTCTTTGGTGAAGATATTGTTCAGTATATCGCCGAACAAACTAACCTATATTATGTGTTTTTATCTTCTCAAGATATTCCTGATAAATCCAGACTACACCAATGGAAGGATACGGATTTCGAAGAAATTTACAGTTTTGTTGCAATCAACTTACTTATGTCACAAGTCGAGAAACATTCCATAAACTCGTATTGGACCAGTAACATTAAGATATCTACACCCATGTTTCACCAAATTATGCCCAGGGACCTCTTTCTTCTTCTTCTCCGCTGCCTTCATTTTGTTGACAACAGGAAGGACGCGCCACAAAACGATAAATGGAAAATCCGAAAAATTGTCGATCATTTAAAAAACAAATGAAGGAAACTTTCTATCCCTTCCAAAATCTCTGTATAGACGAGAGCTTAGTCTTATGCAAGGGTAGAATTTTTTTAAACAGTATATATCATCGAAGAGGCATAGATTTGGTGTTAAATTTTTCCTCATATGCGACTGTGAAACGGGGTATATATTAGATTTTATAATTTATACAGGAAAATATACCGATCTTGATAATATTGAAGATGACCTTCTCAAAAAAGTGGGAATATCTGGTAGTGTTGTCTTATCGCTAATGAAACCTTTTCTTGGGAGTGGTCATTAACTATATCTGGACAACTGGTATGTAAGTCCTCACCTTTTTGCATATTTACACCAGGAAAAAACTAACGCATGTACGACTGTAAAAAAGAATAGGAAAGGAATACCAGACCTGGAATGCATTTTGGATCGTGGGGAAACGCAATATAAGTGTTCAAATAAGCTTCTAGCTTTGAAGTGGAATGACAAGCGTGAGGTATTCATGCTGACTACAATGCATAATAGCGAAGTTAGCGGCACTGGTAAAATTGATAAGGATACTGGGGAGGAAAAAAAGAAACCTCATTGCATTCTGGACTACAATGAATACATGGGGGCTGTTGATCGCTCCGATATGATACTTGGCAGTACCGAATGCGTTAGAGAAACGGTCAAATGGTACAAAAAAGTATTTTTTCCACTTATTGGATATTGCAATTTTTAACTCCCATGCCTTATATCAAACTTCAACCCGTAATAAAATTAGCCTACAACCTTTCCAAATGAAGGTCATAGACCAACTCCTGAAAAAAAATACCATTCCCAAATTTACAGCCACCGAACTGGAAGAAGATGTTCACAAGGTGATAATCCCCTGCGTTTGACAGCTCGACATTTTCCCTCACAAGTCCCTCCGACAGAGAAGGTAAAGGAAGCCCAGAAAAGGTGTTTGCTTGTGCTAAAATGAGGCACAGAAAACACACACGTTATATGTGCGCCGAATGCAATGTGCCACTTTGCTTAATTACTTGTTTCGAACGTTACCATACGGTTAAAAATTATTACTGTTATTTTGAAAATAACTACCTAGCATATTTTACAGCTAGAACATTTCTAATAACTCTCAATTCTGGAATATTTTGTTTAGTTCCAATGTTTAGTATTAGGTACGTTATTTAGCTTTATATTATTTAAGTATTGTCTGTATTTATTAATTATGCAGTGTTATCAAATATGAACGAATCCAGTCCTAACCATTTTCATTAAATCAGGTTATTTAGCGACTTGCTGCTACGGCCGTATATATACGCTATGAACTTTGGCTGCTCCAGACGTATATACCTATATGAAACACTGCATTATTAGCGCACATATGACACGACCTCTAAATCAAATTTAGCAGCTAAAGGGTTAAAAACTGGTGGTGGAAGAAATTTCCTTTCACTCACCACCGGCTGGCGTGAGTTTTCAACTCATGGTTGAATGAGGGCAGTTGATTCCGAAATGGTTCGGCGAGAGACGTGCTGTTCTTATCCCCAAAAAGGGGATATTTTCGACCGGAAGTGTTATAACCCGATCACTTGTCTCAACTCCTGCTACAAGATATTTACACGTATCTTGTATGCTGAGGTCTGCTGATCCGGTCTTCCAGCAGATACATGACCAACGTGGTGCCAAAAAAGGCATGGCAGGTTGCAAAGACAGCCGGCTGATGCACCGCTGTATTACACAGGATTCTGTGCAATACAATCTTAATCTATCGATGGCTTGGCTTGATTACCGCATGGCATTTGATATAACATCGTACGAGCTGTTGTTGCACTTGCTCGAATACCTTGCGGTACCAGCACCACTAGTGAGATGCATGGAACAGCTGCTGCCACCCTGGAAGACTTGCTTCACCATAATTTCAGATGCACAGCGGGTCACGACAGAACAGGTGGCATTTAGGAAAGGAGTTTTCTAGGGTAACTCCATGAGTCCTCGCCTCTTCTACCGTTGTCTGCTGAACTCCGCCAAATCCGCCGATATCAATGTGGAGTACCTAGCGACCGGAGGTGTAAGGTAATCCATCCATTTTATATGGATAACCTTAAAATTTATTCTTTCGGAGAGCCCGAACTACTTAGGGTGATCTAAGAATACACGCGGCAATTGGCATGGAGTTCAGATTGGACAAATGTGCAGTCGTCCACATCAAGAGAGGACGATGCGGGGAATTCTCTGAAGATGCTCAGCTCGCAGATGGAAGCATCCTATGACATCTGAATGCCGTAGAAACCTATACATATCTCGGTGTACAACAAAGACATCCTGGATGTAAAATAAATAAAGGATTCCCTCCGCGGCAAGTACAGACACCGTCTATGGAAGATTAATTCTTCCAAACTTTCGGGAAAGAACAAGAGGTCTGCAACTAACATGCTTGCCGTTCCGGTTCTGCTCTACTTCTCTAGAGTAGTGAAATGGACAGTAGACGAGCTGCGCCAATTAGACAAAGATACGCACTAAATGATAAATATTCACGGAAGTATTCATCCTAGATCATCCGTTCCTCGTGTGTACCTCTCACGTCAATGGAGGGGCCGAGGACTCTTGAGTTTGGAGTGTACGTGTGCAGAGTAGTACTGAGTATGGCACGTAACATCCCCAGGAGATCAGATTCCATTTTCTCAGTGGCTCAGACCCGCTCTTACGATTTGTAAAACATTACGAAACTGTAGGAGTAGGAGCAGGATTGTTCAAGGCAGTAAAAAGAACCACAAATGAACTTGGTCTCACAATCGACACCAGGCAAGGAGGCCGACGAGGTGCTGATGTAGAGTCAGTCACTGAACTTCAACCAAATCGCCTGAAAGCCCCAATTATAGCTGCCGAATAGGAAAATTTGTTTCGGCAGCACGTCAATGAACCCCAGGATGGTGCCTTCTATAAGAACATAGAAACACTGGATTTATTGACTAAGCTGACATTCGCCATTTTAAGGTCGACCGGGCTTATGTCAGAGACCGTGCGCTTCATTATGGTATTATCAATACCTTGGTGTACCGTAGTCGCGTGTGGCGTGTAGAGGTTCAATTGTAGGACCTGCCGTCAGGCGCCGGAATCGCTCATACACATACTATCTGCATTTCCCATATACGCGATTTCGGCCTACATCCACCGACATAACGTAGCGTTACGAGCGCTATACTAAGGCACTCGACGGGGAAAAGCAGACATCAGTGCTGCATTACGTCCCCGGAGATATTGAGTCCGTTTTCGAGAACGAGAAATGCCGAATCTACTGGAACCACTCATTTTCGACGTTCAGGCGAATTCAAGCCAATAAACCTGACAGTTCTTCTTGACCATCAACTCAAGGTGATGTATGTCATCGAGTTCTCGGCACCTGCGGAGAAAAACATCAACTTGAACGAAGATGAGAAACTGACCAAATATCGCGATCTCCGGTACGAGCTCCAAATACTGTACCCAGGCTATTCGGTAAAAATACTGTTCTCGGAAATAAAGACCATACCGGCATGCCAAAACTCAGCTGAGTGGCTGGCAGGACAAATGCAGAAAGCGGTCATTCCTCGTTCTCTCCGTCTGCTTAGGGCACAAAATGCTGTTATTTACAGTAACTAATCCTGGGGATATGGGACGGGGCTGTAGTTAATGCGGCAGTGCGACTTCCGTGAGGCTTCAGAGTTGACGGGAGGACTGTCCGGCTTCGGTTGTTCCAAGAAAAAATAAAAATAATAAGTCTTCCACCTTGCATTTAATTTATATAATTTAATTACAGAAGAGATTTTTTTTATTAAATTTAACAATCAAGATAGTACTTAACAATTGGATTAAACTTAATTATTATGACATGCGGTTTTATCCTTAAAACAGTTAAATATAATATTGATCGTCGCACCTACCCACAGTACTTTGTATTTTTTGTGGGATCGGGCTTTATTTGTTTACTGTTTAACACTGATGTAGTTTTCCATGAACACCAAAACACAAAAAACCATATTACTGCACTCGACATGTGTTTCGTCAACTAAGTTGGCATCATCTGGAAATAATTAATACTGTTTTAATCACCTCCAGATGATGATAACTTGGTTAGTGAAACTCGCGTAGAGTGCATTATATGGTGTTTTGGTGTTTCGTGAAAAACCACGTATTATCAAAGGTTCCAACTCATTTCATGACTGTTTACTGTTTGTACGAACGTAGTCTGTAATTTTCAGTTGTTGTTTATGTTTTTGACATCGACATTTTTGTTTCTGCTTTTAAATTTTAATTGATTATGAATCTGACTGATTGGAATAAAATATATCCGTTTTAAGCATTCGTATTTATTGTTATAAAGAGTCAAAATTATTAAAAGTGTACGTATGTCTCACAGCTGCAATTTTATTCACGGTGGAGGTTAATTACCTTATCCATTATTGATAAAACTTATGGTTTATCCCAAACAATTGGTAGCAGAGTGTGGTTATGGTTTTTATTTTCGTTGGAGTTGGTCAGGATTATCCACTACAGTGTAGTATTTATTACTACTGCACAGTTAAAAAGGACAGTTTTCTTTCATCAGCAAAAAACAGTTTACCCGACAAACGGTTGCATGCATAAATTGGCGTCAAGAAAGGAAGAAGGCCAGGATATTATTACACAAATTTTACAAAATATGTGGACAACGGTAGGACAAGAAGGAGACGTGAGTACAATTTCCCTCAATATACTTTTAATTGATCTTTCTGTGTTATTTTTCGGGCCTAATAATATCAAATAATCGAATTTAAAATAATTATACTGCAGGTTTGGATGACACAAGACGTCAAGTAAATGAGATGCTCATAAGGAGAAGGTGTATAAAAGGCAACTTACACGAAAATTCTCTTAAAGATTTAACAAATGATAAAGTTAAAATCGTGTATCTAAAAGTACATGGAATGGTGGGATGATGCTTGTACAATATAAAATTAAGGAAATGTCAGATCTAGGTACAAAAGATGATAAGATAGGTATTTCAATGTCGTTTCTTCTGTTGAAAACAAATTGAAATTGTTTCAATCCAATACAGATTCAAGTGCAAAACAGCAATAAGTAAATGGTATACATGCTCTCATCAAGTAGAAAAAAATGTCAAACTTCCTACTATGGAAATCCCTACCTTTCACCGGGTCGTATAAAGGATGGTTATAGTTCTATGACATTCAATGCCCTAACACACACAAATGAAAGCCTAACAAATATCCAACGATTTTATTATCAAAGAAATTCAGTCAAAGTATCAGAGGTAATTCGCGTGAAGTGTCAGTTAAGAATTATGAGAAAACATGCTTATAAAAAATTAATTGCACTCAGTCATATTAATTCTTTATATCATTTTCCTCCAATAACTAAAGAGAGTGAGGCATAGTTGAGAAAATTTTTAGATACAATATGGAAGAAGTTAAGGGCTTAAAAGACATTGCAACTAGAGATTAACACTTGTGATAACTTGTTAATATATATTTTTGAAATGAAACTTGACTCAAACAAAACTGGAATGGCAAAAAAGGGGTTCATTGGACATATTTCTAGCATGGAGATATTTCTAATGTTTTTGCAGTACAAGTGTCAATTGTTGGAAACCAATCAGGTAATAAGTTTTTCGTTTCAGAAATTAAAACAAGATTAGACAAGTCAGGCACGATTCGGGTGTTTTTATCAGCAAATAATGCATGTGGTTTGTGTTGTAGGAATAATCAATGGTTATATTGGTGCAAAAAATTTTTGAGTTTATCGGTACCTCTAAAACGGTTAGAGGTTAAAAAATTATGGGCATGCTGGAATTGTCTACGGTATGGACATATTGTTCAGGACTGCATGCTGGGCGCTGCAAACACTGCGCTAAGAAGTACAAGACATTGTTGGATGCTCAGGAACAATATGAAGGGCAGGATACGTATCGATATGGTTCAGGGTCCCAATCCCAAAGATTACAAGGTCATGTAGATTCAAATCGGGATATAGAGCAGGGTTCAAAGATTAAAACTAAAACATAGGTCTCAAGTAACGCACAGACATATTTCACTCTGCCTTCAAAAACAGTGGGTACGAAATGTCAGAATGATGATCATGACAGGTTCATAGGCAATAACCTATCAGCGGAAGTAGGATTGGATATTTTGTTGTCTACAGCATCTGTTTTCGCGACAGCCAAGTATGGGAAAATGCAAGAATGCAGGGCATTGTTAGATTTTAGCTCGCAATTTTGTAGTCAACAGCATAGAGCAAGGATTAACTAATATCGGGGGCATGGTTGTTGTTACTGTGTTTTCCAAGATTAATGATTTCAAATTTAAGCTTTCATTTTTGGTTATAGACAGCTTTCGTCAGTAAGGTAAAATGCATTCGTGTGCCGATTCTGGTTTTGTGAAATCAAGCAAAATAGACATGCTTTCAGGTGCAACGGTATTTTTTTATTTATTGTGTGTAGGGCAAGTGAAGTTGTATGGGAACCAGCTCACCATGCAAAAGACAAAGTTGGGTTGGATCGTATCAGGTGCGGTCACATCATCAATATCAACTCATTTTTCTAAAATTCAGACACGAGCATGCAACTTTTCGTCAAATATAGCAGTCCAGAAACAGTTGGAGTAATTTTAAGTAGAGTGTGGCGGGGATAGAAAAATGTGTAAGGAAGACCAGCTATATGCAAATTTATACAGGGAGCCTCAGAGACGAGACAGGTTGGTTCGTTGTTAGTCTTCCAGTAGGAGGAAGCATACAATCTTTAGGTGAGTTCTACTCTGTGGCACAGAAAAGATTTCAACATATAGAACAAAGGCTATCAAAAAATGATATGAACAGACTTTATCACGCGGTCACACGGAAATACATTGACCACATGTCAAAAATAAATACTAATGGGCTTAATGGAACTGGGTAAAATTCAATATAGTATTTACCACATCATGGTGTGTACAAGGACACATTTAAGGGTTGTATTTGATGGATCGGTGACAACAGATTCGGGAATTTCTTTGAATGTTGCGCTCATGGTGGGACCTAAACTTCAAGACAATCTTTTCTCAATTTTGATTCGTTTTAGGGAGTAGCGCTGACGTGCCCAAAATATACCGGTAGGTTTTGGTAAAGCAACGAAATCTACAAAGTTTTGGTGGGATGGACTGCATTGGTTAAGTATGGACCAGAATTTATATCCCAGATCAGCACTAACCTTTCAGGAGTTTCCAGAAAAAAGGACAGTTAAACAGTCATTTCCAACACAGATTTCCCTTTCATTTGATACATTAAATCGGTTTTCGACCTTCAGCAAGCTTCAATGGGTTGTCGTATATTGGTTAAGGTTTGTTAAAAATTGTTCATCCGAGGAACCAAGTTTTTCAGGTCTAATAACAACCGACGAGCTTCGGAACTCAACAACAGCCTTGATGAAATTTGCACAGAATCAGGAATTTTATTCAGATATCCAATCATTAAAATGTTCAAAAACAATTTCCGGTAAGAGCAGGTTAGTTTCGTTGAATCCTTTTATAGATGAAATGGAAATAATCCGATTAGGCGAGTGCTTGCGAAATGCAAACATACATTTAACCAGTAACATCCCATAATTCTCCCAAGTAACAGTAATTTAACTAAACTCATTGTTATGCCTTTGTTGGTTATAATTAGGTTACATTACTGGTCACCAGCTGGTCAAATTACGTTATCTAAAACCACCAGCACTTAATGGGCGAATTATGTCTAAATTTCCGTTCGTTCACTCCGTTAATCGAATACTCAGGGGACCAAGAGGTGCTCAGGTTTGGAAATTTTTTAGTCGAATCATCACTCAGGGCCTTAGCACAGGAAGACTTGAGAAATCACAACCCCAGAACGCTTACCCGGTATCGCTATTTAACGTAAATCATTCAGCATATTTGTCATAACTAGTCAAAGGAATACTTTTGTCACCCACACTAACGCAGCACGTGGCGCCTTCCAACTAAGTCAACACAAGAAGAAGATTTGGTCATCCTCAAGGACAACAATTTACCGCCACTTATGTGGGAACTAGGAAGGGTGACAGTGTGACCCGAGTGGCAACAGTGCGACTTGTTTAAACGTGCTCCTTCAAGATTATGTGTTTGCCCATTGAAACAGACTCAGATCAAAGGAACTAACATTTATTAATAACATCTAAGAGTCATATAGTTTGGATTATAATATCCATACGTTCTTAAGGATTTCGTTGTTTTTTTAATTTTTGGCTACATGTTTCTTATTGCCACCTTTCAGGCTGGCATAAATTACTTTGATTGAAAGTCAGAGCTTTCAAGGACACAGTCTGCAATTTTCAGTTGTTGTTTTATGTTTTTGGCATTGACATTTTTGCTTTTGCTTTTGAATTGTAATTGATTTTGAATCTGACTGATTGGAATAAAAAATAACCAGTGTGAAAATTTTAAGCATTTGTAATTATTGTTATAAAGTCAGAATTATTAAAAGTGTAATTATTTCTCAAAGCGGCAGTTTTATTCATGGTAGAGGTTAATTACTTTATCCGTTATTGACAAAGTCTAGGGTTTATCCCGAACAGTTTTATACATCATACTCAATATATATGAAATCTATATTTATATGTAAATAAATAAATTACCGTTTTTTTTTTTCGGAATATCCGATGCCGGGCAGTCCTCCCGTGGCCTCCGACGCCTCACGGGAGTCGCGCATTAACTACAGCCACTCCCCACATCCTGCAGGGTTAGTGACTGTAGATATCAGAATCGTGTGCCCTAAGCAGACGGAGAAAATCCAGAATGACCGCCTTCTGCATTTGGCCTGCCAGTCACTCGGCTGATTTTTGGCAGGCCGGTATGACCTTCAGTTCCGAGAGCAGCGTAGGCTTTATCCCTTCGACTGCACCGATTATTAGGACGACCATTTTTATCGAGTAGTCTGGATACAGCACTTGGAGCTCGTACCGGAGATCGCGGTATTTGGTCCGTTTCTCCCCATCCTTCAAGGTGATGTTTTTTCTGCAGGTGCCAAGAACTCAGTGACATACATCACTTTGAGCTGATGGTCGAGGAGGACTATGTCAGGCTTGTTGGCTTGGATTAGCCTGACCGGCATTTCTCGTTCTCGACCACGGACTTAATATCTCCGGGGACGTAAGTTATCACTGGTGTCTGGTCTATCCGTACGAGTGCCTTAGATGGTAGGATAGCACTCGTAACGCCGCGTTATGTTACTCACAAATCGTAAGAGGGGATCAGAGTTCTTGAGGATGCTAGTTGCCATATTAAGTACTACTCTGCCATGCGTACATTGCAGGCTCAAGAGTCTTCGGTCCCCCGTTGACGTGGGAGGTACACGTAAGGAACGGACGATCAAAAATTATTAATACCAATATTCCGATCAGTACGCACAAGAACTTGATATTTATTGTGGTGAAAATAAAAAATTAACGCCTGATTATGAATACAAACGCATATTCAGTGAAACAAATTATCAAAGTTTCTATAAATTCCTTAACGATGAAACGTGGCTACCAGTATATGAAGCTATTTCTGTAGATGACAAATATAACAAGTTTATTGCCATACTTTTAGAACATTACAATAGCTCATTCCCTCTGAAAAAAGTAAACATCTCTAAAAAAAAGAAACCAAAATGGATAACAAAAAAATGTTCTCGATGCCAAAGAAACGTTAAATTTTTTGTCGGAATTATACCAACATAACAGATTAACGAAATCAGTATATACTGAATATAAAACTTTCTATACCAATCTACTCATAGATGAGAAAAGGAAATACTATGGAAAAAAAATAATCAATTCAGATAATAAAACCAAAGCTGTATGGAATATTATAAATGCTGAGAACAACAAAATTAGCCAAGAAAGTAATAAATTCGAAGGAATTGTTATAAATAACGAAACCATTACTTCTGCTTTAGAAGCAAGTAACGCATTTAATAATTTTTTCATTACAGCGGCACCCAACCTTGTTCGCAGGAGTCCAGTAAACCCCAATTTAGCACATATATTGATAAACGTAAATTCAATATATCTTTCAGAAGTAACTCAAAATGAAGTGTTAGAAATAATAAATAATTTAAAAAACAAATTCTCTGCTGGAGATGATCATATTTCTAATATATTGTTAAAAAAGATCAGTGTTTTCATAGTTGAACCACTAACATATATCATTAATGAGTCCATATCAAAAGGTGTCTTTCCAGAAAAACTGAAAGTTGCAGTCGTTAAACCCATATATAAAAAAGGAGACCCACTTCAAATGGAAAATCATAGACCTATAAGCATGCTATCGAGCTTCTCCAAAGTATTTGAAATAACCATGTATACAAGATTATTGTCCTTTCTTGATATTCACAAAATTATTGCTACAAATCAACATGGCTTTCAAAAAGGGCAAATCAACAACGACCGCAATTTTCAGTTTTGTGGAAAAAATTCTAAAATCATTAGATGAAGGATACCTTGTGCTCTGAGTGTTTCTGGATCTGTCTAAGGCTTTTGACTGTGTGAATCATGATATACTTTTAAATAAGTTGGAAAAAATAGGTATACGAGGACGAGCACATGATTGGTTTAAGTCCTACCTTAAGGGGAGTATTCAAAAAGTAAATATTAAAGACAATGGTACAGACTATTACTCAGAATCAAAAGGCATAACCATGGGAGTTCCACAGGGCAGTGTGCTTGGTCCGATCTTATTCATATTATATATAAACGACCTATCAACGATAATCACAGATGATGCAATTATGTTAACAAAATACGCAGATGATACAAATGTTCTAATTTCTGAAAAAGCTTTTACCATAATAGAAGAAAAGACACTGGCAAGTATGTCACTAATCACAGATTGGTTTCATAATAATTCATTGCTGTTAAATACGGGCAAAACCAACTGCATACTATTCAGGCACAGTAGAAATGATAAGACTTATCCTACAGAAATAAAAATTAATGATGTAAACATCGCGTTCACAAACTCAACTAAATTCTTGGGGGTCACTGTTGATCAGAATATGAATTGGTCGGACTATGTACACTTGCTCTGTGGAAAACTCAGCAAAGTTTGCTACTCAATTAATGAACTAAAAAAAGGTGGCAGATGAGAGCACGCTATTAACAGCTTACTATGGTAACTTCTATTCATTAATGACCTATGGAATAATATTTTGGGGGGGGGGGTTCACACAGTCAGGAGGTTTTTAGGATCCAGAAAAGAGTAATTAGGGTCATGACAGAGTAAGCGATTCATGTTGTGGTCTGTTCAGAGCTCTTAAAATATGAACTGTATCAGGTGTATGTGTATATCAAAGTTTGTGTTTCGTTTACAATAACAGAGATAACATTAAAGATGCCCTTATAAAACATCAACATAACACAAGGCATAAAGATAATTTTTGTTATCCAGTTCATAAAAGTGCTGTTATTATAAATGTCTGCAGTGGTATAACTGCCTACCCAGTTATATAAAAGAAATTAAAACTCAACGACTCTTTAAAAAAACAATCAAGGATATATTAATACAATCAGAACCATATAATATGAATGAGATTAATGAAGCTACCTTCCTGTGAAGCACTTGCGAGCTCTGAGGTGCGAATATATATCTTTCTCTATTGTTCCTTTTTTCTTTTCTTTTAATCCCTTTATAAACTGTGATAAAACAATGAAAATAGTTCTTCTTCTTTTATAGTTTGTTAAACCAATGAAAATAGTTCCTGCTCTTTTATAGTTTGTTATTTATATTGCT
The DNA here is from genome assembly GCA_029963845.1 of Rhamnusium bicolor. Classification (NCBI taxonomy): domain Eukaryota; kingdom Metazoa; phylum Arthropoda; class Insecta; order Coleoptera; family Cerambycidae; genus Rhamnusium; species Rhamnusium bicolor. The sequence continues at coordinate 358,895 of JANEYF010004182.1, forward strand.
AGTACTAAGTCTTTTTTTTAAATGTGTATTGTAAGCTAACGAGTGGGCATCGATATTCAATGAAACAGACCAGCATTGAATTCCGAAGCCCACGTCCACTAAACAATTTAGTATTGTCCCTAGTATGAAATAAATCTATCTATCTATCTATCTCGATCTAGGATGAATACATCTGTGAATATTCATCATCTTGAGCGCATATCTGTCTAATTGGCGCAGCTCGTCTACCGTCCACTTTAATACTCCGAAGGAGTAGAGTAGAACCGGAATGGCAAGAATATTAGTTGCAGACACCTTGTTCTTTCCCGAAAGTTCGAAAGACCAAATCATTAGGAGGCGGTGTCTGTACTTACTGCGGAGAGAATCCTTTATTTGTGTTACAGCCTGGATGTGCCTTTGTTGCACACTCAGATATGTATAAGTCTCTCCGGCATCCAGATGTTTTAGGATGTTTCCGTCTGTGAACTGCGCATCTTCAGAGAATTCCCCGCATTGTTCTCTCTTGAGGTGGACGGCTGCACATTTGTTCAGTCTGAACTCCATACCAATTGCCCGCGTGTATTCTTTGACCACCCTAAGAGCGTTTTGTAGTTCACGCTCTCCGGAGGCATCCATATAAAATAGATGGGTGACCTTATGTCTCCCGTCGCTGGGTGGTCCACATTGATATCCGCGGGTTTGGCGAAGCCCAACAGACAACGGTAGCAGTGAGATGTAGAAGAGGAGAGGACTCAGGGAGTCACCCTGGAAAACTCCTCTCCTAAATGCCACCTCTCTGACGTGACCCGCTGTGCACCTGATGTTATGGTGAAGCGGGTCTTCCAGAAGGACAGCAGTTGTCCTATGCATTCCACTAGTGGTGCTGGTACCGCAAGACATTCGAGCAAGTGCAACAGTAGCTCGTGTGATGTTGTATCAAATGCCTTGCGGTAATCAATCCAGGCCATCGATAGATTTCACATGTATTGCACAGAATCCTGTATAATACAGCGGTCTATCAGCAGGCTGTCCTTGCAACCTGCCATACCCTTCTTAGCACCACGCTGTTCGTGTCTCTGCTGGAAGACCGGATCAACAGAACTCAGTGTCCTAGCATACAAGATACGTGTAAATATCTTGTAGCAGGAGTTGAGACAAGTGATCGGCTTATAATTCTTCGGGTCGGAAAGATCCCCCATTTTGGGGATGAGCACGGTACGTCCTTCGACGAACCAGTCCGAAATCTGCTGCCCCTCGTTCAACCATGAGTTGAGAACTCGCGCCAGACGGCGGTGAGTGGAAGGAAATTTCTTCCATCACCAGTTGTGAATGCTGTCTGAGCCCTGGGCAGCAAAGTTCTTGGTACCAACAAGTACTTGTTGGACTTCTTCCGTACTGATTGCCGGGCAAACTTCCTCTGGCTCTTCCAGATGTCTGTGGCACAGAGTCTAGAAGTGTGCAATTGCTGGAGTGTCGCTTTTGAATGGGCGCGTCGTTTCGTAAATTCTCTTCAGAAGATTTCGACATCTTCCACAGTCGGCGGATTATATACAACACGTATTCGTACGGAACAAATTGTTTTGCTCCATACTCCTCACCCGCCACTTCAACGTTTTCCTTATAGCCATGAGCGCTCGAATCGTATCTAGACAGTGCTGCTTGATGGTAAGCATCACTGTCAGATTTAAAGTATGTTGTTGACGTCTTAATCCGACCGCTATGCATCAGATTCTGGGAGTAGAAACTCTACCACCCGTCGTGTATTCCACCACACTCTGGATCTGAGAAGCGTGTTGTCTGGCCGACTGTACTTGCTCTCAATTTTTTGTATACGCAGCTTATCTTTTTCGACCCCATGATTGGTTGACTTCTCACGGGGAACGAGTTGCTCCGCGGTGTTGTACATGGATTTACTAGGTGTCTGCATCTTCTGGAAGTTCCTCATCGACGAGGAGTCCATTCTAGCCAGAGAAATTTTAAGAGCGATTTATAAATGTAAGTTGGATATCTGGTGAAAACGCAACCTTAATTAAGCCATTTCAAATATTTACATCAGATAAATAATAACACCACAGACTTAGACAACCCCCGAATCCATAGCTGAAACTGTCTAGAAGGAGATTGCACTTAGAAAAACGTGGTCATGCAACCATTCTCACCATCATTGCAAGTGCCGGTGGCAGAAATAAAAGCCGCAGCTGCAATAGAATAATTTCTAGTCAAATTTCCCACGCGCCAATTACTCCATCGAGATGGTGGACAAACATATTGAAACATTATTCATACATCTATGAAATAATTTATAATAAAAAAACATACTGAATAAATAATATTATTTCAGAATCTGTATGAAAATTTAACCTAAATAATACGTAATTTACAAGATGCAATAAAATTGACCAAAATAAATCAAAATATTTAAATTAATATTTTTATAATATAGATTTATTACAACAGTTAATTTAAAAAATAATTATATTATTAAAATATCCAATGAAAATAAATGATTATTTATATATTAATACATTCACGCTTCAAAAAAGTGTACGTTGATAAATAATAAAACGATAAATTATCAATAACAAATTTATTTACATGACGTTTTTAAATAAAATGATATGCAGTTATTAGTTATTTATTATGAAACAGACCTAACTTAAATTCATACATTGGCTTACCCAAATTGGGAGCAGAATATGCTACAACATAATTATTATCATCAGTTAATTATCACCGTTTGACTTGCTTCAATTTTATGATTTTCTGTATTATTATTAATATAAAAGAAAATAGTGGTAGTTGTAGAACTAAAATTTGAATGTTACTAAAAATAAATATTTAAAAAAAATTGGGTGTGCCAGTCTGCAAAACAGTCAAAGTCAGCCTGTAAAATATCTCCAGATTATGCAGTTTGCACATATTCATTCTCCGAGTGGATAAGTCGAGTGAATTCATATGATTTCCATCCAATCTTGGAGACATTTTATTTAAAGCTAATTTAGACTGGAATATAAAATTCAGTAGATACATAAATATATTTTAAACGAAAGAGATTGAGGCGACAGGTATGAGTTTCCTCCACCAACTTGCACTCGAGGTTTAATTTCTCAATTCCTTTAGGATTATTTATTTTTATTTCTTATTACAATAATTTACAATAATTTACGAACTTTGTATTTATTGGTTTCCAAAAACCAAAATCAAGATTTGCTGAATTATAATGTACTTGTCATTTATTTTGTAGCTCCATATGTCGATTGTTGCAAATATTACCTTACGCTTTAGTACGTAATGGCAAGAAAATATTACTAAGTATTTTAAGAATTCTTTCGTCAGTAGGAAAAATATTTTTGAAGAACGGTAATTAAAAAGTTTTACTTAGTATAAACAATACTTTAATCTCCTTAGAGCATAATTTTCCTATCTATGAAGATATCTGAAATTATACATTTTTGGTTTATGCTAACGCATTTCCAATATTATTGTGTAATCTGAGATATATTCATTATTAAATATTTCAGGAATATTTCAATATTTAGATTTTATGATATTAAACTCCCAAGTTGCTTCTTTTTACACATACAATATTGGATTAATATTGGACCAATATCATAGAAAGGTTGGCTCAACGATACCGGGAGCCTCAAACCAATCCTTACTTTATCATATCTTCTGGAAGGCGAAAACAAAATATAATTTCAACATATGTACTATAGAGCTCAACATGGTGTCCCATCTTGTTGAGTTCTATGGTTGCTAATCATACGTAAATATACATATTATTACACATATATACATATAATTTACAGATACAGAACATGCCTATTTTTCATATTAAATAAACTGTGTTGTTATGTATACATACATAAATTATAATATTCATTTAATGAATTATTAAATTATATTTCGTGTAACGTATCGCCTATGTTATCTTTTATTTTCTTCAGATACATGAATTATGAATAATTCGCAAATTAGAAAATATGAAGGTTAGTTTAACAGTACTCTTAGTTTAAATCGCGTAAAATGATCTTTATAACTGTCCTTCCTTTAATATTTTTAATAAATAATTCCAATGGCGCGAATATATTAGCAATAGTACCTACACCTTCTTATAGTCATCAAATAGCTTTTACTGAATTATGGAAAGAATTATCATTAAGGGGTCATAAAGTTACTTTATTAACTACGGATCCTAGAAATAGTGCATATTTACCAAATTTAAGAGAAATTGACATGAGAAGTTCTTATAAAATATGGAGCGAAACATATAGTTTTTCAGAGGCTGCTCAGGAAGGTTTGGGATTGTGGAATATTTGGACATTTTTCTTAAATTTATTGTCAGATATATGTGAAGACCAACTAAGTCAACCAGAACTTCAAGAATTGATTCATGAAAATGAAAAATTTAATTTTGATGTGGTGATGGTAGAAGTATTTTATCCAGAATTATTAGCTTTTGGAAAAATTTACAATTGTCCAACAATTTTAGTCGCCACTATAGATTCTACTGTTCAGATGTATCAATACCTTGGCAATCCTGCACATCCTGTATTACATTCTGACATCAATATACCATATGAAGGAAAATTAAATTTTCAAGAGAGGTTAATCAGCACTTTGTTTCATTGGAAGTCAATTTATTTTGAATATTTTACTTTCCTTCCAAGAAAACAAAAAATTGTTGACAATTTTTTCGAAAATGTTACAAATACGAAAATCGAAGAGTTAATAAGTAATATAGATTTAATGTTAGTTAATGTAAGTCCCCTTTTTAAAAGGAGCCAGGGCACTTGGACCAACAACAGTTAATGTTGGAGGAGGTAATCATTTAAAGCCTTTAAAGCCATTACCAAAGGTATGTATGAGTGGATCAGTAAGTCAGGAAACTACATGAAAGTTTACAGTAGTAGGCCAATATTATTATCAGTATCCTTCCTACTAGAAATAAAATTAGTACATTTAATTAAGCGAAATGAAAGAAATAAAACAAAAGAAATATATACATACGGATATGCAAAGCAACAACTTTTTTATTATTTATGATGCTTAATATTTATTATTATATTACTTATAACTTGACTTAGGGAGTTTGGATGTCACTTCAGAGAGAGATTTATAAACTTAAACCTGTATTCCGAAAAACGCGTGATATAAGAGTAATAAATTAAATTGCAGTTTTTGACAATGTACACATTAATTAAATTAATTAATCAGCTTTTGCATATAAAATAGGCACCGATGAGCGGTCGTCAACCGACGAGAATTATATTAGCACCAATGAGAGACTGATAATTGTATGTATTGTCGAAGGGTGAATATCATTTGCATCCCTAGGATGTTATTGACCTTGCAGTTTGTAGTTTATTCAGTTCAGTTCGAGAACACCGTAGGTAGCAATCTGTTGTGTGTACGGCGAGTACAAAAACATTTTTTATTTATTCGATATTATCTGTTTAGTGTGGTGCGTTAGTGGTCGTAAAAAATGGCGTGGCAGTCCGCGAGTTACGTGATGGCCGTAACAACTAAATTTTTAAAAACAATTATAAATTTTAAAACTGAAGGAAATCAGCAACAATAAATGTAAAATACTTTTAAATGTGACTTATTACAAATGAATATAAGAAGTCCCCGGATAGTCCTGAATTGTTTTTTCCGAATTACAAATTTGTTCTCATTGAAACTTGATGTCAGACATGAAAGTGAATATTGAAAATGTTTAAAAAAAGTTTCTTACTTTAATTTTTTAAAAAAAGTAGTGTCCTTTTAAAAGGACAGTAGGTCTTCCAGATAGCTTTGGAAAAATTAATACCCATTGTTTCAAAAAACCTTTATTACAAATCTAAGATGTATGATATAGATTATATTTTAGTGTGATAACTGAAAAAGTAATTTTTGACATATAAAGCAACATTACATTTATTACAAACTTTTTTTATTGCATAAAGTACATCGTCTCTATTTTTCCTGTAAAATCACGAGATGATCCATCCTGTCAAATCGGGAATGTTCATGCATGTGACTTGACATTTTTGATTGATTGCTACTTGTCTTTCTATAAGTTTCCAAAATTCCACAAGCAACAGATCTTCTGAAGGATAGTGGTCCATTTTGCCTGCATTTATTTTATGCATCTGCTAAGCGTTTTGTGCAGCCATATCAATGCAGTGTGAAATTATCGGAAAGTACCATTTTTTCCACGAATACTTATTCAATATAGGCTCATGTTTTGGTCTGCCCTGTCAACCCCACCCATGTTCTCATTATATGATTTTATAATTGATATATTCTTTTTATTTTTTTTGGGAATACCATTGAACATCTCTAACAAAATTTACAGAGCAGGCATTTGTTGCTACAGAGACGATGCTGTTATCGTTCCATTTGCAAATTATTATATTATCTTCTGTTGAGCATTTGTAATCGAAAGTACCCCTATCCTTTTTTTTTTAATTGTTTTGAATCAAGTAAAGGGCATTTTGCAAGCCTAGTATTTCTAATTGTACTGGTTGCTTTTGATTTTCATGAGTGTTAATTCACATATAAGTGTGACAGATGTGAAAAAATTATCGAAAAACATATGATAGGACACGTCAAGGAAAATCGGCAGTAATATATCAGCATATTGTGGAACAATAGTAGCTCCTGGACTGAAATCTTTGTATTTTTCTCGCAACTTATAATATTTTTGCCATGATAAGGATAAAACCAGGTGATATATCTAAGTCTAGTCGTACCCATCCAAAATTTGTAATCCCTACGTATGGGCTTACCTTTTATAAATTGCTTGCATCCATGGCGCACAAAATAGGGTATCATAGATTCATCTATACTGTGAAATTGTTTTAATGGAGAAAATTTTTGGAAATTTTCAATGAGTTTGTTGAGTAGAGGACGCTTTGTCGAAAATTGATCTATCGTATCAAGGTTCTAAATGTCACTACTATGAATATTTCCCATAATAAAAGTCAATCTGTCTCTTGACATAGCCGATGAAATTAATTTGTTATTGGAATCGTCAGAATTTTACCAGTACAATTTTCTGCTCGGTATATCCACTAACTAAAAGAATTCCGATAAAACATTTAATTTTCTGGCAACTTCAAATTTTTCCAGTTAACAAATGAAGGGGTTATGGCAAGAACAGCATATGTCAAAAAACGTAATTTTCAGTAGAGACAAAAAACTGAATATCTTCGTTAAAATAAGATTTTTTAAAATATGTCTCTCACTGAAGTTGAAGGTGGATGTAAACCTTAAGATCACTTTGATTACTAAAGAAAATAACGGCAGAAATTTTTATTTGTTTGACGTGCTGTTTTTGCATGAAACTAAAAAATTACACATGCAAAATTGAACGATTCTTTAGTCAATACTAACAAAAGCAATAAACAAAACACTTTAAAATACATTCTTTATAATTTCGAGTTGGATTGGAATATAAACAAAATATTTTAAGAAGAAAAAAAACATTTCAAAGTAGGTACTCAATCATCATCATAGTAAGTGCTGTTATCTTCAGGACCGATGTCTGCTGGTCTTCTTCATTATCTCTTGATCCGTTTAATAATAGGGATTTATAAAAAGTATTTTCTTTGCTGGTTAATATAGTAGTGGTATCTTTCCCGATTTCTTCCAAAAGCAACATGTCAGAGACAAATGTGGTTTTTGCAGAACCTACTATAATTCAAACATACGCTGACAGGTGCTCTTTTTATTAGAAATAATAGTATATAAAAATAATATTTCTAAAGCCAGTGTTGCCAATATCTTATAATTTAAATTATTTGACATACGTTGTTTTTGCTATTTATTTAATTCAGAAGCAGTGCAATAATATCATTATCAGTAAATTTGTTCAATATTTTAACTGGATTTGAAACGTCCTCATAAGGTTTTTGAGGTTTTCAAATTGAGAATATATTTTACTGAATACCGGTGTCATCCCAACCAAAAAGACGTTTTATTTTTTATTTTTAGACTAAACAAACAATTAACAATTAACATTGTGACAGTTCGTTTATAATTTAAACGCATTTTATATGATTATTATGGTCGCAGAAAGTACAGTTTATCATGCACACCTCCAAATATAGCTGAAGCGGCAAACTCTGCTTCCGACAACATTTTGCCGTATAAATGCCGACAAAGATATGAATTTGTTTGCAAGAAGTCCATGGTTTGGAGAAATGATAACCAGATAAACTTTTTCTCGGAAAACGTTCATCTAGCTTGTATTAGTAAAATATCCAACAATTTAAAGCCATCTACTCTGTGAAGTATGTATTCCATGTTACGCAATACAATTAACATCAAACAGAACGTAGATATTTCGAAATACGATAAAATCAATGCATTTCTAAAGCGAAGATCGACGGGGTTCAAAAGCAAAAAAAACTAAAGTTTTAACAACACAACAAATTTGGATATTTACTAATGATGTACGTGACGATAAATTCCTGTTTATAAATGTAATTATTACATTATTTTTAATGTTGTTAATGTGAAAATATATTTTAATCATTTTATATAAGTAGCATTAATTTTTGGGTATTGCTGGAGCTTGCCGATTACATGAGTTATGAGATTTAGAAATAATTAATGTTCAAGATCTGGAAAAAGTGTTACTTGTAACTATGCCTAATACAAAAACTCACACGCCACGTTCTTTTCGAAATTACAGCCAATTACTACAACATTTATAAGAAGTATATAGATCTTTGGACAATAGAAATAAACAATACAACCTCCGATTCCTCCTCAATTACCAAAATGGCAAGTGTACACAACAAGTGATTGGATCAATAAATTTGGAAATATTCCAAAGCAAATTGTAGCATTTCTTAATTTGCCGGATATTCAATTGTATACAGGCCATTCATTAAGAAGGTCTTCTACCACTGTTCTTGCAGATAGTGGAGCTAATCTAACAGAAATAAAACAACAAGGAGGTTGGAAATCAAGGGCAGTGGCAGAACATACATCGAACACTCAATAAATAATAAAATGAAACGAGGCCAGAAAATATTCCAATCTTTTGAAAATACGTCTGATACTGCAAATATGCCTGAAACTATAGTTAACTTTGATGTTGATGACTTCGACAACATACCAACAAATCGGCCTATAGCAACAAAATCGACAACCAAAAACTTACCTTCAACAAGTACCACAGAAGTTAGCACTGTTAACACAAATTCAATCAATAATTATAATAATTGTATTTTCCACATTTATAAAAAAATAGCATTTTCTACTCAATATGAAAGTCGTTTTTATCACTACTTAATTACATATACCTAATATGTATTTTCCAAGTGACTGTTAAAAATAAATAAATCTTTGTAAATTCTAATCCAATATTTTATTGCGGTGTCGTAGAAAAAATAGCATTTCCTACTCGAGATGAAATACGTTTTTTTCGTTCGTGAGATTGCCCAACTCGCTTCACTCGTAGGCAAATTCTCATCTCATGAAAAAAACCATGTGTATATATCTGAAAAATAAGTAGGTACAATATTGCTATTATATATATTTATTTCATAGGAGTTACTCAAAGATAGTCCGTAGTCCTACTGTCATTTTAACAGTACATTGGAAAATAAAGGGCCTTGTATTTTCTAATATAAAGAACTAACCTAACATTCTTACAAGACTACTTTATTTTTTCTTTTGATATAATTTTTGTGAAGATAAATCCCTAAGCGATCTAATAGATTAAAGAATTCACTTACACTCAAATATCTTTGTTGCTCATGACGAAAAGTGGTCTTGTAAATCAGTTACTATCACGGGTATCATACTAAAATTTCTGATATTATCTGTTATATAAAAACAAATTCGTACCAACTAATAAGCTTATACTATTAGCGCCATCGCGTTATTAAGCACCTGACCTACTCATTTTACAGAAAACATTTCTAATCCTTTTAAAAGGACGGTAGGATCAACTGGGTTGCAATATATGGTAACCCATATTTATAAGCTTTTACTATCGCTGCTGCGTCGGCATCTTCTTATCCAACTGGTAAGTGGGGCGTCTGAGTAACTCGCGTCTTCAGAAAGTGGTTTTGTGTATTTTTATGTAAAATGTGCGATTGTCATTGTTCCGTTCAAAAACGTCACTGTCCGGAATATAATGATAAATAAACGATAACCTCCAAATATCTATCTGGTTCCCAATTGTTTATAATAGAGTATTTTTAGTAGGTGAAGAATTTCTGTTTAACCTTTGGTCGATCTCATATTTATTAAGGAATTATTATGTTTACCATCTAAGTTAATAGTATCTTGTACATATTTACATTATCCAATTTTGTTTATTATTTAAGTACTTTTGTTGTAATAACAATCCCCGAAGTTAACGCTTTCACACTGAAAGAAAATATGATTAGAAATATGTGTCACATAAAATATGCAATCATTTATTACTTTATTAGATAAATATTCAATATTTACGTCGATATTAATTAAAGTTGGGAACAGCTGTTTATAGTTTTCCTTTCATAAGGGTTGCGACTGCCTTTGGTTGGTTTGACCTTCAGCTACTATTGTTAAAGTTTTCTGTCTCATAAACTTCCCAGTTGCCTAGCAGTAGGGAGACAACTTATCATACCGCTCATAGAGGGCGCTACGATCGACTTTTGGGGAATAATTAATTTAAATATCATTGTGTAATTCATGTGTTATGTGGTACTATTAGACTATTCTTATAGTAGAATTTAATCATTAAATATTATTTGTGATATAATATGAATTTATTTTAGTTACTTTCATATCTTATTTTATAAAGTTTGATTTTTTATATCAAACTAGTTTACCTCCTTGATAGAGACAGGAAGATAAGCCATTTTAATAATCAACTTTGCACCGGCAACACCTCTTGGCAGACAATCGATAACATCAATCAACTTTTGAAATGTTATCTTAATTTACTAGTGTTGTGAACAACCATCAGGTAATACTAATAGTTTTAAATGATTTATTTTTCTTGCAAGTTCTCTTCAAGATGTATATTTTTAAGGAAAAGTTAATAATTAATTTTTCTAATTTTTTTTGTGAAAATGTGACACATGTTCTAATAATATGTTTCTATTTATTCCTTTCTTAAATACATAGTCTGAAGCCGGCTTAAAAAGCTAATATTATTGATGCTAATATTAATCTGTTAAAACTAATATAACTCATCGCTATAAAATTATTCATCATTGAATAAAATTCCTAGAATTTATTCATCGCTAAAATATATTCATCGGTAATAGTAAATTCATCAGGAATTTCTTTTGTGAATTTATATTTCACACTTCCAATTTCATTTGGACATTAATATTTGCACATTGGCAAATTAAAAAGTCACGATTCTTGGATCCAGAGGATTAGTTCCGTGGATGTTTTATTTGGAGGACCAGAACTCATCTGTAACTGTAATGTGATATGCGCTCCACAATTTTGAGTAACGTTTCATTTCATCGGTAGACTATGTATTAAGAAATTAGGTGTCCATACCAGACGAGAAAACGTTAACTTCAAGACTCACGCCACCTTTCCATCACAGGTCAGCCTTCGCTGGAGTGTGGCAAGTTATTTTCTTTTAGATTGTGTTAGGTGAACGAGTTTCACCCACTTGTAATAAATTTTTGTATATATATATTTGTCGGTAATTTTAAATTACCATTTTGTGTTGCTGTTGATTTAATAAATACTTAATTTTATTAATTAATTTTTTTATTCTGTCTCTACCTTAGACAGAAATTCTGTAGATTCTGAGTTGGGGGGATGAAAAAGTAATCACTGGTAAAACTGCAGATGGCGCCCTTAATATAAACATATATTTTTTTATATTACTTATTCATCCTCGCCTACTACTCGTTGATAGAATTATTTGAAGTGAATAATAGTGAACCAAGGTCTCAAGGAAACAAGAAACGCACGGCCCTTGCCTCCCAAAAAAATCAGCTAGCCGCAGGCACAGGAAATTTCTTCGCTTTCCTTGTCAATAAGAATAGTTCTTATTGATAGGTAAAGTGAAGGCTTTTCCAGAAGTACCTGATTTGGTTTCCTCTTGTATTATCATACATAAATACAGTCCAATCATTAGTAAATCCGCTGTGACGAAACATGTGTTGTTGAAAAAACACCAAACGTTGATTGGCGGAGACAAACAAAGGTGGTGCAGGGAGAAACTGTTATGTAAAGATCAATTACCGTTTACTGTACAGTCTGCTTTCTGTTCGGCAGTTTGCCCCTGATATTTACGTCATGACATACAGACTCCTTAAGTCAGCTTATAACGTTTAATAAATATGTTAGTCCTGTTGTGCTATACTTATTTGATTCGGACCACAAAAAAAACATAGTTATGTGCTCTGATGTTTTAGGTCCATTCTAATAATTTTTTCAAACTTTGGAAGCTTATATAATATTAATATTGTATAATGTAACACATTTTTGTATTAAACGCATTTACTGTCACTAACTTTTTCTGTTTTCTGTAAAAATTTGTGTATTTGCGGATATGCAGACAAGAATTTACTTTATTTATTTTATTTATTTCAAAAACCAGTTGATTTAAAAATTCAAATATATGTATATTTATATTTTAAAACCATTATGTAGCATCTTACGTTGTAGTATTAGCTGAGAAAACAAAATCGCACTCAGAATATTACGGATAAATTACTATGATTAGCTTTAGCTGTCCTTTGTACAATAAAAACAAATGATTATCTCAGTAAGCATTTATCCCAGTAAGCATGAGAGGTTACAAACATTCTGGAGAATTCTAAAATAGATGGGCATTAAGAACTATTTGTGTAAACGTATATAAATTCTCTTCTGGACGTTATTTTCAGATGTCAGGTGGCTAAAAAAAATGCTAAAGATGTAGTTTACAAAAAACGTTACGTAGAGATATATAAACCTAATATAACTTGCATAAATGAGAGTACTTATAAAAAGTTTTATTGAGCGCTGGCAGAAGTTGCAAAAAAGTTTTATTCTTTCTATAAAATTAAACATTTGATTAATGAAGAGATATTTATAAGTATCACAAAAATCGTACAATTAGAGGTGAAAAAAAACTAAACGGTTTTTATTACTATATGAAAAAGATATCAGGAAAATAACGTTTTGAAGAGAATTTTTATACATCATAAATAGATGTTATGCCTATCTATTTTAAAATTCTCCCCAAAACGGCCGAGGTTGCGTTACACAACTCCGCCATTTTTTTGAGACCATTGAAGATGAACGTACTTATATATACATTATATATATATATATATGATACTATATATATATATATATATATATATATATATATATATATATATATATATATATATATATATATATATATATATATATATATATATATATATATATATATATATATATATATATATATATATATATATATATATATATATATATATATATATATATATATATATATCACATATTGTAAAGTGCATGAGAATTAAAAACCATCGTCGGCAGCTCTCTGCGCTATTATCAGGCCAATATACGGAGTAAGAGGTGTTATCCCCACGGCCTGTAATAGATTATCAAGCAACACACTGCATATACTATAAAGAATATGAGAAAAAAGTATTCATTGTGAAATCTGTAAGAGTTAATATTCAACCTCTTAAAAAGTGCTTAAGTATAGTGATATAACACCATTATTTAAAAAATGAATAATTACTTCTGGAGGTCATATCTAAGAGTGATTTTGTGGCTGACATTAATAAATCTAACAGTATTTAATAATCCTCACGTAAGAAGTCACAAAAGAATTTTAACTGTCCAAAGAACTTCTTTAACAATACTTATATAAGTAACATGCTAACTGGGAAAGCTTGTATTTTTTGTTTTTAGGACCTGAAAGATTTTTTGGATGATGCAAAAGATGGTTTCATTTATTTTAGTTTGGGCGGTAATGTTAAAAGCAAAGATTTAAGTGGTCAAACAATGATAAATATTGTTGAAACATTAAACGAACTACCCTTCAAAGTATTGTGGAAATTTGAGGAGGATGATTTACCTGGAAAGCCAGACAATATTAAACTAATTAAGTGGGCCCCACAGCAAGACATATTAAGTGAGTACACTATGATTATAATCTGAGTGGAATATCGGTAGCATCAATATATACCGGGTGTTTCAAAAGTAACGTCCATCCTTTTGGTGATATATAAGGTCTCTAGATTCAAGTGTGTAAATACAGTCGATAACTACCTGAGCAAAATAAGAATAACTGTAGCTTGTGCATTAAAGTTTAGGGGGTTATAATTACTTTCTTATAAAAATATTAAACTTGGTGAATGTGGTACCACTAGAAGAGATATAGTGAATGAAAGAAGAAAAAAGGTACAATTTCGGGAAAAAAATTCAGAAATGTTTACTGCATTTCTGTATGAATCTCGACAAATTATGATGAAAAAAACATAACTTCGGGAAAAAATCTGTCTGCATGTTTGTAGTATTTATGTACTGCGACAGCAGCTACAGTTTTTGAGATAAAGCCTTCAAATTTGGTACATGTCCAAAGATAATGATAAATTCGGTGATAAACAAAATTGGCCTGCTGAAAGGAAATTCGCGGAATCCAAACTTTTTTACATTTGACTCCAAAAAATTCTTGAAGCAAGATTATAAATCAGATAGCCAATAAAATATATTTTCCAAATATTTAAATAAAGCTGATGTCAACTGAAATTTTGTACACATTTCACCTCATAAAATGGGGTTAGGATAAATTTGGCAGTTTGACATTTGAAATGTCTAATTTAATTACAAAAATGTCAGTATGTCAATAAGAAGAAACTATTAAAAAAATAATGATCTAACTTATTATTGGCCATAACAAAGAATACTGATAAATAATTGTTTAAAATTATTAATGAAATATTTCAAGGTACATTTAAAATTTAATAGAAGTAAGGCAAGAATTAAATTAGAACAATTTTTTTACATCAGGATAATATACACTGGGGATAAGAAAGTTATATGCTGACTATATCAGATATTTTTTATTAGAATATTCTACAAGATAATGGAAGATTAAATTCAAAGTTTGATTTTTTTTTCATAAATAGTGAAGTGTTATAAAGAAACAAAAAGAATCTTGGCCAATTTTGAATTTCTTGAAAATATTTAACCTCTTTTAACAAGAGACTTAAACATCATTTTAGGTATATGAGATTTTGACTATTTTGATATATAATCGAATATAAATAAATGATGGATGAAAAATGTGGTTCAAAAATCCAATCTTCTTAAGTGGATTTAGCTGTTTTTGAATATCGACGCCTCATATTCACAAGTAAAAATAAATCAAAATTGTTGAGTGACAAATTAGCCCTCGTTACCGAGATATTAGTCAAAGAAATTAACTATTGGATAATTGAAACATTACGCTATGACTCGTTTTACTGCAGTATCATATTTAATATTTGAGAGACCATTTATCACTCTTACTCGAGAATGTATCAACAGGACGCAGCACCAACACATTTCGACGTGGAAGTTAGACATATTAAAGAGTAGATTTACGCTGAACCAGTTGACGAACCTTGAAAAGAAGAGCAAAAATGAAGATTTTGCCCTTAACTTGTTCGCTTCGGAGAGAGCGTTGATTTAAAAAAAAAAAAAAGAAAAATTTTCGGAAATTTCGTATTTAAAAATGTGCAAATAAAGGGTTTGAATCTTTATGGAAATATTGTTTTGATTATTTCTTCCATTTTGGACTTGGATTATTATGATTAAGTTTAAATTAAATGCTTAGTGGTGTTTCCATTGTAAAACCTATTTACACCCAAAAATAGAAGAAAGTTTCAAGTAAAGTTTTTTAATCAGTTTCAGATATTCATTTAAAAAATACATTAAAATTTCAACCACGATGGTGCATCACTTTGTTAGGGGGAATACATCAACCAAGAAACTCGCGTCGTTGGATTGGAAAAAAACTTTCCAGTGAAAATAAGTCACTTTAAATATTCGTTACGCACACTGAGTTTCATACAAAAATCTTCACGCATTTCAGAGATATTAAAATCTTTTTTTTTTTTTTTAATAACAAAATGTATCTCAGAAACGAAGCATATAAGAGGAACATTTTAGCTACGAAGAATAACTTCCTGAATTTTCTCGATATACTTAAGGAAAATCCTGCATATATGACTTCCTTATAATCAAAACCCCTAGCATGCCATTTTACGACGTGCTAAATATACTACTAACGTAGTTGGGTGACCTACTGGAGAGATGTATATGACTGCTTAGTCAGCTCGGCGCGCCAAATATGCTGCAACCCGTAAAACTGCACATCAAATCTAGTCTTGTCTGTATTTAATAATAGACGCATTGACTCACCTATGAATTTAATCTACAAGAACTTTCACTGATGTTGGTCATACCATTTTGATGTTATCCTTTGTACCCATAAGTTGATAGAAAAACGAAACATATTACTACTATTAATAAATTACAACGCAAAACAAACAAAAAAGGTTTTTGTTAGTCAAAAATAGTAGTGATAGTTATTCATTTGAGCAAGGTATTTACCTTTCTCATTTGACAGAAACTGAAAGCTTTATTTTTGAAATGAAAAAAAAATGTTTGTCTTTAAAAGCGTCTTTTTTCCTATATACGGTTTTTCCTAGAAATCCATAGCGAGATTTTCTCTCGTAAGATGATGTGTCACTTTGTTTAATTTCCAGTAAACAGCTTTTTAAACAGTACAAAATGTACAAACTCGAAACTCTAATTCCACCAAACGGACTGAAAATAAGTTGTAGTTGTGTTTTTGTTTTCAAACATTTCCACTACACGGACAGAACAATCATGTCCTCTGTTTACGACGCTGACGATGCAACACTCACATGTAGAATATATTCAAACCAACCAATCAACTGTTGCTGCGTGCTGTTTCCACCTAGAAAACTCTGTTTTCAAAAATAAAAACAATAAACAGAAACCCTTTGATCTTTCCGCTACACAACGGCACGGCACTTTCAGTTGTTGACGAAAACAGTCACCGACGACTTATAGTCTCCGAATTGTTTCTGATTTTGGAAACTTAAGTTACTATTGTGTAGAAATCAATAGAGTTGCAGTTTTGTCCGTGGGTAAAGTTGGTAAAGTTTATTTCCAACTTATTTGCAACATAAAAAATGTCGGTTTCCTTGACAGTGCTAAAATGATCAAAGAAGTCGACTTTATTATCTTGCGAATAAGTTTCAAATAAACTGTATTAAGTTTTAATCGAAAAGCAGTATAGATATATTTCATTTTGGTTAAATAAGATTTTTAAATATTTATTAATAATAAACTAAAAATGTGAAATTCTGGTTCCTCGTCAAGGCAATTGCAAGATTTCTCTTCAAACTCTTGGTGTACTTTTATTAAGTGAGTATACGATAGATATGCCCTATATCTCACACGATTTTTTTCTTAAGACCGGCTTATCAACACTTGGTTAAAAGTGTTAGATAATTGTTTGGCAGATAAAGATGTCCAGTAAATAAAGTAGTAGTTAAAGTTAGAATCGGTTATCAAGCGTACTATTATCTGTTAATCAATCAGTTATTTTTTAGTTTATATAATATTTTTATAAAATGGCTACACTAATATTTCAGCAAATCTTTGTGATTGACTACTTTCTCCTTCGTGTATGTAATACGATATTTGACATTTAAAATAACATTAATTTGTGTAATGAAAATTAATTGGTGTAGTGTAGAAAACTTGGAAAATGAGAAGAAAAACAGGGTGCGAATTTTAGTAATACCGAAAGGCAAAATTTAATGTGTATTATGAATTATAAACATTTAAAAAAATAAGAATCCGACGCGTTACTTGGCGATAGAAAGAAGTAATATTGAAACAAATTAGACAGACATTATTAATTAATTCTTTATACTTTTACATCCAGCCTTATACTATTATTTATACGTAAATTTATTTATTTTTACATATATCTACAAATTATAAAATATGATTAGTTGAAAGATTGAAATTCAAGTTCATGTCAATTAACCTCAAAATATATAAAACTTTGTTTTTGCAGATAAAATCTTACAAAATAATTACGGTCATGATCGTGAATTTCTTCAAAATGATCACCTCTCTCCCGCAGCACATATAAGTTCTCCTCTCGCACTTGATTAATTAAAAAAATTCTTCATCATTTAAATAATTAATCATAATTAAACATATCTATTTTCATAACATTCTTGTCTGGGAAAATAAAAAATAATTGAAATTATCTGTTAATAGCTTATTACGCTGGAGTTATTCCTCCTATTATTTAGTTAATTCGTTATACACTACTTGGAAGTTATAGTTATTTTATTACACTCTTTGACTACAACTTTCCTTTGAACCGAACATTGATAAACAGATTAACTCCTAGATAATCAGTATTTGTCAAATAAATTAACTTGCGGCCGGTATTATCAACATCTTAAAGGGACCTTTAACTTAAAGGGAGTTTTAGTTACAAGAAAATGTAGAATAAACTTTATTGCTGTAGATCTTACAAAAAAAGAAGACATTAGCATTGTCAAAGTTTAGAGAATTATACACATATTAGAAATTTACCCAAGAACAAAGCACAGTAAAATGTATAAAATGTATAAAAGAAAATAAAAATTATGATTTATGAAACAGCAGAATAGAGACACACACTTAAAATAAACCTAAAACTAATAAGTTAAAGACAGTAAGCAATTTACTACAAACATTACTATTTTTTATTAATCTTTTTATGCAATTAGAAAATCACTGAAAGAATAGAATGTGTTTTTAATGAAATATGTCTTAAGATATTTTTTAAATAAATTAATTTGATTTATAGATTTTAATTCTGCAGGCAGGGTATTGTAAGCATTAATAACATTGTAATATAGCCCTTTTTCATAAAAATTATAGTGATGAACTGGTACTCTGAGGTCTCAGGTCCTTGTCTCTTTGTTATCGTCACATATGTATCACTGTTTCGTGTGAATTCACTAGAACTTTTTTTTACAAATGATACTAATTTATAAATATAAAGGGACGGGACGGTAAGTACATACAATTCTTTAAAAAACGGTTTAAATGAATCTCTACGACAGTCTAATTGAGAGTTGATTTCTCATAATTCGTATTAAGTAGCATGATGGATTTAATCTCGATATCATAGCATTGGTATAAGATCCCAATTTAACTTACTGTCTAATGTTACACCAAGAAATTTCACATTGTCTGTCTGTATAACAAAAGTACGTCTTAACTGGATATACAATGAAAAATCAAGATTAACAGTTGGAGAGAACATAACAAGGGTAGTTTTACTTCCATTTAAAGTTAATCCGTTTGAATCACAATATTCTGACATATTTGACGCTATTGTGTTAAATATATTCGCACAAATGACTGTCGTTGCCAGGCAGGAATTGTCATCAACATATTAATACAAATTGTCTATATTTAAATAATCTTTTAAGTTATTAATGTATAGAATAAACAAGAGAGGCCCTAATATAGACCCTTATGATACGCCTTGTCGCATAGGAACGATATTGGAAAGAGATGGTTGCATTACTTCGTTCTTAAAAGCTGTTATTGCAGTAATCTGAGATCTGTTTGTAAGATATAATTGAGTCAGTTTATTGCATGTACTGCGTTCACCGTAATACTCTAGCTTGTCTAACAATATTGAGTAATCAATTGTGTCAAAAGCTCTTGAAATATCAAAGTATAGACCAGCCACCTTTAAATTCGAATCAACTGCAGAAATAATTCTGGACAGAGATTGGTATATAGCCTTTTCCGTTGAACAATTTGGCACAAAACCAAACTAGCAATCCTTAATAATATTGTGATTAGTGAAAAATAAAATCACTCTACTATATATATAGCGTTCTCAATAATCTGACAAACGCATGGTGTGATTGTTATACCGTGGTAGTTTTCAATATTTTCCTTTTCGCCTCTTTTGTGTACAGGTATAGTTTTATTAATTTTTAATTTTGTTGGAAATATTCTCTCTAATAAACAATAATTTATTATGTCAAAAAGTAGCTTGGCAATATATACGATGACTTTTTTTATTATATTAATAGGTACTACATCTAGTCCGGTTCATTTTTTATTTGGCATTGCGAGAACAATGTCTATAATTTCTTTAGCGTTTGTTGGAATCAAGAACAAATTTGCATAATTTAGATTAATAACATTTTTCCTTTTTTTCAACAGGTTGTGTTGGCGAAAGAGAGAAATGTTCACTAAATGAATTCACTAAAGTTTCCGGGTTGGTTATTTTATTATTTAGCTGTAACTTTTTTTTTTTTGGTTTTTTCTATTTTTTATTATTAATACTTTTATTAAATATATCCCAGGTAACTTTCGATTTATTTTCGGCATTTAATATATTACTTATTATTGTCTAGTTGAATTTTGTATTATCGTATATATTTTTTGTAGTTTTTTTTTTTTCGCTTTTATATAATTCCAAAATATTGTTTTATTGTTATGCAATATACATATAAGTCCCTAATATGGAGTGACTATTGCTTAATTTCTGGAGGTATCCAACGGTTATAATTATTGACATTGACAGTTTTCTTTTGTTTAGGAAATGCATAGTATCAAAATAAAGTAGAAATATATTCAGAAAAGAATTGTACTTTCTGTATAAACTTCATCCCAAGTCTCGGAATCAATAAAATTCTTAAACAAATTAGTGTTGTCTTTATTAAATAACTTTTTAATATATAGTTTATTTTTACGTATTTCCTCTACAGCCTCCTCGACTATAAGAATTTGATGATTTTGATCCGATAGAGGATACTGAATGACTTCACAATTTAATAAATTTATTGGTGTGTTGCTAAATATATTGTCAATTATTGTATTCGATTCATTTCTGGTAATATAATTTACATAGGTAGTTAGGCCATAAGTAGTAAAATTATCTAGTAAAACCTGTGAACTGTTTAATTGATGAGTTTAAAATATATATTGAAGTCTCCACAAACAATTATAAAATATGCCATAGAGAATAGTCCATTTAGTATTTCTTCCAATGATTCTAAAAATATTTCTAAGTCTCGTGCAGGTGATCGATAAACTGACAGTAGCATACAAGTAGTATTAAATAAATTAAACTTAGCGCATACATACTCTCTATTTTGCTCAATTCTAGAACAATCAATATCATCAATCTTTCAATTTTAAAATTTTCTTGGACATAAATGACCACACCGCCATTTTTTAATGTAGTTCTACAATAACTATTTACTAATTTATAACCTGGTATTGAATACAATAAAATTTCATCAGTCTTTAAAAAATGGTCTTGAACACATAGAATTGTAGGCGAGAACTGATTTAAGAATATGTCTATTTCGATATATTTGTTTCTTAAACGCTGAACATTTACATTCATTAATTTAAATTTGTGACTTTTATTGTTGGAAATCGGTTTTTTATTTCATTTGTAATATTTTTATCTATCTCCTCGAAAAGAAAAAAAGTATACTTTTTTACAAGAAGACCTTTGGGCCAAGTGTTAGTTTTATATAGTTCTGATAATAATTCATAATCAGCACCAATTTTGAAACACTTTGTTTTAGCACTTTTCCATTTGAAAAGCAGTTCAATACTAAATTCGTTGTTGGGTAATTTTTCTACCAAATAGCCCTTTATTTCAGCTGCGGAGATACCATACAATCATGTCTTGCGGCTCACTGCAGAGAAGTTATGTACACTCATACCGCTTGTTGTTAATGGATAGGTACTCCCAAAGAGTCGCTTAACTGAACGCCGACGTTGTATGTTACCAGGTTGTCCTATAGGGATAGCCATGTCGTTAACTGAACCCGTACTAGCAATAATACGGGTGATATTATTTATAATTTTTTCAACTTGTTCACCGATATCCTTTTTTACAGTTTTTTTTGGCCGTTCATTGTCAGTAAATTTCTTTTTTTTTTAAATCAGTGGCATTTGTAGAATTTTTTACCACTTCATTAAAAGATTTAATTTGGTTTAAGGGCTCACTACCCTCTGTTAATAAACGTACGAGGTCAGTATTACTTTTGCGCAGATTTTTTACTTCTTCTTGAAGACTTCCGATAGTTGACTTTAGAACTAAAACTTCTGCTTTTATTATTTCACTAATTAATTACTTTCTTATACCTAATATAAGGAAGTATAGTAATTGTGATTTTTTTGACCACGAGATTTTGATTGATATATGCATTTTGAACCCTCCTGAATCCGTTATGACTATTTTATGAATGATGTCTGTCGGTGCGTATGTGTGTGTGTGAAAAGAAAAATTGTATAAGAAAAAGTTTTATGTAATACGACTCCATCCATATAATCAATAACTGTTTTGTTATAATTTTTTCTTATGAAATATCTACCGTAAATAATTGTTATTGTTAAATAAGGTTGGCTGTGAGTAGTTAAAGTCACATCGACTAATATTTCACTATTTAATATATTACAGATTCAGAATAAATTAAAATTGTTGAATTTTGTTATAATCAAACAAAATATTTAAGATTATGTTTTTTATTCTAGCAATTATTTCTAATATAAAACTACGCATTTGAATAAACAAATTGTTTTGAAATAAGCATTCGATTAACTTAGATTAAATGTAAAATGCAATTATAAATTCCAATGAAGTACCTATAACACAAAAGTCATTATTTAAACAGAACAAGTGTTATACATTATCAGCGTAAGGTACCTGTATATGCATTTATCGAAAAACTGTGCTTATGAAGGCAAAGCACACAGAAAGTGCCACTTTTATACAAATTTTTATAAATTTGTGAAATTATAAAGCAGTTTTAAAAATTTTGTATTTGTCAGTAAGAATAGTATAAACTACAGTTGTTAAAGTACGCGCGTCTAGATTTGGTTGTAAATCAAGGTAAAAAAAAACTGTCTAAAATTTGATAAATTATCTACACAAAAACCAGTATTTAAACAGGACAATGGTTTTTCATATCAAAATCTGCATAGGTAATTACCTCAAAGCTAAACTTGCGAGATCGAGTGTAGTGATCCGAAAATTACGCATATACATAAATTAACAATAAATAAGATAAATGGAAAATAATTCCTTTCCTCACAATAAAAATAATTATTCATATATATTTATCGAATAACTACTAAACTTACGTTATCGAGTGTATAGTTCCAAAAATGTTGCAGGTTCCACATACACAAAGTGCCACAGTTAATGGACTACATACTTATACACACAAAAAGAAATACATCTGATAATTGGAAAATTAATCCTTTGCACAGAAAGTACTTGTACTATCTTTTATAATTTTTTTTATGAATTTCAATAAATTATCTACACACATAAAAATCGTAATTTAAATAGAACTAGAGTTATTCATATTAGAATATAGGTAACAGCATAAATATTAAGGAAAAACTAAAATTGCAAGATGGAGTGTAAGTGCCAAAATTT
The DNA here is from genome assembly GCA_029963845.1 of Rhamnusium bicolor. Classification (NCBI taxonomy): domain Eukaryota; kingdom Metazoa; phylum Arthropoda; class Insecta; order Coleoptera; family Cerambycidae; genus Rhamnusium; species Rhamnusium bicolor. The sequence continues at coordinate 382,359 of JANEYF010004182.1, forward strand.
CTACAGGTTCCACAATTCCGGCGTATGTACGTACAAAATGCTATAATTAATAGATTACTTATTCATATACATAAATTAACACTAAACTAAGATAAATGGAAAATAATTTCTTTGTCCACAATGATAATAATCATTCATAGGTATTTATAGAATAACTAAACTTACGGGATCGAGTGTATTGTTCCAAAAATTTTGCAGGTTCCACAGTTCAGGCGTATGAACATACAAAGTTCCACAGTTAATGGACTACATGTTCATACACACAAATTAATACTAAAATTGCCCGGAAAAACATTTTTACCTACTTTTTATGCATTTGTTATACACTTGTTGAATCTTAAATTAATTTTAATAATTTAATATTTGCTAGTAAGGATGGTATAAACTACAGCAGTTAAAATATAAGCTTTATGCTTTGGTTGCAAACACAAAATAAAAAACTGTCATAAATATCAATAAAATACTTATACACAAAAATCAGTATTTAAACAGAGCAAGGGTTAATCATATCAGAGTGTATGTAACGGCATATTAAGTAATCAAAAAATAAAAATTGTGGAATTGATTGTATGATTTTACAATTTGCGGAGGTTCCACAGTTCGGGCGTATGCACACTCAAAATGTCAGTTAATCATACATATAAGTTAGCACTGAAATCATATAATTGAAAAATAATTCCTTTGCACGGAAAAATACTTGCATCTTTGTATAATTTTTTTTATAAATTTGTGAAGTTATAAAAAAAATAATACTTGCCAATAAGAATAGTATAAACTACAGTTATTTTAAAGTATAAACTTATTTATTTAGTTGCAAACTCAAAATGGAAACCGTCATAAATTTGAACAAGATAACTTTAGAGCCAACAATTACTTAAACAAAATAGGGGTTATTCATATTAGAGTCTAGGGGCTGCATGGGGGTCTCTAATTTGAATAACCCTTGAACTGTTTAACTCATGATTTTTGTGTCTATAGGTACCTTAATCCAATTTACGACTATTTTCGTGTTGAGTCTGGCACTAAATCAAAAAGATTATACTTCAAAATAACTAGTTTATACTATACTTATTAGCAAATATTAAATTATTAATTTTGTTTATAATTCTACAACTTCATAAAAAAGATATACAAGTAGATACTTACAAGTATTTTTCCGTCAAATGAATTATTTTCCAAAAGTATGATTTTAGTGTTAACTTATGTATATACATAATAGTAACTCTGGCATCTCGTGTGTACATATTCCTGCGCAAACTGTGAAATCATACAATCAGTACCAACATTTTTGTTTTCTGGATACCTACGGAGTTACCTATACTCTGATATTATGATTAACCCTAGTTCTGTTTAAATCGTGAATTTTGTGTATAGGTATTTTTTTAAATTTCTGACAGCTTTTTATTTTGGGTTTGCAACGAAATCATAAAGTTCATATTTTAACGACTGTAGTTTATACCATTCTTACTGGCAAATATTAAATTATTAAAACTGTTTTTATAAATCGACAATTTATTTAAAAAAATATACAAAAGTAGATAAAAGTGCTTATCGGGGCAAAGGAATTGTTTTCAATTTATATGATTTTTTTAGCATTAATTTACGTGTATGAGTACGTAGTCCATTAACTGTGGTACTTTCTGTGTGCATACACCTCATCTGTGGAATTAAGAAAATTGTGGAACCATACACTCGGTTCCGTATTATTTGTTGAAAAATACCTATGCAGCTCCCTAGACTCTAATACGAATAACCCCTATTTTCTTTAAATAACAGTATTTGGGTATAAAGTTATTTTGTTCAAATTCATGACGGCTTTTATTTCGAATTTGCAACTAAATCAAAAATATTATACTTTAAAATAACTGTAGTTTATACTATTTATAAGAAATTTTTATAATTTCACAAATTTATAAAAAAATTTGTACAAATGAAGATACAAGTATTTTTCCTTGCAAAGAAATTATTTTTCAATTATGTGATTTTAGTGCTAAATTATATGTATGAATATTAAATGACATTTCGAGTGTGCATACGCCCGAACTTTGAAACCTGAGCAAATTGTTAAATCATACAATCAATTCTACAATTTTTATTTTTTGGATACTTAGTATGCAGTTACCTACAATCTGATATGATTAACCCTTGTTTTGTTTAAATAATGATTTTTGTGTATAGGTATTTTATTGAAATTTATGACAGCTTTTTATTTTCTGTTTGCAACCAAATCATAAAGTTCATATCTTAACTGCTGTTGGCAAATATTAAATTATTAAAATTGATTTATGATTCAATAAGTTTATAAAAAAATGCAGAAAAAGTAGGTAAAAATGTTTTTCAGGCATATGAATTATTTTCTGTGTACCTGATTTTAGTATTAATTTGTGTGTATGAACATGTAGTCCATTAACTGTGGCACTTTGTGTGTACATACGCCTGAACTGTGGAATCTGCAAAATTTTTGGAATCATACACTCGATCCCGTAAGTTTAGTTATTCGATAAATACCTATGATTGATTATTATCATTGTGGGGAAAGAAATTATTTACCATTTATCTTATTTTAGTGTTAATTTATGTTTATAAATATGTAATCCATTAATTATATCATCTTGTGTGTGCATACGCCGGAACTGTGGAACCTGTAGAAATTTTGGAACCATACACTCGATCTCACAATTTTGGTTTTTTCTTAATATCTATGCTTTTACTTATATTCTAATGTGATTAGCTCTAGTTCTATTTAAATTATGATTGTTGTGTGTGTGTAGATACTTTATGATGGCTATTTATTTTGAATTTGCAGACAAATCAAAACGTTCGTATTTAGTGAACAGTAGTTTATATCACTCGTACCGACAAACATTAAATTATTAAAACTGTTTTATAGTTTCACATATTCATAAAAAAAATGTACAAAAGATAGTATAATTACTTTACTCTGCAAAGGATTTATTTTCCAATTATCTAATATGTGTTTTTTGTGTATATAAATATGTAGTCCATTAACTGTGGCACTTTGTGTGTGTATACGCCTGAAGTGTGGACCCTGCAAAATTTTCGGGACACTGCACTCGATCCCGTAAGTTTACTTTTTCGGTAAATATTTATGCATATTTTAATATGAATAACTATTGTCCTGGTTAAATACTAGTTTTTGTGTACTTTATTGAAGTTATTATTTTAACAGCTGTAGTTTATACAATTCTTAATGGCAAATACAAAATATAAAAAAATTTATAAAAAAATTGTATAAAATAAGGGTCAAGTTGTTTTCCGTACAAAGAAATTATTTTATAATTATCTGATTTTAGTATTAATTCGTGTGTATGAAAACGTTGTAGTCCATTACCTGTGGCACTGTCTGTGTGCATTGCCTCCAAAAATTTAGTTTTTCGATAAATACATATACAGGTACCTTATTCTGATAATGAATAACTCTTGTTCTGTTTAAATAATGACTTGTGTGTTTATAGGTACCTTTTGGAATATATGACCGCATTTTATATTTAATTTGCAACTGAACTAAACAGCGTCGCGGCGGCTTAATCATGAAGCTTCATTTTATGATTTCCTCATTTCCTGGTCGGGGCAGTGTTGGGATTGCTATTAAAATTATACTAGATCTATTACAATAAGTGCACCTTAGTACTACAGCAGATAAAATAACAATAATCTATTACATTTTTAATATTTATCCAATTCATGGATTTTCATAAAAAGTATCATTTAGATAAAACAAATTAAATACACCTCCAATAATTCAATAATTTATGTTGTATGTCGTACTACTCGTACTCCTGCTTGAGCGCCGACTGCCAATTGTCAAAAGTGGCAAAATACGATTCTAAGGAATCCGATTATTCGTTATTGATGTTTAAGGTTGGTAATGGTAAACCTATTATGTCAAAATATCAGAAATGTTCATGTTGAGGTTGACTCAAGCTGCATCCATTATTTCACGTGGATACGTGATCACATATACGTTATAATTAATTGTCCTAATGGAAGAAAGAAAAAGAAAAGTTACAAACAAAAATTTACAGATTCCTGGCTTAAATGTGAAAAATTCAACACATGGCTAACGAAAAATCCAAAGCAACAAGATGAGCCTTTTTGTATGTTATGTTCCAAGGCAATTCTTAGTGTAGTCAGTCATATTAATAGGCAAGCAACTTGTGATGCATAAAAAAAATTAAAATCTGCTAAAGCAACTACCGGGGTGACAGAGTTTTATATTAAAAAAAAAGAGGAGAATATCGCCGTTCAGACCAAAACTGCAGCATTAAAAATGGTAGTGTTCATCGTAAGACATAATTTGGCTCTCTCAGTCTTGGATCATCTGCCAAAAGTAATTACATCAATGAGTCCCGACTCGGAAAAAAAAAATTAAATTAGAAAGAAGGGAACAAAAATTTGCGAAGATGTAATGAAGCGAAGAAATTTGCGTCTTCAAAAACACTACAAGAAAGCAAATTTTCATTAATTATAAATGAAACCAGAGATATTTCAAAAAGTTTGACAATGGTTGTTTGTTTTTATTAAAATAGAAGATTCAACAGCAAATGGAATTTTCAGCTATTTCCAAATTGTTTTAAGGAAATAAAATTCCAGGTAACAATTTAATTAGTTTTGGAGCAGACAATGCTTCAACCATGATGGGGCATAAAGGTGGGGTACAACAAAAATTACTGCACTTTAACCCTGATTTGTATGTATTAGGTTGTATATATCATTCTCTAGAGTTACATAGTGGTGCTGCCTGTACTAAACTTCCGAACTCAGTAGAAGAATTAACAAGAGATATTATTCTTAATAAAATAAATATGGAATTTCAGGCTGAGGGATTTAGAATGCACTTTCATATTTTAGTCAAATCTGAAAATGTGTATCTTGGAATATTTATTTTATATCATCTTGTCAAATGGAAAAGTTATTACAGATTGTACGACAAAACTTATAAATTTTTGAATGGTTTTCAAGGTGTTTCACTCCCTTAAATTCTAATTTCCGCTAAATCTAAAATAGATACTGCTGGAATATTTATTTTTTATCATCTTATCTAATATGAACGTGTTACAAGTTGTATGACAAAAGTTATATTAGTTTTAAACGGTTCTGGGGTATTTCACCCCCCTTAAATTTATATTTTAGTCAAATTTGAGGACACATATCTTTTAGTATTTATTTTCTATCCTCTTGTCAAATGGGAAAATGTTACAGATTGTACGACAGAAGTTACAAATTTTTAAATGGTATTCAGGGTATTTCACCCCCTTAAATTATAATTTTCGTCAAATCTGAAATAAGGTATGTTGGAATATTTATTTTCTACTATTGTGTCTAATCTGAAGGTTTTAGAGGGTTGCGTGACAAAAGTTATAGTAGTTTTAAATAGTTCCTGGGGTATTTCACCCCCTTAAATTCTAATGTCCGCCAAATCTGAAGTAGTACATGTTGACATATTTATTTTTCATTAACTTGTCCATTCTGAGGGGAAGTTGTATGACAAAAGCGTGCGTGTGTGCGTGCGTGTGCGGGTGGACGTGTGCGTGTGGGTGCGTGTGCGTGTGCGTGCGGGTGCGGGTTAGGATAAATTTAACAGTTTGACATTTGAAAGGTCTAATTTAGTTACAAAAATGTCAATGTCAATAACAAAAAATTATTAATTTACCGGGTGTAACAGGATCATGGTACACACCCTTTGCTCCTTTAGTTTTGAAGATAATTGATTGAAATTGGGGATATCCTATATACATGATAAGCGGCACTTTTTGACATACAAGTGATTTTTTTTCACCTACGGTTTCGCCGGAAGTGACACTAACTTTCGATTTTTAAATAGAACATCCTGTATATTATTGCATTTTTGAATTCTGCATAATTTGTTGAATCCAACGATACCAAATAAGTTACATTTCAAACGTCAATATTTTTTGTAATATAATTTTTAGTTTTCCAATTAAGTGTGCCATGACGGTTCCGATGTATTCTAAATGATCCGTGTAATGCTAAAAAAATCAAAATCCCGTCAAAAATACTAAATTACGTGGTGATTTATGAGCAAATAAAGTTCAGCAAATTGGTTTTTGGGGGAAAACTCATTTTTTTCAAATGAAACCATATTGGTATGTAGTACCATTTATTAGTACTATTAATAAGGAATTTATTCATATGTCGTATTAAAATCTGCGATAAATACAAACAAAATTACAGTTAAAAGAAAATAAGAAAGTACAATTTTGTTCTAATTAAAAACAATGAAATATTTAACTTGTCAAACATTTTTTTGTTTTACCGGTGTTTTTATTGTGTCTAAAAATTGTTTAAAATTCTTGTTATTGGTGTTCAAAATGCTGTAAATTTATACAAGAGATGAAAAAGTGGACATGTTAATTATTTATGGGGAATGTAGAAAAAGTGCCGTTGCGGCTAGACTCCTTTATGCCGAACGATATCCTGATAGACAATGTCCAGCGAGAAATTATTTTAATCGTCTTAAAAATCAATTCCGAAGTGAGCACAACAATGATCCCGAAGAAAATGTCATTCTTGACAAAGGAACGGAAATTAATGTTTTGGTTCGAGTAGAAGTTGATAAGACTGTTTCTTTAAGGCAAATTTGGTTTGAATTGGAAATCAGTCACCAAAGAGTAATTTTTCACAAATACCACTATAAATCTTTTAAATACCAATTGCACCATCAAATGATTACGAACGTAGGATGGAATATTGCAATTGGATTTTGCAGAATAACGTGCATCCAAACAATGATTTTTTAGCAATGATTTTATTTTCGGACGAGTCTAGGTTTACAAGTTTGGCATTATTTAACCGACAAAATACAAAATATTGGTCACAAGAAAATCAAAATTTATTACGGGAGGGTAACTTCAAGTACGGTTCGGTTTCAATGTTTGGCTTGGAATAATCGGTAGTAAAATCATTGGTCCAATAATATTTGAAGGACCCTTGACTGGTGCCTGATACTTGGGATTTCTGTAAAATGAAATTGAGGACAGTTTAGCTGAATTACGTTTACTACATGGAATGAATTTCCAACAAGATGGTGCTCCTCCCCATAATTCAATGATAGTAATTGATTACCTTCAACGGAGATTCGGAGAAAATGCAATTTCGACGATTGGTCATGTGAGGTGGCCTCCAAGGCCACCTGATTTAACACCCCTTGATTTCTTTGTTAGGGGTAATTTAAAAAATATTGTCTACGCAACAGCGGTTACAACCCGTGAAGCCTGGAGCCACGAGTAAGACGCGCAATTATAGCACAACGGCCCATTTGAAAAAATTGAGTTTGGCCCCAAAAACCATTTTAATGAACTTTATTTGCTCATAAATCATGTAATTTAGTATTTTCACGGGATTTAGATTTTTTTCTAGCATTACACGGGTCATTTTAGAATAAATCGGAACCGTCATGGCACACTTAAATGGAAACCTAAAAATTATATTATAAAAAAATATTGCCGTTTGAAATGTCACCTATTTGGTATCGTTGGATTCAGAAAATTACGCAGAATTCATAAATGAAATAATGTACAGAGTGTTATATTTAAAAATCGAAAGTTAGTGTCACTTTCAGCGCTACCGAAAGTGAAAAAAAAATCACTTGTATGTCAAAAAATACTGCTTGTTATGTATATAAGATATCCCAAATTTCAATCAATTATCTTTGAAGCTAAAGGAGAAAAGGGGAGTGTACCATGTTACACCCGATATATGACATGAATTATTACTGACAGAATTAAATGACGCTGATAATTAATTATTTAAAAATTGAAACATTTTAAGGTACGCTACTAAAATTTAATGGTGGTAAGTGAGGAATTAAATAGAATGATTTTTTTTGATCAGCATTGTATATACTGATATAAGAAAGTTATGTGCTGGCCACATCAGATATTTTTTTGTAATATCATTTTTAAACATATTTATCACACTATCAGTTAATTCATCACATTGTTGATTTATTTTGTCTCTTGTCAATGTCATAATGACATGATATGATAATTAAATATTTTCACAATTAAATACAGAACAAATTAAACACTTGCTCTCTTTTCTACTGCTTAAATGGTAATGGTAATGGTGGGGGAGGCTGACGCCTGGCAAGTAGGCCACAGACGGGCCCTTTTTACCAACCCCCAGCTGTCCCCTCAGCCATGTGCTTCTCTTGCTCCCTCATCGAATCTTTCCGACCTTTTGATGAAGGTCAGGATGTCACTCATTGCGAGGGAGCTCATCTCCTCCCTTAGAAGCGCCTCAGAACCGAAGATACTGTGTCTCAGGCGCCCAAACGCTTCACATTGTCCCAGGAAGTGGTAAGATGTCTCTTCATCACTCCTGCATCTTGGACATGTAGGGTCTTCCTCAATACCTATCAATGATAGATGCCACTTAAGTCTGCAGTGGTCTGTCAGAACACCGATTAAGAGATTCAGAGTCTTACGACTCCGTCCCAGCAACCAGGCCGATCTCGATTTGTTCGGCCCCGTCACAAAATCTCGGGTTTGCCTGCAGGCCCTGTTGGTCCTCCAGTGCGTCCTCAGTGTCTCGTGGGCCCACTCATTGAGGGCCGTTGTGACCTGCCTTCTTGAAATACCTAACATAGGCTCAGGCCCGTGACAGGGTTCCTCGGCTCCGAGTCTAGCCAATTCATCGGCCTTCTCGTTGCCTGGAACTCCCATATGTCCCGGGACCCATACCAGTCTGACTTGTTTATGCCTGGCCAGCTCTTCTAGGGCATCCCCACACTCCCTGGACGAGAGCTGATCTCGTCCTGGGGAGCACACCGCCTTTAGAGCAGCCTGGCTGTCGGAGCAGATGTATATTATCTGTTCCGCCCCATTCCTAACCTCAGCCCTACCTGCCACCGCTAGGATGGCGTAAATCTCTGCCTGGAAGACCGTGGTGTACGAGCCTAGAGCAAAGCTCTCCTGTACTTCTTTGCCTTCCAGATACATTCCCGCCCCGGAAGACGATCTAGTGGCCAGCCGAGATCCGTCTGTATAACACACCAGAGAGTCCGGGCGGAAGTCAATTCTTCCTTCACTCCACTCCTCCCTACTAGGAAGAGTGAGAGTGTAATTCCTTTCCAACCTTAGCTGATCTTTCGCTTCTCTCACCTTCAGGACAGAGAGAGGGATTTCCCTCTCCGTCAGTCCAGCAATTGCTGCGTGACCTTCAGCTCTGCCTGAACACTGCCAGCTCCCAGAATCCCGCATTCTCAGATAGGCCGCCATAGCCTCCCTCTTTATCCACGAGGGAAGCGTTGGAAGGCCTAGCAGAACCTCCAGAGCAACTGTCGGTGTCGTCCTCATTGCGCCAGTGATCCCTAGGCAGGCTAGTCTCTGGACTTTTGCCAGCTTTCGGGATGTCATCGCTCTGTCCACGCTCGGCCACCAGACCACGGATCCATATTGGAGCCTAGGTCTGATGACCGCCGTGTACAGCCAGTGTAGGATCCGTGGGTTGAGGCCCCAGTTCCTACCTACCGCTCGGCGCAATTGCCAGAAGGTCGCAGTCGACTTTTTGATGACGTTGTCGATATGCGGCCCCCATGACAGTTTGCTATCTAGGGTCACTCCCAGGTACCTAACCTCCTGCACAAGCGCAAGAGGTTTACCGTACATGGTTGGTGCCCTAAAATCCTCTATTTTCCTTCTCTTGGTGAATAGGATCATCTCAGTCTTAGATGGATTGACTGAGAGACCTGTTTCGCCGCACCATCTTTCTATTATTCTACAAGCTACCTGCGTTCTGTTGCAAATGACATTTAAGAAGCGGCCGGTCACTAGGACCAGCCCGTCGTCCGCATATGCCTGCGCATAAAATCCTTCCGAAGTTAGGCGCTCCAAGAGACCATCCATTATTAGACACCATAGATGGGGTGATAGGCAGCTGCCTTGTGGACAGCCGCCCCTCACCCCGACGTCCAATTGGCAGTCTCCTAAAGCCGCACTAACTCGTCTCTCTTTCAGCGCAGATTTCACCCATCTGACCAGTACTGGAGCAGTACCTCTAGTCCGAAGGGCATCGCAGATAGTAGTAGTCCTTGCTTTATCAAAGGCACCCTCTATATCAAAAAATATTGCTAGGGTGACCTCCTTATGCAGGAGGGCCCTTTCTACCTTATGCACGACGGCGTGAAGGGCTGTCTCCGTGGACCTCCCTCGCCTATATGCGTGCTGATTCTTGTGGAATGGGTACCTGGCTAGGTCCCCTTCCAACAGATATCTGTCCACTATCCTTTCCAGTGCTTTTAGCAGGAATGACGTGAGACTTATCGCCCTAAACGATTTGGCAGCTGTGTAGTCCTTTTTTCCCACTTTGGGGATGAAGACTACTTTAGCTGACCTCCAGGTCAGGGGAACATATCCCAGTGCCAGACTGGCCACAAATATTCCTCTTAAATGCGGTAGAAGAATATCCAGGCCCTTCTGAAGCAGAGCTGGGAAGATCCCGTCTGGCCCCGCTGCTTTAAAGGGCTCGAACTCATTCACTGCCCAGACTACAGCTCCGTCCTTTACAATCTCCTCGGCAAGCCGCCAGTCAACTGGTGGCATCGGCCACTCCGAGGGTACTGCAACGGCAGGGCGTTCGCCCGGGAAGTGAACCTCTAAGAGGTGTCTTAATGACTCCTCCCTAGAAGTAGTCCAAGTCCCATCTTGCCTTCGTAGTGATCCTATTGTCTCCCTTGTCTCGCAGCTGAGTATTTTCATCAGTCTGGCGGTTTTCGGTAGGGAGTTCATTTCCCCACAATACTGCCGCCAGCTTTCTCTCTTGCTACGCCTTAGTTCCTTTTTAAAATTTCTCCTAGCCTCCTTGAAGTCGTCCCATGAGGAATCCGTCCCTCTCTTGACGGCTCGATTGTTAGCACGTCTGGCCGTCCGGTGCAGGTCATCAAGCGACCTACTCCACCATCGGGCCCTACGTACGCCCACGGCCTTGAGTGGGCAGGCTTCCTCATATGCTGAGACTATATGACTTTCTAGGCTTTCTACCTTTATGTCCAATTCCTCAGGGGAGATAATCCTCCCCCCGGTTCGTCTTTAAGACTTGCCAGAGTAAGGAAAACTGACTGGGAGAGGTCTCCCAGTCAGTTTTCCTTGGATTTCTTCGGAGGGTGTCCTCTGTCCTATCGGACCCAATCTCGAATCTAATCATCCTGTGATCAGACATCGAGATATCCTGAGTTACCCTCCAGTCAGGAATTCTTTCCATCAAACTTTGAGAGACCAGCGTAATATCTATCACCTCCTGGCGGATGCGGTTGATAAACGTTGGCTCTTTTCCTCTGTTCATAACCTGTAGGTTCGTCGACGCCAGGTACTCTAGTAGAGCTTCGCCCCGGGTGTTGACGTCGGAGCTGCCCCACACTATATTTCTACTGCTTAAGTATCATTACCAGCAAATCCAGCAAACTATAAATCGAGATATGCGAATGCCATACAACCTTTTCATTTAAATTATAAGATTGCTATCTGATATTTATATTTAGTTTGTTTTCTGGTCACTAAAACTGTCTTTAAGTTAGAGATTTCTTTAAAATGTTCATAATATCGACCGTTAATCCAGCATTAATAATCGACCAGATTATTAATGTGCCCGTTAATCGGTGTATAATCAATAAACACTGTGTCTAATTTTTGATATCATCTGTTTTAAGGACATCCTAATATTAAACTCTTCATCAGTCAAGGAGGCATTCAATCGATTGAAGAAGCAATCTTTACGCATGTACCCATGGTGGTAATGCCATTTTACGGAGATCAATTAAAAAATGCAAGAATTGTGGAAAGAAAAGAATTTGGAAAATTTGTTAATCATAAGCCAATGTTAATAAAAGAAGGCCTTAAGAATGCGATAGTTGAAGTTATTAGTAATCCAAAGTAATGCTCAATTTGTTATTATTATCAAGATTATTTTGAAAAATTTTAGGTACAAGAAGGCTGTAAAAAAGGCTGGCTCAACAGATACAAGACCAGGCTATGACAGGACTAGAAACATCAATATGGTGGACGGAATATGTAATTAGAAATAAAGGCGCAAAACAGCTCAGAACTCCACCAATAGATCTCCCGTTCTATCAATATTATCTTATAGATATTATAGGATTTATAGTATCTATTGCAATTATTATTGTAACTGGTTTCATAATAATTATTAGGAATTTACTTAAATTTCTAAAACGAAATGCAAAGTGTAGCAAACAAAAAAATGAATAGAATCATTTCTCTAACTTCTATTACTATTCTGATTAAAATTTATAAATTTCGTATGTCTACAATTTAGTAATAAAATGTCATAAATTGATCACTACAAATTTTAATGTAATAAAATAATAGAAATACCCATATTGAATCTAGAGGGTGTGCCATAATTAAGTACCTTCCTTCAAGGGGGTGATAGAACTAGAAAAAAATAAGTTAAGTTTTTTATACAAACATTTGCCTTAAATCAGTTCATAAGGGAGCTAAAATCCCTTAAAAGGGACATAATTATTTGCCAATAAATTCAAAACATTTCAAGTTACAAAAATTAAATTTGGACCATTTATTAATTGCATGTTACATAAAACGTGCTCACTAAATTTCGATAGGAGTTATCATTTTGGAATTATTTGTATTTTAATATGTACCTATACAACAATGGATATGTAACTACATATATGAGACGCCACTTAAGACATAATTATTGTTAGAAAATATATATATATATATATATATATATATATATATATATATATATATATATATATATATATATATATATATATATATATATATATATATATATATATATATATATAGTGGTGAGAGGTATGAAACTTCTCATATGGTCTGAATGCTGCTATCCGACCGACATCCTCGATGTCTCTGTGGCGGATAGCGACTTGCATCACAGCAAGTACCGAGAGTGGCGACCCCTAGCCCAGGTGGACTAAACTAATGTGATTAAATATGATTTGAAGGAAACAACTATTCAGCGGGCAAATACCCCGACCTGCATTGAATTACACCTTCAAATCATGATAGATCGATAGCCAATATCATTTGTCAATTCCTAACCAGACATAGATCGATTTCGAACTTATTTGTTCTCTTCAGTATGCCATAGGTTATGGAACAGACAAATGATAGTGGCCAACCTGCTAGTTATATACAAACTATGGTGAAGTGAATAGTGGTGAGAGGTATGAAACTTCTCATATGGTCTGAATGCTGCTATCCGACCGACATCCTCGATGTCTCTGTGGCGGATAGCGACTTGCATCACAGCAAGTACCGAGAGCGGCGACCCCTAGCCCAGGTGGACTAAACTAATGTGATTAAATATGATTTGAAGGAAACAACTATTCAGCGGGCAAATACCCCGACCTGCATTGAATTACACCTTCAAATCATGATAGATCGATAGCCAATATCATTTGTCAATTCCTAACCAGACATAGATCGATTTCGAACTTATTTGTTCTCTTCAGTATGCCATAGGTTATGGAACAGACAAATGATAGTGGCCAACCTGCTAGTTATATACAAACTATGGTGAAGTGAATAGTGGTGAGAGGTATGAAACTTCTCATATGGTCTGAATGCTGCTATCCGACCGACATCCTCGATGTCTCTGTGGCGGATAGCGACTTGCATCACAGCAAGTACCGAGAGCGGCGACCCCTAGCCTAGGTGGACTAAACTAATGTGATTAAATATGATTTGAAGGAAACAACTATTCAGCGGGCAAATACCCCGACCTGCATTGAATTACACCTTCAAATCATGATAGATCGATAGCCAATATCATTTGTCAATTCCTAACCAGACATAGATCGATTTCGAACTTATTTGTTCTCTTCAGTATGCCATAGGTTATGGAACAGACAAATGATAGTGGCCAACCTGCTAGTTATATACAAACTATGGTGAAGTGAATAATGGTGAGAGGTATGAAACTTCTCATATGGTCTGAATGCTGCTATCCGACCGACATCCTCGATGTCTCTGTGGCGGATAGCGACTTGCATCACAGCAAGTACCGAGAGCGGCGACCCCTAGCCCAGGTGGACTAAACTAATGTGATTAAATATGATTTGAAGGAAACAACTATTCAACGGGCAAATACCCCGACCTGCATTGAATTACACCTTCAAATCATGATAGATCGATAGCCAATATCATTTGATATTGGCTATCGATCTATCATGATTTGAAGGTGTAATTCAATGCAGGTCGGGGTATTTGCCCGCTGAGTAGTTGTTTCCTTCAAATCATATTTAATTATATATATATATATATATATATATATATATATATATATATATATATATATATATATATATATATATATATATATATATATATATATATATATATAATGATTATATGTATTATTATAAACTATTTATAAAGATTTGCAAATACCATGTCTAGCGCCAAGTGTGTCAGTTAGAAAAAGAATACAAGCGATGGCTGCGAACTAGGATGAAATGAGATGGAATATGACACACCCAGCGAACATAGGGACATGCTCGTCTATGCCCATCATCCAGCTACAATGCACACACTGTTACGTCTATCTTGCATGTTCAATCGGTATTGCATAAAACAATATAAATATAAATTTCACTTTCTGCCATCGTCTACTAGATGGCGCGCTCAGTTCTACCTATATGTAAAATGCCCGAATTATTTGGCAATATTGGCATTTAACACCTGTCTCTATTCGAGCTGTAAACATTATTCATATTCTATGTTGTGTTAAGCAGTACAAGCTTCTACACCCTAGAAAGACACTTTCCATCCCACCCCACAATTCATGCGCAATAAATGAATTCCTGTCGTTACAAAGATACGTATTTTATATAGACATTTTGCAGCCCGCCCACAATTCATGCGCGAGACTAGAACTAAGTGCGCCATCTAGCAAACGATGGCAAAAGGTGACATTTATATTTATATTGTTTTGTGCATAATAATAATAATAATATTAATCGCGATCTCCGGTACGAGCTCCAAGTGCCGTACCCAGGCTACTCGGTCAAAATGGTCGTCCTTATTATCGGTGTACTCGGAGGGATAAAGCCTACGCTGCTCTCGGAACTGAAGATCATACCGGCCTGCCAAAAACCAGCCGAGTGGCTGGCAGGTCAAATGCAGAAGGCGGTCATTCTGGGTTCTCTCCGTCTGCTTAGGGCACACGTTTCTGGTATCTACAGTCACTAACCCTGCGGGATGTGGGGAGTGGCTGTAGTTGATGCGCCGGCGCGACTCCCGTGAGGCGTCGGAGGCCACGGGAGGACTGACCGGCATTGGGAAACCAAAATAATAATAATAATAATAATAATAATAATAAGGGGTGCTAAGGACCGGCAACCTCCACGTTGGTGCACCCTGGACAGGCAGAGGCAACTCTGACTGACAAATGCCGGCCGGGGTACCAGGGCTAACCACCCTGCTACCTTTACTGCCTGGGTTCCTTATAATCTAAGAAGGGCCCCTCACAATCGACCTCAAGCGGATGAGGGTCAGAGACAGGTGGGAGGGACCTTACCGGATGGTCTCAACGTTGATAACCAAGGCAATGAACATGGACGCTTTAAGTGGACAAGGGAACTTCGGAATGACTTGCTGACCTGCCGCGAGAGTAGCGAACCTGAGCGAAGGGGATACATGGTGCGAATGCATGCACTTTGGTGCGAAATGCATCCAGAGCATCGAGCCTTCTCTCAACAACATCTGAGAGATCAAGTGTCCTTTCTGGAAAAGGAGGATTTTCCGACCCGAGGAATTATAGGCCGATCACTTGCCTCTACTCCTGCTACAAGATATTTACACGTATCTTGTATGCTAGGACACTGAGGTCTGTTGATCCTGTCTTCCAGCAGATACACGAACAGCGTGGTGCCAAGAAGGGCATGGCAGGTTGCAAGGACAGCCTACTGATAAACCGCTGTATTCCACAGGATTCTGTGCAATGCAAGCGGAATCTATCGATGGCCTGGATTGATTACCGCAAGGCATTTGATACAACATCGCATGAGCTATTGTTGTACTTGCTCAAATGTCTTGCGGTACCAGCACCACTAGTGAGATGCATAGAACAGCTGCTGCCGCTCTGGAAGACCCGCTTCACCATAACATCAGGTGCACAGCGGGTCACGACAGAGCAGGTGGCATTTAGGAGGGGAGTTTTCCAGGGTGACTCCCAGAGTCCTCTACTCTTCTGCATCTCACTGCTGCCTTTGTCTGTTGGGCGCCGCCAAACCCGCGGATATCAATGTGGACCACCTAGCGACCGGAGGCATAAGGTCATCCATCTATTTTATATGGATGACCTTAAACTTAATGCCTCCGGAGAGCGCGAACGCTCTTAATTTTTAGATAGGTATTTATCTAAGCAACAATTCGTCCTATAAATGATAAGCTAACGACATTATTTACAAAATTATAATTTTAATTGTCAAAGATTTAACAGTGTTACAGAAATAATTATTGCTCTAAGTATGATTACACATAAAAAAGAAGTTGATAATAATATCGTGGGTGATATGGCAAAACTTCCTATCTTAGATTTTTTTTTTGGCCTTCGAATTAAGTACTGCTTCAGATAAAATTTATCAAATTGTATCTAAAACCGTATTTAACACGAAATCCAAAAAACTGCAAGATAATTGATAGGTAAGGATTGAAGTTTTGTCAGAACACCCACAAATATGCTGTTTATTTTTTAGAAAACAAGACAAATTCTCGGACCGCACGAAGTTTATACATCGAAAGATACCTCAACAGAAATATTTTAAACTACAAAATATTTTAAAGTTTAGAAAGGAACCTAAGACAATAAAAATGCATTTTTTATAGAAAAAAAATAGAGAAATTACTAAACTTAAGCAAAGTTTTGCAATACTTTGAGGAGAACAAGAAATGCGTCTTCAAAACTGTTATCGTCATATAGCTCTTTCATGAATTTAAAGCAAATTATCAACAAAAACTCCAGCCAAGGGTTATGGAAGACAGAATATTTTGTTTAGCTAAAGTAGAGTTTCAATTAGGTATAGATAAAAATTTTTCTAATTATATTTTATGGACGGATGGAACACGTTTTGTTAGCTATGGAACTCCGAATTAAATTTTCATCACTTCACTCATGGGAGTACGGTATTTAAATTTTTTATAAATTGAGCTTCCAAATTTATTAGTGAATGTGCCTCAACAATTAAGAGGACATATCTGATCTGGTTTCAGCATGGTGTAACGCACTGCCACAATAGTTAAGAATTTCTTAAATCAACATTTTTTTCAGACAAATGGATCAGCGACTATACTGGACCATTAGAATGTGCTAGGATTTTGGAGCTTATTTTACTCGTGTGAGTGTTAAAATATGAGGTATATAAAACTAGATCAAACAATATTAAACTAAAGACAAAAAATAGTACCATCCAAAGTATTTTTGGTAACAATTTCACTCCTGTCAAATATTACACACTCTAGAATCCTAAAGCTGAAAAAATAGTTTTTTCCGCTCCCATGATAATAATTATGCCATTATGATATTGTTTTTAGGAAGTAAGATGATTTTACCAAACGAGTATTGGTTGTTATTGACAACGGGAAGAAAGTATTTTATTTTATATTCATAGAATTCAATTAGTATATTTTAACGATTTGTAAATAACACACTATTTTCGTCATGTGCAGTAATTGTAAATATAAGCGACATTCTATTTTTCAATATGATATATTGACAATAATAACATCATCTTTTCTTTGATTCTTTCATTCCAAACAATTCATCACTGCGACATGGTCCTGCAATTCCCATTACCATCATCACCTGAAATTTTAAAACTGTAGTCTTTTATACTTTAAAAATTTAATTATGAAATACCTTCATGAGTAAATACGTATTATCCGGCGCCTCGCCAAGGAAATGGTTTGTTTTTTCTTGGCTAAAGACGTTACATTTTTTGGTTTGTAGTCATCATTTTTCCTTTTAAGAAAAGCTCGTAATTTAGGATATTTGGATATATCATTATTCTCGTTTACGAAAATTGTTGTTTTTAATATGTAGTATTTGCACCACAACCTTGATGGAGACTTCAATGTTGTAGAAATCTCCAGTAAAAATGCCAAAAAGTGTAGCCTCTGAAACGGCGGCATTGATTGACATCAATTTTTAAATAACGATTTATACCGTTTCTTTGATTTTTCTGGTAACAAAGATAAACTGGCAGTACTTGCACTTTCTTCCACTTCCGATACACTCATTTTCAACCGTAATTATACAAGGTGCTAGGAAATTCTGTTACCATATTTTAAGGGGCGATTTTACATGGGAAAATGTGAAGGAAACTTCCTATAAATATGTGACGCAAAATTCTTCCTACAGGGGCCAGAGCTCGTTGAAAATGGTATCCAAGAACTGGTTTTTATTTAGTATCTCGTGAACCCTTGAAGCTGCAGAGACGTTTAGCACACAGCCTATTATTAAAGAGGGTCACCATTTAATTGTGTTAAGCAAGGAGACAGAGCGTGCCGAATTGGGGTGGATCTACCTACTTTGCACCGAAATTTTTTTATCTTTTTATCATCGGAATATGATTTATGACTCATTTTTACGTAAAAAAATATCTTCTCCCAAGGTTGTAAGACCAACCGTTTTCAAGAAAAACCACTTTAAAAAAAATATTCCAGGATTCATCAAGTAAATGGAATTTTAACAAAATAGCGAAGCAGATTTGTGTCAGAAACGTCAAAGCGTCTGATCTTCAGAGACGCCAAAGTATTTGCCTTTAGAAAAAACGGTATACCTTCAAGTAAAAGGCGACATGTTTTAAGTTTTGAATATTTTTATTAAATTAATCAAATATATGCCAACATGGAACCTTTGATGTTTTATTAAATTTTAGTAATTAATTAATTAATAATTAATAATACAATAATAATAAATAAATTTCTTAAAATGGTTTTCCTTGAAAACAGTTGGTCCTACGACCTTGGAGAATAGGACCAATTTTGTGTAAATATAAATGAAAAATCATATTCCGATAACAAAAAGTCAAAAAACATTAGTGACCCTCATTAATAATGGGTTGTGTGCTAACGCACGTCTCTCCAGTATGAATGGTTCCCGAGATATTAAATAAAAACTAGAGCTTAGATACGTTTAGAGCTTAGATACGTTCTTCAAAAGGTTATAGCTCTCGTAGGAAGAATTTTAGGACACATGTTGATAAGAAGATTTCTTCATATTTTCAGTCGCTTAATATATACAATCGCCCCCTGAAATATGGCAACACAATTTCCGGACACCCGATATATTATCTTATTTTTATAACATTTTGACCATTTTGTTGCGTCGTTTATAAACAAACAGTTGACGTACCTTAGCTACAGAAGGTAATTAGGTTATTTATGATATATTGATTATTAATAGGTACTTTAATCAAACATCAAAAAATAAATTAATCAAATGTTGAAAAATAAAACCTGATGTTTTTTATTATTTAGGTAGTGAGAGTAACAAAAATTTAATATACAACTCATAAGGTAAGTATATTTAATTAGCCTTGGACTCTATTGAAAACTCGTCCTCGACTGGTAAATGATACTTACCTCCCTTGTAGCATAAATAACTATTAACTATTGTCATATTTACTTATTTTTGACAGGGTGTTCCAGCTAAAAGTAACTCGCAATTTTGTCGGTAATTTTTAAGACAAATTCATTGTTCAAAAACTAGTGTGATGTTTTTCCGAGAAATCAGATGCAGCCAAGAAAGAAACAATTGAACATCGAACAAAAAAGTTTTATCCGAAAAACCTATTTTTCAAAAATCTAAATGGTGGATTATTATATTTTTAATTATAGGGCATTATTGGAATAAATTCCATATATCCAGTTTTTATCACTTCCGGTTTGGCCGAAAATTAATTTTTTCTCAAACAATATATTTTGGTTGTATCCAACAGAACAATCAATTATCTATCAAAAATGCATAAAAAAACTGTTGGGAATAACCGTTTTCGAAATATTAATAGCTCTTTGACACTAGCTTTATACGTACCACACAGTGCGTAGTTTAAATAACATCGCAGTTAGCTGTGGTCAAGGCGCCTTGTGTTAAAAGAAACACCATTGTTAAGCTAAATGTTAGTGAGCAGGTGTCAAACTAAGACAGTAACAGCAAAACTACGAGTAAAATTGCTTTTATTATTATTGTATTGTATAATAAATTATACAGGGTGTTTCAAGTATGCGGTCATTAATTTCTAGGGGCGATTATACATAAAAAAATATGAAACATGTTGATATAAACATGGGTCCGAAAATCCCTCCTCAGGGCGCTGCGGGCCTCTGAGGGGTGCACCCAAAATTGACATTTTATTTTATATCTCAGGAAACCTTTGAACTACAGTGACTAGTTTTTGCACGTGATTCGATATCAATAAAGGTCATTATCTGATGTTATTCACCAAGGGTAAATTCAGTCAGGGTGCACAAAATTGGAAAGGGGGACTTACTTCTCCACCCAATTTTTTTAATGTGAATTTTTTGTGAATGTCTCATCGGAATATGATGCTATAAATACACAAAAAAGGTTTTCTTGTAACGCCGTAGGACCAACCAGTTTCCAGAAATTTGAACATAAAGAAACGCATGCATTGCCTAGAATTCAAAAATAAGGATAATGATTTCTCGCTTTCCTGCATAATTTAATAAAAACAAAAACCGTTGGCAGTCAATTCTGGTTACGCAAAAAAACTGGAAAAATTCCTTTATGTTCAAATTTCTGGAAACTGTTTGGTCCTACGACAAGAAAACCTTTTTTGTGTATTTAAGCCCCTTTCAGAGGCCCGCAGCGCCCTTAGGAGGTATTTTCGGACCCGTGTTATATGAAATCTTTTTCATATTTTTTTATGTAGAATCACCCCTGGAAATTAATGACCGCATACCTGAAACACCCTGTATTATCTATATTATTATAGTTACTCGAGGAATTTTCATACAATGTACCACTATTTGTAATAGAATAAGTTTCTATTTACGTTTAAACTTTGTTATATTTTGACAACATAACTCAAGCAAATTGCGAAAAACACGAGGCTGATATAAATTAAATGCCGGTTGTTGATTATTCCATACCCACCTATGAAGGAATGCATGCTAAATAGTCATAATTTTTTAAATATGCTTAATAATCTGGTAAAAAAACTGATTATGCATTAGAAATGAAATTGAAGTAAAACTTTATTCCATAAAATATACATACATTAAATAGATATATGGGAGATTCAAACTACAATATTCGCGCTTATAGCTATTTATTCCTGTGATTACAAATCAGTGACTGGTGAAATAGACACCATAAAGTGCCCTGTCAACGTGAAAAAAGACACTAATATCCCTGGTGCTACGAAATTGGATGTAAGTAGTTCTAAGTTTAGTTGTAAGAGTGCTTCAGACACTAATATTAATATTAAATCCATAAAAGACACCTGTAAGAGTGATAGTGATTGTAATAAATAAGGGTCCTATTGATTGTTAAGTTTAATTGTAAAGTATCAACTATTGGAAGTAACTTTTATATTTATGGTTAGAACACCCTGTAGAAACGGACGGGATTGCTAAAAACGTGGAACTATAGGAGTAAGAATATAATATGAAATTTTAGATTGAGAATATGATTTATGTTGTTAATATAAATATTTTTGTCTGTGATATGAGTAGTCTGGGATACAAAGCAAAAGACTCTCACACGGCTTAACCGGAAATTCCACAAAGATTAGAACTAAGAGTTGTTGAGTTGAAATAGGATAGAAAATTACATGACACGATTTATAAGCCTTCAGCCTCATTGGTTAGCCAACTCCCAAAATTTCGATGAATTAACAAAAATACTGAACTTACGGGGGAAAGGAACTAACCTAAGGAGGTCAAAAAAGTGGACTCGCGGCGGTCGGTCGTGTAGCTTGTAGATTATGGTCGTTTAGCAGGTGTCTTAAATAAATTCGAACGTCGAAGGCGATACGTAGGTAGTACGTTTTAAATTGCTGCTGGGCATAGTGTGTGAAATTTGTGTTCATTGAGGAATACCGAGTTGTAGAGGTGGAACTTTAAAAGTCTACGCAAGTAGTGTGTTTAATTTGTACTAATCAATTAATTGTGATAAATGTGGTCGGGGAAGTAATTGGCGTAGTTATAGGGTAATTCTCTTGTTTTATGGGATTACAGAGTCTATAAAATCAGCTGCTCTCTCTCTCTCTCTCTCTCTCCAGTGTTGGAATTAATAGTAGTAATAATACAGGAATATAAAGGGGTCGTAAATAGTTTTTTCAGGTTTTGAGTTTTTGTTATAACCAAGAAGTTGTTGGGAGGTCAGCCCAGCCATAAACAAAGTTACAATCGCGTATCATTTAGTCTCTGGGAATAGTTCGTAGGTAACCCTAGTAACCATTTCATTTTGGTTTCCCCCTTTAGTTAAATATTATAGTAGTTTTTGTCAATCTGTGTTTATATAGTACATCCCACCCTCTTAATGTCCAACCTAGACAATTCATTTCAAGTTTGGTTGGCAGGATTTCACTGCCTAAGTAGACGTTAATTTAGAAAAAACAATATTCAAAAACCAGTAGCCGAAGTCTAAAGAGGATCTCTGTCTTATGTCATTTTAACTTGTGAACAATTAAATTACCGGGGGTTGACGGGGTAGGCAAAGCCTACATTTCAGTCCTGGTGGCAGCACGCTACCACGTGGGTAACACAATCGTTGCCCACCCCTAAAGTAAAAGAGTACACAGGTGGCAGTGGGATATGTTTAATTAATAATTACCCCGCACCTGGAATAATTCTGGTGGTACAGCAGTCGGATATTATTAAAAAGGGGAAGAATAGGAAAAAGGATGGTGGGATGAATTTTTTTTTAAATATTAGGTGAGATAATATTTTTTTTGCAAGGGGGGTGAATTTTGTGTAAGAAAAGGGGGATAGTTTGTTTAATAGCGGATGACATTTAAAGGTGTTTTTTTTTTAATAGGGGATGATTTTTTGGGATTGTTTTTTAACAAAAAAAAAAGAAAAATAGGAAGTGATGGGTTTTTAGAAGGTGAATTTTGTAAAAAGAAGAGATTTAATTGTTTTGTTGTAAAAGGTAGGAGTAAATATTCTTTTTTTAAATACACGGTAGGATAATGTTGTTTACCAATTTTGGGGGAGTTTTTCCAAGAGTAGTTTTAAGGGGCAGGTTTTCATTTTATAACTTTTGAGTACAGTTTGAAGAAAATTTTACTGGTATAGTACCAAAAGTAAAAAACAATGAATTACAAAATAAGCAGCGTAATTTGCCATGTATAAACATACGGGGCTGAGCGAGAATTACGACGAGACTTTGGAAAGGGATTTTACCAGTTTTATGCTTAATGCTATTTTGTATAATTTTTTTTTTTTGCTTAAAATGACCACTACTAATCCTTTAACTAATACAACCACTACTATAACCACCACAACAGTGACCACACTAAATTCACCACCAATTGTTTTCAGGGTCCACGTCCGGCTCAAGGAAAATAGGGGCTATTGCTAGGGTACCCATGCCCTTCACTGGACAATTTTAACGGTAAGGGGGTGAAGCGATATTTGGACAAATTAGAACAAAGATCCAAGTCGGACGAATGGTCCGAGTAAGAGACGCTGCAAATTTTAAAATATAAATATGTTGGCGAGGCCTACAATTTTCTCAGGCAGACCCTACTTTGGAAGGGCTGGCCTTTAGAGAGTTAAAGTCGAGGATAATCGCTAATTTCGCGCCGATAATTTTACCAGAGGAAAGTCAATTAAACCTAAGTAAATGCTATCAAAGGCATGACGAAAATGTTACCCAATTTTGCACTAGGATTAAAGTCCTAGGGTCAAAAATATTGGAGGACTTATGCAACGCCGCACTGGAGGAACATTCAGGAATTCGAAAGAAAAATCAGGACGTAATTTTAAACCAATTCAAAATCGGGCTAAGATTTGATGAAGGAAGTCGGAGTATTATTATTAAGGGAAGAAAAATTAACAATGGATAAAGCGGAAGAAATAGTAAAGTTACAAGAAACAACGATCAAAATGATACACGGGAGAAATGGACAAGTTAAGCAGATCAGCTGTTACAATTGTGGAGAAATAGGACATACTGCACGGGAATGCGGAAAACAGAAAAATTATACAGGGGCACACGAAGTAGGGGAATGCTACATGTGCAAGAAACCAGGACATTGGGCAAGAGACTGTTTAAATAAAAGAAGTTATGATAGAAAACCGAGGAGTGAATATATACGAGGGGTAGAGAAAAAGGATCGTGAAGAAACATTTCAGGATTATTCGCCAGGGAGAAGGGAATATAATGGCCTGAATATGTTCCAGGACTGAAAGAAGGGGAAATACAATCACAATTTTAAAAAACAATGGAATCGACCGGCGTATGGACGACGAGATGATAAAATACCAAATGACTACAACCGTAGGAGTGATAGAAAAGAAACCAAAACTTATGAACAGGACCGTACTGAGAGAAGGAGACAAGATAGAAGATACGAAAATACTTTCAAGCCCCCAGGATACAAGAATGAGAATTCTGTACAAAAAGAAGCAAGAAATAATTACGGAAAACCCGAAACTGAAGGGGTGAAGAAAAAATACGGGGGCGATTTGAAAAGTCTATGTACAGGGGATGAAAAAAAAAACTATACATGGGAAGGTGAGGACAAGCCGCCGCGCGCCGTCTTCTTTAAACTACTAGGGCCATTTAACACTCCCCGGTTAGGAGGCCAACCTACAACCTTTTCAAGGGAAACTGCACATTTTGGTCAAGATATAAAAGAAGAAAATAAACGGAAGATAGGAGTACTTAATAAAAAGGAATCTTTTAGTAGAGTAAAGTCTATGAAAAATTCGGAAGAGGAACAGCAAAGAAAACACACTATAATGATACTAGCATTAAACTGTACGGAAGGAGGACATTGTGTACCATACATCATCGAATTTCGATTAAATGGAAGAAGTTGTAACTGTCCAATAGATACAGGAGCATCCGTGTCGCTAATGCAACACAAGTTAGTCTTAGAAGAAGGATTATATATAGAGAATCTTGAGGATTTGGAATCACCGGCCACCTATTAAGAATATATGGAATAGTACATATAAACTTGTTGTTACTGCCCAGCTCTCGAAGGCGAGTTAAGAGTAGCTTCGTCGTCTGTGATGACGATATATTGGGTAACAAGAGTGAAGTGGATATGCTGTTAGGAAGAGATTCTTTGTCGACGCATAAGACGCACATTAGTTTTGAAGTAACACCTATCGTCGAAATGTATGGAGAACGGGTAACAGAAGGATCCACGGGAATAATATTAAGACACCTATGTGATACAAAGGAAAAAGAAGAGTTGGAGGAAATTGGAAATAATAAAAAAATCAATGACGAGAGGTTTTTGGGAGAGACAAACGACTTCAAAGAGGGAAGTCCTCATGAAATCCTATAAGGAGGAAGAAGAAGCCTATGGAGGATTTGGTTAAATAAGGTTAAAAAATTTTATGAGAAGAAACTGGAAGAAGAAAATGTAATCCACGTTACGGCTCAAGTACATCATAATGTGGATTGGGAATCGGAAAAACCTAGAAACAAGCAACCAATGGAAACGATAGAGAGTCCCAGGAAACAGAAAATAATGGATGATATGGATGAACTCGAGACAATTTATGCAGAACCGGAAGTGGTGAACCGACAAGTAATAAGAAGGAGAAGTAGAAACAAGATTTGAATAAATTTATAAGGAACATATAACAGAGAAAGAACCAGCTGCGCACAAGACGATGAACAGAAGAGAGCCTACGGCACAGAAAGGAAAGGACGATACAGGAAACCAGGAAATACACTGGGTACAAGAAAAACTTCTGGAAATGGAGATGACTATTATGGAACTTGGAGAAAATCAACGGACTGGTATAGAAAACGAGACCAAAAGTCAAGAAAAATTTCGAAGAACGGAAACAGGGATAATGGCCGTAGAAGAAATTTCGATACCGCCAAGAACAGAAATAAGGTTCCTTGGAAAATTAAAACAGAAGTTGGATGGAAGAATTCTAGTATGCGAATCAGTGAAAATAGGGAATAAAGACACACACGTTGCCTGCGCAGCAGTAGTTAACCAAAACGTCGTACCCGTGAGAATCATAAACCTTTCATGGGAAAATGTATATTTAGAAAAAGGACAGAAGAGAGACACAGCTCTAAGAGGAGAAGAAGCTAGCCTTCCACCAGGGAATTGAGCGGTTATTGGAATTATCGACGTATCCAATGATAAATGGATGAAAGAACGATTTGAATTATCACACTTAAGCTATAAAATTAAACGGGAAGTTTATGATTTACTTAGAAATTATGTTGATCTGTTCATAGAGGAAGACGACATATTAACCAACGAGATGAAAGATAAACACGGGATAACCTTGGAGGCAGGTGCGAAGCCGATTTGCAATGCGCCATACAGGATACCTTATAGAAGAAGAGAGGTTTTACAAGAAGAAATAGAGATTACTTAAAACAGAAGTTATACGACCTTCAAGCAGCCCATAGTCAGCGCCAGTGGTCCTGATGACAAAGACATTATCCACAGGAGAAGAAAAGCTTAGGATGAGTATAAATTACAGAGGCTTGAACGCCGTAACTCAGAAGGAATATTATCCATTACCTACCACCTCTGACCTAATATAAGTATATAAGGCATTTTATTATCAGTGATTGATGTAGCCGAAGCATATCATCAGATAGATATGGAAGAAGATTTATTTATTATCTAGAGCATTTCTTATTTTCTAATGAAAGAAACACAGTGCTGTTTCGATGTTTCTATTACTGGTAAAGCCATGTTGTGATTTAGAAAGTAAATCGTTTCTATATAAAAAAAAATGCGAGTGGTTACTTAATTGCTAATTCAATAACTTTTGACACGCTAGAGAGAAGCTCTATAATTTTCATACATATTTTTGTCTCCTTTTTGAATAAAGATTAAACAATTGCTAATTTTAACTTTGTCGGAAAAATTTCTTTTTCAAAACAAAGTTTTATAATGTGAGCTAGTGGTCTACAGAGCAAGGGATTACATTTTTTAAAAAGGTTATTAGATATTTTATCAAAACCACATGAATTCGATGATTTCAACTTACTAATTAGAGAAACAACGCCACGTTTAGATACAGGATTCTCTCAGAAAAGGTAATTTGCCATAAGAAAATCGTAGTCATGTGGAAAATTATTATTATTGTTAAGAGAGATAGTGAAATGCAAATTAAAACCATTTGCCACTTCTTCCTCAGGTTATTTTCACCCCACCAACAGATTATTTCTGATGCATCATGACTTCTTCCTTGTGTTTTTTTTTATAATGATCCACATGGCCTTTGTATTATTGTTTAAATTGAAAATTTTGTTACCATAAGGAAATATAAAATTTTGTTTTTTACGGTTACTTTCGGTTTTAGTGTTTAAACTAATACTTATAGTCTGGGAGCAATGATCAGATAAATGTAGATAGCGGGTAGAAGCCTTATATCTAATAGAGTTTGAGTTTAACAAAATATTATCAATATATGTACTAGAAACAGGAAAGTGGATAGTAGCTATAAAGTTATAACATGCTAATATATCATTAAAAATAATTGAATTAGTATGATGAGAAAAAAAATCAATGTTAAAATCACCACCAACAGTAACCAACCATTTTGAACTAGATGCATTGTCTAGACTGCTACTCAATTTTAAGAACAAATTAAAATCACCAGAAGAAGGTCTATAAATTGCTAAAACTATCATTTTGTATTGTATCAATTTAACACCACAACATTCTAAAACTCCCTATTCACAAAATTCATTTACAAGAATATAGTATATGATTATTAATAGCTTAAGTTCTTTGATAAATAGTCACCCGACCATGCTTCAGATTCGAGTCACAATAAAATTGTTTAATTTTAAAATATTATTTTGTTCTAGAGTTTGACAATGTTCTGTAAGCAGCAGTATATCACAAACCTAATTATTATCACCTTTGCAAACGTGCCTTTATTAAATCTATAAGAAATCATTCAGTTAAAAATTAAATTTATATATAAGATGTAAATGAAACATGGCTCACGCTCTATTTTCATTGTTTATAGAAAAAAATTGATAAAATTTTAATATGTTGTTATTCACATAAAATTGTAGTAGAAGAGAGTATTTTCAATTTTATGCACTTCCGGTTTCGCCGGAAATTATACCAGCTTTCTTATTTTAAACGGAACACCCTGTATATTTTTATATTTTTGGAATCTATGGTGAACTTTGAATATAACAGTATATATTTCTCTTTGATTTTTGATTTATTTTTTTTTAACAAAAATTTTTATTTTTAATTTATAGTGCTGTGATTTACAAAAAATTATTCTGACGGGGTTTTTTATTGCAAAAATTGAATTACTGTTTTATGATAAATACTGTCTTACATAGAAACTTTTAAAAGTGAGAAAATCGGTTTTTTAAAAAAATGCATACTTATCAAGTCTGAAAATGGTGACTCATCACGATATTTAGAAAATACATCTTTTTTATGGTTATAGTGATTCCCATAACTTAGCAATTCCATAAATATTAACAGTAGAGAAATCAAAATTCTTTTAAATAAATAGGTAATATACAGGGTGATTTACCTCAACATGCAGACAATAAAATGGTGTACTATCCTACCAAGCAGAAAAGCCCCTGCAAAATTTTAGAGCAATCCGAGGTAATTCATATATTTCTTGTGATAAAACCTGAAATGATACGCCACTGAGTCGCGAATTTAAAACAGCAGACAAGTACGTAAACAATGTAAACATGTAAGTGTATCTCGCTAGGAAGTGAGTCCTCTGAGGTGAACCCCCTCCACTTCTGGCCGCTTCCTTCGGTTCTCAGTCAGTCTCTTTGCGACATTAGTTGAGTGTGTATCAAATTGGATTTATTTTCTTAGATCGATACGGTTTAATAATATCAGCGTTGGCGCATTGCTACAAAATAAATAAGGTACATTTTTTTATATATTTTTTAATTTTACTTTTTTTTTAACTACTTTTGGTGGGGACAACCTACTGAATAATTATCCACATATTAAGGTAAATCACCCTATAATGTAATACACAAAACAACATATACACAATAGTGTGCTGTGAAAACAATTATCTTAAATAAAATTATATGTTTAAAATACCTGTCCTGACTAGTACACTTAAATTACGCTTACTGTAATGCTAGTATAGTCACTGTTTACTTCATAACTATTTTGACAGCTATTTTAAACAAGAAACAGTAATCAATTTTTTGCAATAGTAAGAAACCCTGTCAAAAACATTTTTTGTAAATCACAGCACTAAATCAAAAATTAAAATTTTCGTTAAAAAAAAGAAATAAATACAAAATCAAAAAAAGTATACTGTTATAATCATAATTTATCACAGATTCCAAAAAATGTAATTATAGAATACCAGTATACATTAATTTACTGAAATTTAACAGAGTGTAAGTGTAGTTCAAGATATAAAATTATATGTGTAGAAAAGATCGAATTATTTAGAGGTACTTAAACAATTTGTTTGCCAAAACAGGAAATAAATCAACTATAATAAATATTATTAAGTCATTAGTAATAAATTTATTTCAATTTGATATTAATCATCATTATAATGCAAGTAGTCAGTGAGTGCGGACATGTAAGCTAATGTACCTACCTGTGCAATCCGAGCGAGGTAACCAAAGTTAAGCAACGTTGGAGATAACTGAAGTTAAGCAACGGTAACTAAAAAACCATATTTTCTTTTCAGAACAGTTTATTTTAATAAAGACTCCCACACTGGAATCAAAGCTTCCCCATCCCAAATTAATTAAAAACACTTTTTTACAGAAAAACGGTGAGTATACAGGTAAAACATTGTGAGGAAAAATGACCGACAGTGACACAACTTCATCCACGGACACGAAAACAATCACAAGGAGTGTGGTCTGCAGGAAAAACGTGAAAATGCAGAATTACACGACGAAAATCTGCGGCTCAAGGATCAATTGGATGCAATTCTGGAGGAATTTAAATCATTCAGAAAAGCGACAGCTAGTGCGGCGCGGTCCAAATGGTATATGTACCAATGGAAGAAGACAGAGAACTCCCCTGGATGAAACAGCCCCAAAAAAGGAAGAAGACGACTCAGAGCGACGACAGTCAAGAGTCAGAAAAAGAGACTCAAAAAACAATGAGAGAGACCGACACCTCAGCCGCAGTAAACAAAACTCCGCGCAGTGAGGGAAGCAGTAGCCAAACGTCAGCATCAGCGGAAGCACTAGCGGCAAAACCACCGCAAATATCTCCAGTGATCCTGGGGAACAAGAAAACCTGGAGTCACGTAAGCCTACGGCTCAAAGAAGAGAGGATCAACTACGTGAAAGCGAAGTTGAGCAACGATGGAATAGCTATAGAACTTAGCACCGTCGGAGAGCTACCGGAAGCTGACGAGACTGCTGGCAGCCGCTAAGCACGATTACCACACGTATCCACTTCCAAAATAAGGACAACTAAAAGTGGTACTAAGAGGCATCCAATGGTATCTCGAGGACCAGGCTTACGCGCTGTCATCAGTCCAAAGAGTGACAAGCAGACGGACCAAGACGAAGGTACCGCTGGTACTTGTCCAAGTACGTAAGGACCAAGAAGACATACTCAAGGTCACAAGATGCTACTCGCTGGTCGTGAGGGTAGAACGCCAAAAAGTGCAGCAAGAAGCAACGCAGTGCAATCGCTGCCGACACTTTGGGCACGCACAAGGAAAGTGCACCGCACAGGCCAAGTGCGTCAAGTGTGGAGGACCACACCACTCTACGAGGTACAAGAAGATGAGGGAGATGCCAGCGAAGTGTGCTAACTGCGAGGTATCGTACCCAGCAAGTTACAGGGGATGCCTAAAGTTCCCAAAGCGGCCCAACGTGGCACCCACGAAGCCGCAGAAACCCATCAACTAGGCACGGCAGGCTCCAACTCGGACCACAACCACCGGAAGGAGCTTCGCTGTTGCCGCCAAATAAAGAGCTGCCGTACCAAGGACGCAATAGATGGCCCCAGCTGAACTGAACGCCAGCAACCTCTCGGCGGCACTGGATCAGATTCAGCAGATGTTTACAGCGATGAGCGCTTTCTTTGCCCAAAAGCCAAAATTAATAAACTACAATGGTTATTACGAGGATGAAGCCGAAGTCCCTACAGTAGCCTTATGGAACATCAATGGTCTACGTGGCAATAAATACGAGCTAGAGGAGGTGCTAGCGAGATACGACATTGAGGTCATGACACTGCATGAGACGATGCTCAGAGCTGAAATATCGATGAAGTTCCTATGCTACGACGTCTGTTGAAAGGACAGAGCAGGCAACGGGTAAGAAGTAGCACTGCTTGTCAAGAAGAATATAGACCACAACCCCTTAGTGACGCTAGAGCTGGAAGAAGGCCTGGAAGCGACTGCCGTAGAAGTGCAAACCTAAGGACACGGCAGATTCAAAATTATATCATGCTACCAGCTGTCAAAAAGACCAATGATGGAAAGTAACCTGGCAACACTCTTTCCAAGAGGAGAGCAGGCCGTGATCATCGGAGACTTCAATGCTAAGTCGCCAGAGTAGAGCAGCAGACTCTCGAACACGAGAGGCCAAGCGCTGCTGAGATACCTGGACACGAGAGACGACATACTGGCAGTAGGACCAGAAGAGTATACGTGCCACGGGGGGGTAGATGGACTTGATGTGCTGGACATCACCATGCTGCAAAACATGAGGTTAGACCTCACGCTTCGAACCTTGGATGAGGGATCCTTGGAATATAACCCAATACTCCCCCTACTGGCGGAGAAGAAGACGAGAAAGAAACATTCATAAAGAAAAGAACGGACTGGGAGCAAAAATGCAGAGAAACATACCCCCCCATTCCCAGAATCGAGAACAAAGACGAGATAAAGGCAGCGAGATTCACGTTGGAGTGCGACATCAAAGCAGCCCTGAAAGCCAACAAGACAGAAACGACGGTATAACGAGTTGCAGCCCTGATTGACGAACTGTCAGAGGAATGAAGCAACTAATAAGGGACCGTTGAAGAGCCAAGAGGCAGTGCAGAGTATCAGACTCCGAGAGGCAAGCGGGAATACAACCAACTATCCCGAAGAGTCAACATGGAACTCGATACACACCGCCAAGCAAGATGGCAAACCCATCTGGAGTCGCTTAACTCGGAGGACATAAGCATATGGAACACTCAGAAGGCTCTGAGTATCTCCAGGAAACCAATGTCGCCGATCCACGGAGTAAACGGTATAGTCCACACTAGAGAGCCAATGGCCGAGGTTTTCGCCGACAGTCTGGAGCTACAATGCAGAGGAAATCAGCTCCCAAATGAAGACGAGGATTAGACAGACGATGTCGAAACATGGGTTTGAAGACTGGCGCGTGCGCCAGACGACGAAAGAGGTAAACCCGAAAGAGGTAAAATGGATCTTACGACGTCTTAAGAACAGAAAAGCCTCTAGAAGCAACAGTATCGGAAACCTGGCACTGAAAAAAGCTGTCACGCAAGTAGTAATAGTGCTGGTCAACATAATTAACGCCATCCGGTGATTCCAATACTTCCCAGACTGATGGAAGAGAGCGGATGTCATACTGATTCTCAAACAAGCCAAGAATCCGATCGATCCCTCTAGCTACAGGCCCATTAGCTTACTGCTGGCGATGAGCAAAGTAGCCGAACGGGTAATCTTAGCCAGACTGCGAGAGTACTCCAAAGAAATGTAAGTCATGCTGGACGAGCAATTCGCCGTTGTAGGCGAATTGCTCGGTCGAGTGTCCTTTCTTGTGAAAGGACACTCAACCGAGCTGCAAATACTACGCAGTGGATGGATTCAATAGGAACCAGTCAACGGGAACAATCCTACTGAAAGTCACAAAGGCGTTCGACAGGGTTTGGCATGCCGGACTTCTAGCCAAGATATTCGACGCAAGATATCCGGTGGCAATCGTCAAACTGGCCAAGTCATACTTACGAGGAAGGCAACTTCGCGCGTAGACGGGGAGCTATCGACCTGCAGACCCATGGAAGCAGAAGTACCGCTGGGCACAGTACTTTCGCCACATCTGTTCACTATATACACTTCCGATCTGCCAAAGCAAGCAGGAACCGTCCTGGTACTCTACGCGGACCACACAGCCCTAGTCGCCAGATCCTGGCAGATAACGCAAGGTGGCCGAAGCAGTCAACTCAACCTGAGGAACAAGCTACTCCTACTCAGGACGGTACTCAGGCCACAACTCACAGAGGCATCAATTGCCTAGGGGTACGCCGCAAAACCACAAAAGAAGACTATACAAGCGATGGATAACGTGATATTAAGAAGCGCTGTGGATGCATCATGGTTTGTGAGGAACGCAGATATCTTCAGGAACCTGGAGCACACACCAGTCTCGAAGGTGATCCAGGATCAGGCCAAGAAGACCTTCGTACGAGCGGAGATCCATGTAACTCCGCTGATTAGACAGCTAACCGAGGAAACATCTCTTTCAGTCCGACCAAGAAGAAGGACCATTGAGAAGAGACATAGCATTACCCCAACACCTTTCACATACAATGCAGACCCGAACCGGCAAACTGCTAGATCGGGGCCATGCACCTTTTGCCTTATGCGGACCTAAAGCGCTACAGTAAAGCGCTTGTGTCTTGTGGGTCCTGAGCTACATAGTTCTACCATCCACAAACTTATAGCTGCTGGACACTGACAGAAATTTACCAACCAGATAAACTCCCAGGGTAGGACGGCAAGTCGCGCCTGCTCGCGACAGGATGCTCCCAAGAGTAGACAGTGTTGTGGAGTATTAGCAAAAAGCGCTCAAAGTTCCGCCACACCTGTTTTACCTAGTCAATTTTAAAATACCAGACAATGCACGAAATCACTAGCGAAAGCGCTCAATGTTCCGAAGCATCCGTTTCACCTAGGCAAACTAAATGTCTTCGGCTATATCAAATGGGCTCGCCTCTGATTGGCTAGAGGTCCGAGAAGAGGCGGAGCCGCCCACTAGCTTTAATATAAATACTAATCGAAAAACTATAAACGCTTCTTGGCAATTCCGTACTCAAATCGTGAGGGTCACGTTTGGGATTTTTCTAACTTTTCTGCTTTTTATCTTAATTTTGCGTCTCGGCGTATGAAAACGTCTAAGACTGCTCAAGATCAACCAGTGCCATAAGTTCTCAAGCCTTTTAACTAACTCTCCTACAATTACTGCAAGCACGCTGGACACCAGTTCCTTGCTGTGCATTCTCAATTGTGTATCATTTTACTGTGTGTGCAATATACTGTTCAAAGTGAACGTAGTGTTTCCTTCAGCTTCTGTGCCGCTCGCTTCCCTAGTGCAGCCGCGCCCTGCGACTCGAGGCCGACGCCGAACCCAGGACAACCAGGTGAGCGCACGTTTACAGTGTGTATTGCTTTGTATCAGTAAAGACTTTGCCAAAGACATTGAGCTCCGCCGCATCACGACGGACGCTGAGCACTTTTAGTGGACTTTCTAAATCACAAGACAGACAAGTCGGGTCGCTGCACGACTTGCTTGCTCTAGATCATCCTAACTCAGTTTCTAGCATACTTTATAACTCTTGTAGCCATACCAAAGACATTAAGCTCCGCCGCAACGCGACGGCTGCTGCTCACCATTTTTTAGTGTACTTTTCAAGACTCGAGCCAAGTCGGGTCGCTGCGCGACTTGCTTGCTCTATCACAGCCTTACTTGATTTTCAGCACTCACATAAGTTACCAGGGTATTAGCGCCCTGTATAGGACATATATACGTTCTCTTACTAACAGCCAAGGTATTAGCGCCTTGGCACCCATTTTTACTAACCTTCATCTCACCTCGGGGAGCATTAGCGCTCTCCCGAGCATCTCCAAGACTAGCCACCCAGACTCTTGTAAGAAATAAGAGAAGAAAGAAGTAATGGAGCACCCGAGGCCTAACTCAGCTTCTGGAACTGGCAGCCTCACAACCACAATCACTGCTCCTCCCACCACTAGCACTGTCTTTCCCGACGTACAGTACAGCCACCAAGGCTCTGACGAAGACCTGCCATCCCTGTATGGGTCCACCATCACAGGAACCACAGAATCCGCCATCTCGGGCCCACGCACTGCGCTCTGCGAGCGCCCCGACCACGACCTGCCCGAAGTGGTCGATTTACAACATAGGCTGCAAAGTCTTAGCAAAGCTACGGCACGGAACAACTGCTCCCTGGAGGAATCCACACTTAGGCGTTCCCCAGAGCACTACCAGCCCCGTAGTCATAAAAATTTTAAGCCGAACAAACGAGTCGACAGCGATTGGCTACCACGCGCTAAGCACATCTAAGGGCGGAGCCTAAGCAAACATCGACCTAAGGTAGAAATAGACCCATAATCCGGACAGCCAGGCAGGACAGGCAGGACAGCAGGAACGGCCTTGGCACTCTACGCAGACGACACAGCTCTAGTCGCCAGATCATGGCAGGCAGCGCAAGTGACTCGTTACCTCCAGGAAGCAGCATCCCGCCTGGAGGAATGGTGCAACAGATGGAAAGTACTGATCAACGCAGAGAAAAGCAGTGCGATCCTGTTCAGGAAGAAGAGGACTCAAATCCCGGCGGGACATGTTACCATGAACGGCCAACCGATCCAGTGGACCGACACCGCCAAGTACCTAGGTGTTGTGCTGGATAAAGGGCTGACATGGAAACATAACACCGACGAAGTGATCAGGAAGGCAAAAGCGGTGAGGACCAGACTCTACCCAATGGCGGATAGAACTAGTCAAATCAACCTGAGGAACAAACTACTCCTACTCCGGACCGTACTCAGGCCGCAGCTGACGTACGCGTCAGTGGCCTGGGGGTATGCCGCCAAATCACACAAGAAGAGGATACAAGCCGTGAAAAACGTGGCGCTGAGATGCGCTGTGGATGCACCATGGTTTGTAAGAAACACCGACATCTTCAGGGACCTGGAATACACCCCAGTGTCGAAGATCATCCAGGATCGGGCCAAGAAGATCTTCGTACGAGCGCTAAAGAAGGGCTTAGGCCCTGCGCGATCCTGAGCTACATAGCTCCTCCTCCCCACACGCCACTGCCGGTAGACACCGGCAGGAACGTGATCACCAAACCGCCCGACAAATTCCCAGGGCAGGACGGCAACAGTCGCCCTGCCCGCGACACGACGACGCTCCCGGGAGCCGACAGCCGACGAAGTAAGAAACCAGAAACAAGAAGAGCGCCAAAATAGAAAGGCCCAAGTCAGCTGGGTCCAAAAAACCAGGACCGGGGGAGGTCTGACAAGACGACCACACCGTTCGCATCAGCGGACGGGGTTGCCGGTGGAGCAGGCCCGCCCCTTACGAGGTTGGTCCAGGCCTACAGCGATGCGTTAGGGGCAAAGGAAAGTAAAACTTCCGACCCCTCCCATCCAAGGTCATCGTCAAGCCAAAGAATATTGGCGCACAGCCAGGCAGTTCAGTTCCAGTTGCGGTACGAGTAAGTTCTCCAGTCGGTACGGATGAGTCCTGATTTCCGTTGAGCATCAGTTCTCCAGACTAGTCTCCGTTAAGCACTAGTCAAGTGCAGTTCCGGTTCCGGTCGTGGTACGAGTTAGTTGATACACTGATCTCCGTCGAGTACTCAGTTGTCACGTGGCTCTCTGCAACAAGCACGCTCGCACGCGCCGGGCTTACTTAAATTCATTGTGCCTCAATCGTAAACTTTATTATAAGTAGTGATATTCATTCTAGTGACTCAAATCATTTAATTTACTTAATCGCGAATTCTAAAAACTAGTGACTCCTGGATTACTTTTGGACTAAGGAATAGTGACTCCTGGATTACTTTTGGATTATCAGTGTTGTGTTTTAGTGATCGCGTATCAAGCTCTCGCGAAACGGGAAACATTGAGTAATCAGCCAAACCTTTGAATTTGTCATAACAAATTAGAGTGACCAAACTTTTGAGCACT
This sequence comes from Rhamnusium bicolor, assembly GCA_029963845.1. Taxonomy (NCBI): domain Eukaryota; kingdom Metazoa; phylum Arthropoda; class Insecta; order Coleoptera; family Cerambycidae; genus Rhamnusium; species Rhamnusium bicolor. The sequence goes on from JANEYF010004182.1 coordinate 419,489, forward strand.
AACTATCACGGGCTTTACCTAAGAGTTGTTTCTGACCCATGTAGAAAAAATACAGTTTTATTTTTTAACCTGCTTAATTTCATTATATCATTTTAAGAGAGTGTAATTACATTTTATTCTTCGATTTCATTATGAAATAAATAGAGTTAGTAAAGTTCTATCCTTTATTTGTTCTAACGATCACAAGTAATCAATACAAATCATTATCAACTGTCTCAAGACGCGTTGGGGCATAATTAGTTGCTCGTTCGCCCACTTGCCATCGAGGAAGCCTTCCGTATCAACTGCTGTCTCTCTAAAACAGGGTCGAGCCCAAGTATTATTTTTTCGGGAAGATTCGGTGTACAAAAATAATTAAAAAAACATTTTTTCTTTTATTCATTTTAATTGATAATTAACATAAAAGAGTAAGCTTGAATTCAGGTCTCATGCTCCAGCATTCAAAACAAAAATCGACCCTGAGCAAAACCATCCTTAATAATTTACGGTAAACCTCCATGGTCATTGGTGCCCAAAAAACGAACTTTAAAAAACATTTATTTCGACGACTGAGCTTGTCGATCGTGAACCCGGAGGACATAAAACCGATACAACAGCTGATGAAGAAAGAAAATTCAAGACAAGAAGAACGTCATATGAGAAAGGCCCAAGTCGGTTGGGCTCAAAAAACCAAGACTGGGGAGGCCTGCCAAATCGACCACACCGTTCTTATCATTGGATGGGGTTGCCGGTGAAGCAGGCCCGCTCATTATTAGGTTGGTCTAGGCCTACAGCGATGCGTTAGGGTAAAAGAAAGTAAAACTATTCTAACCCTGCGATGCCAGGTCACCATCAGAGCTAAGAATATTGGCGCGAATTTATTTAATAAATTTTTTATCTAATTCCGATTCCTTCATTGCGTGAATATGTATTTTAGTACGAGAGTTCCAAATTTTCTAATAATAAAAATAGAGCCATTATCATAGTAATTGTTTAATTATTGTCAACAGCTCACCATAAATCTGTGCAAGATAGATAAAAATATGTTCGTACTGAGATCAGTGACTTAATCAGTGTGGCCAGTCTTAATGGTAAAACATACAAAAATGTAAATACATGCCATAATTAATTTAAAACCTCAACTTTTTCTGTTTTTAATTAACTTGAAATCGGCATAATCTACACCGCCATTTAGAAATTGGTAGGAAAAGCATTATGCGAAACTCGAATATATTACCCATAATGGAATTATTAAACTTTGGTTTTAGCTCGAAAGCATTTTGTATTAGTAAATTAAATTTTTTATCATATAATCTTTCATTTAATTTAACACATGTGTCTGGAAGAAATGTTTCATTTATTAGTATTATCGCTGCCACATAATAGAGATGTGGCAGGATGACATTTTTTATAGTAGGTGACCGTATTATTTTAAATTGACAATTTAAAATGTATGGTAATTAACGAGACTAACCAGGCGATTGATGTCTAATTCAGGTTGGACAAATGCGCAGTCGTCCACAACAAAAAAAGTGGGAAATTCTCTGAAGATGGGTAGCTCACAGAAGAGAACATCCTACGACATTTAGATGTTGGAGTGTCAACGTAACATTCAGAAAATAAAACAAATAGAGACTAATATACGTGTTGCCCTCTTCTACTCTTGTACTCCTTCGGATTCGTGAAGTCATCATTTGATGAGCTACGTAGATCTGACCAGAAATACCTGTAAGGTGATGAATATCTACAGGGGTATTCATCTCAGATCGTTTGTTCTCTTTATGTATCTCCCACGTCAACGGGTTAGCTCAACACTCGTGAACTTGAAGTAGTACTGCCGAACAAAAAAATCTGTTTCAGCAGTATATCTAAAAAAAACCTAAAGGGTGGCTTCCATAAGAATATAGAAGCACTGGATTTATCGACAAAGCTGAAATTTATCCTTCTATGTTCAGTTGATCTCACCAAGGGAATTAATGTGACTTGTCAAGATGGTGGCATCATACCTGGATCTATTGTAATCGCGTGGTGAATGTAGAGGTTTATGATACTAACACCGAATATTGTTTTTGAAAAGGCAATAAAAGCTACTATTAAGGATGTACTTTGTGCTGATAAAGAAAAGATGGATATTCCGAGGAAGATATCTATGAATTAGAAGAAGAAGACAACTTCCTGGTACAACCAAAAGTAAATTAAACAAATCGAAAAATACGTTCAAATTAATCTGAAACATTTTATCAGCTCAGTGTTTCATCAAAACTGAGACACAGCCAGATTTTAATACGTACTAACTGCATGGGCAAGCGAGCTAGATCGCATCCACCATCTACGTTACAAAGGCTATCGTGGCAGATTTAGAAACACATGTCCCAATGAAAGCTTATAAATTAGCTCCATAATCTTTGTTCCTATATATATATATATATATATATATATATATATATATATATATATATATATATATATATATATATATATATATATATATATATATATATATATATATATATATATATATATATATATATATATATGGAACAATCCGCGTCAACCGGATCAGAGCTACGACCAAAATTAGGAGCAACCAAAAAAAATCGACCAAGGGCTCATTTTAAAGCTTAGAGCATCTACTTTCAAATGCCGAGTGCGCCTTTGAAAAATCCAATACGGCGGCTCCAATATGACGGCCGGAAGCCGGAGAAAAATCGAGTGTCCAGCAAAAAAAGCTTGTAAAAATAAAAATTCGCAACCGATCGGGCCATTTCTTGTCTCAAATTGTAGCTGATGGACGCCCCTAAAACGCTGGCGTGGTAGGTTGACAAAATCCAACATGGCAGATCCAATATGGTGGCCGAATTTTTGAAAACCATACGATTTGCACCAAATTTGGTATTTGGGGGTTCTGGGGGTCACTGATCACGAATCCGAGGTCAAATTTGCCAAACTCAAGATGGCGGATCCAAGATGGCGGACGAAATTTTCGAAAATCGTCCGATTTGTACCAAATTTGTTATTCGGGTGTTTTTGAGGTCGCCGATCACGAATCTGAGGTCAAATTTCCAAAATTCTCAAATTCAATGTGGCGGATATAAGATGGCTGATCTAATAAGGCGGCGATATTTTCGAAAATCAGCCGATTGACACCAAATTTTATGTAAGGGGGTTTTTGCGGCACTGATAAATCTGTGATAAGAATTTAAAAATTTTGACAGAGTGAAGGTCGAGGCTCATCATGGCTCAAAATCAATTAGTTATTGCTCAACAGTATTGAAATCTTAGCAAATCACTGAAGCATATGTGCAGTAATGATGATTCTTATGAGTTTTTCTTTATTACCTATTAAGTAATTAATATACTACAGGTTGAAATTGTCGGAACCAGGACAATAGGTTAAAATAAAACGCTACCTTGCCTACGTTTCGTTCAATATAAATTTCTTCAGGGCTCAATAGCCAAATAATGATGTAGAAATTCCACAACAGGAAATTTTTTTTAAAGACCACGTCTGTGGGCATAACAATTACAAGACCAATCAATTTAAAAGTCAATAAAATATACATATATGTAGACATCAGACACACAACAGATTAAAATTTAACAATGTTCTTAACCAATATTTTTTAAAAACAACCGATTTGCACCAAATTTGGTATACTGGGGTTTTTGGGGTCTCTGAATACGAATCTGAGGTCAAATTTTTAAAATCAAGATGATTGACCGAATATGGCGGAAACTCAACCCAATCCACTATATTGGGTCCGCCATCTTGGATTTTGAAAATCAAACTTCGGATTCGTAATCGGCGACCCCAAAAATCCCCGTATAACAAATTTGGTACAAATCGGTTGATTCTCGAAAATTTCGTCCGCCATCTTGGATCCGCCATCTTGAGTTTGCCAAATCTGACCTCGGATTCGTGATCAGTGACACCCAAAACCCCCGTATACCAAATTTGGTACAAATCGGTTAATTTTCAAAAATTCATCCACCATATTGGATTTTTGACCGCGATATTATATCCGCCATGTTGGATATTGTCAACCTACCACGCCAGCGTTTTAGGGGCGTCCATCAGCTACAATTTGAGACAAGAAATGACCCGATCAGTTGCGAATTTTTATTTTTACAAGCTTTCTTTGCTGGACACTCGATTTTTCTCCGGCTTTCGGCCGCCATATTGGAGCCGCCATATTGGATTTTTCAAAGGCGCACTCGGTATTTGAAAGTAGACGCTCTGAGCTTTAAAATGAGTCCTTGGTTGATTTTTTTGGTTGCTCCTAATTTTGGTCGTAGCTCTGATCCGGTTGACGCGGATTGTCCCATATATATATATATATATATATATATATATATATATATATATATATATATATATATATATATATATATATATATATGTATGTATATATATATATATATATATATATATATATATATATATATATATATATATATATATATATATATGTATGTGTATATATATATATATATATATATATATATATATATATATATATATATGTGTGTGTGTATATATATATATATATATGTATATATTAATATATTTATATATATACATATACATATATATTTGTAAATGACCCGTGTAATGCTAGAAAAATCGAAATCCTGTCAGAAATACTAAATTACGTGATATATCTGCAAATAAAGTTCATCAAAATAGTTTTTGGGGCCAAATTCGATTTTTTCACATAGAACCATATTGGTGCCATGGTACCATTTATTAGTCCTATTAATAAGAAATTTATTCATATATCGTATTAAAATGTGCGATAAATACAAACAAAATTACAGCTAAAAGAAAATAAGATTCTGTGAACTGAATCCTTGCATAGTCCCGATTCCAGAGCAGCTTGTCTTAATGACATAATTGGAAATGCATAAAAATATCCCAGAATAGTTATTTCTACGTGTCCGTCATCAACAATAGGCTTCCGCTTTTGAATTCTTGCCTTGACAGAGCCACAGTTTTTAAAATTTTCCAGTATGCGTTTCACAGTGTTTGGTGACGGTTACCGTTTTTGTGGATATCTAGTAACAAATTGTTACATCTGGGAACGTTGGTCGTCAAATGTAACCGGAGAACCCCCGTGGTACCGTGATTTTAGTTTCGCCCTATATTAGGATTACTTTTAATACAAGAGGAAATCAAATCAGGTATTTATGGAAAAGCCTTCACTTTAGAAATTTCCTGTGCCTGCGGCTAGCTGATTTTTTTGGGAGGCAAGGGCCGTGCGTTTCTTGTTTCCTTGAGACCTTGGTTCACTATTATTCACTTCAAATAATTCTATCAAGAGTAGTAGGCGAGGATGAATAAGTAATATAAAAAAAATATATGTTTATATTAAGGACGCCATCTGCAGTTTTACCAGTGATTACTGTTTCATCCCCCCAACTCAGAACCTACAGAATTTCTGTCTAAGGTAGAGACAGAATAAAAAATTAATTAATAAAATTAAGTATTTATTAAATCAACAGCAACACAAAATGGTAATCTAGAATTACCGACAAATATATATACAAGAATTTATTACGAGTGGGTGAAACTCGTTCACCGAACACAATTGAAAAGAAAATAACTTGCCACACTAGAGCGAAGGCTGACCTGTGATGGAAATGGTGGCGTGAGTCCTGAAGTTAACGTTTTCTCGTCTGGTATGGACACCTAGTTTCTTAATAGTCTACCGATGAATTGAAACGTTACTCAAAATTGTGGAGCGCATATCACGTTACAGTTACAGATGAATTCTGGTCATCCAAATAAAACATCCACGGAATTAATCCTCTGGATCCAAGAATCGTGACTTTTTAATTTGCCAATGTGCAAATATTTAAGTTAATGATGAATATTAAAATTCCTGATTAATACTAAAATTCCTGATGAATTTTATGTTAACGATGAGTATATGATAATGCTGAATTTATGTTAACGATGAATATATGTGAATTTTAGCAACGATGAATAATTGTTAACAATGAATATTACGTTAACGCTGAATTATATTAGCGAAGAATAATAGTTGACTTAATGCTGAATTTATTATAGCGAAGAATAATATTAGCCGGCTTCAGACTACGTATTTAAGAAAGGAATAAATAGAGACATATTATTAGAACATGTGTCACATCTTCACAAAAAATTAGAAAAATTAATTATTAACTTTTCCTTAAAAATATACATCTTGAAGAGAATTTACAGGAAAAATAAATCATTTAAAACTATTAGTATTACCTGATGGTTATTCACTACATTAGTATATTAAGATAACATTTCAAAAGTTGTTACTAATTGATGTTATTGATTGTCTGCCAATAGGTGTTGCCGGCACAAAGTTGATTATTAAAATGGCATATCATCCTGTCTCTATCAAGGAGGTAAACTAGTTTGATATAAAAAATCAAACTTTATAAAATAAGATATGAAAGTAACTAAAATAAATTCATATTATATCACTAATAATATTTAATGATTAAATTCTACTATAAGAATAGTCTAATAGTACCAAATAACACATGAATTACACAATGGGATTTAAATTATTCCCAAAAGTAGATCATAACGCCACCTATGAGCGGTATGATGTTGTCTCCCTACCGTTAGGCAGTGGGGAAGTTTATGAGACAGAAAACTTTAACAATTGTAGCTGAAGGTCAAACCAACCAAAGGCAGTCGCAACCCTTCTGAAAGGAAAACTATAAACAGCTGTTCCCCACTTGTTGTGATGCGATTTAATTAATATCGACGTAAATATTGAATATTTATCTAACAAAGTAATAAATGATTGCATATTTTATGTGACACATATTTCTAATTATATTTTCTTTCAGTGTGAAAGCGTTAACTTTAGGGACTGTTATTACAACAAAAGTACTTAAATAATAAACAACAATATTGGATAACGTAAATATGTACAAGATACTATTAACTTAGATGGTAAACATAATAATACCTTAATAAATATGAGATCGACCAAAGGTTAAACAGAAATTCTTCACCTACTAAAAATACTCTATTATAAACAATTGGGAACCAGATAGATATTTGGAGGTTAGTGTTTATTTATTATTATATTCCGGACAGTGACGTTTTTGAACGGAACAAAATGTACTACAAGTTCTTAATATTACTTTATCACATTTTCAATAAATAATAACAAATTCAAGAAGTCTTCGTGGGTGTAATTAAACGCGGTGGCATTTTTTGATATTAGTGAATGACTGACAGTACTGATTGTTTCTAATCATGGCTAATTTGAAAAAATTTTTACTAGAAATTCTTGAATTTCTAAGAAAATCGCAAATATTCCAAAAAGTTGTAACTTAAACCCCCACAAAGCTTTTATCAGAAAGAAAGAATTTAATTATACATAACTTGATGTAAAAAAAATACAGGGTATTCCATTTGACTTAAGGAAATTTTCGCGGTTTGGAATATACAAAATGTAACGTCAAAAATGGAACACTTGGTATACCATTATTGAATTTCTTTAAACTGTAGAGCGTAGATCACCTTATGGTCTTTCTGCGTGCCAAGAAGCAAATGAGTATCTTTTACACGAAGAAAGTTATAAAGGTTACTGTAAACCATTACACTCGTCAAAATTGTATTTAATGTCAAATATCTCTGAAACGGCTGAGTTTAGGCATATGGTATCCTACGTGCTTTAGACTCAGAATATTATGCTCTTTTCGAAAACCCTAAAATATATAGGGTAGTTTATTTATAATAAGCAAGTTGGTATTGACTTCCGATATAACCGGAAGTGCCAGATGCTTGTCATTATTTTTGTTAGATTCACCACCATTAGTAATTCCCTAATTTTTCAAAGCTTTCTGGTGCGTACTTTTCCCTATATCGATCGATGCAGTTCCTGGTGAGTCACCCTGTATATATACATATGTGTATATATATATATATATATATATATATATATATATATATATATATATATATATATATATAAAGATAATAATTTTGAGGTTGCAGTCAAAAGGGTAAGATATTTAGGCCGGAGCAAAAAAAACTCTTTTTTACTTGTCAAGCTTTCGGAAAATTTTATATCCTTCTTCAGGACATCTATAAAGTTAAAATACTTATATAGAAAATAATTACAAAAAATTATTTATTAAAAACTACTTGCTAACTTGAGGTTATGGTCTATAAAACATCATACTGTTAAGAAATCGAAAGATTTTCCCATCGAAATGTAGAAGATCAAAGATTTACACAAACTTCTATACAATAAACTTTAGTGAAATATAAAATCAAAGTGGACGGAAAAACAATTCAAACAATTCATCACGTTAAAAAAAATTTTAAATGAAATCGTAGCCACATGTTATCTCGTTCGAAACCAATAGGCCTAAAAAAACAATTCATAGAAAAAAAGGAAAGATATAAAACTTATAAATTTAATATTTCGTACACAAACTGGTTACTATAATTATTTTTCAACTGTACTGCCAACTTATTTTATGGTGGGAAAATTTGAATTTTTTTTTCCTTTTTTTTTAAATTGACTTTAGGTAACTATCTATAATTATCTGTCTCTAATTTTAGAATATATGTATAAATCTTGCTTAAATTTTCTGTCTGAATTTTTATTTAAAAAATTGGAGGAATGGAATAAAGGAAGAAAATAAAAGAAAAAAGAAACGGAAATATTGGGTTCATGATATATTTCAGCAAGGCTGGAAGAAGGTGAACTTCATACATTCCTCAGGCGACTCCAGGATGATGAACGAAAATTTTGGATAGTATTAAAGAATGACCTCAGAAAAATTTAACCAGTTATTTGAACTTGTACGCATCCTAAACCAATGCGAATAACTGGTTAAGCAGGAAGTCACATATTCTAGTTGCATACACCTACCTGCATGTATTCGTCGCCTAGGGGATTTACACTTGTTCGTCAACCAACAGAGCAGCGCGCCAATAAGCAACAATGCTACGATACAATGTTCACTGAGGACTTATAATGCTGTTCTTGTATAAAACGCTACCCTACGCGGCATCGCAACGCTTGAATGAGAACGGTGTCATTTAATAACATGCGCACAATAAAGGCCGATTCCCATTAGAGCAGCATCGAGCAGCGCATCGCAGCGAAGCATGAGGTAGTACGTAGTATATTTTATTTAAAATTACTTCAAAATCACATTTTAATAATTGTAACAAAATGAAAACTGTTAACAAATCGTAAGTTAAAATATTACTAAAAATATTGCGACAAGAAACAGAAAAAAAAACTAGTTTTGTTACCATATGTGTATATTAAGCTACAATTAGATTATGAAATGACATAATAAATTATATATTCAACAATTGAAGCGTTGGAATATCAAAATGGTAAGTGACATTTTTCGTGAAATTATTGAGTTTGTGTCATAGAAAGGTGCTATGTACAAGCAAAGACAACATATAATGAGTACAAGTGCCACAAGCTTTAATTTGTATTTTTTCTATTCAATTCTACATTATGCGTTTCTTTTAAATATCTGAATAAACAGCTTTTGACACTAGCCTCTTTGATATTTCATCGCTTCAGTTACAAAAATAATTTCTAATTAGTACATTGAGCGAACAAATAACAGATAATGCACGATAATTGGATCTGCCGTCAAAATGGCAAGTTGTACCACGGCGGCTTTTTGATCACGCATCAAATACTATATACCGATTTTCTCAATTTTATTTGATCCTCATATGGCTTTGTTGCGAGGTTACATATCCCAGTTGCATACGAGAAATCATAGGAAGCTGGCTCAGGCTCAAGCCGCTTGTCTGAGGACTATCTTGAGAGCTTATCGCACCACTCCGATTGACAGTCTGTGCGTCATGGCAAAAATTCATCCGATCCATCTCGAACTAGAAAGGATAAGAGCTAAGTTCATGCTTAAACATGATGCGACCGCTACGCTCCTGGGTGTACGGATCGACATTCAGCAGTTCGCCTATTGGTCAGATGCGGTTAAACATATTCTTCTAAAGATCACAGAGGCATGGCAGATATCCTGGGATTCCACTGCCAAGAGTAGAACCTTGTATTCCTTTATTCCTAACATCTCCAATTGGCTGGAACAGGACGAGATTCCTAGTCCTAAACTTGTGCAAGTACTATCAGGCCACGGAAATCTTCATGCCTATCTTTTTAAAATAGGCCGCGTTTTAAAGTCTAACTGTGACATTTGCGACGTCACAGATGATTCAGTGCACCGGGTCTTTGTCTGTCTTAAATTCGCAGACGTTAGACTGGCAATCCTAAATAGACTCCCACCTGGAACCAACTTCCAGGTGGGCAATTTTCAACTATTGATCCATCTGATCGCTGACCTACTTGAGCGACTTGTGTAATCGTCTGACAGAACAAGATACCCTATTCTATCTATTATTCTTTACTGTTCTATACTATCTTCTATCCTATTTTATCTTAAAATACATGGAATGCTATGTATATTTGATGAATAACATCAATCATAAATTTCATCCATTTTTACCATCTGGAATCTTCGTGGTTCCTTTTTTTATACCGATTCTCAATCTAATATATATATATATATATATATATATATATATATATATATATATATATATATATATATATATATATATATATATATCTCACATACAGGAATCTACGTGATTCCTTTTTTTATGAATCGAGTCTCACGCTCTAACATATTTTAGGAATCTTACGATTCCTTATTTTATATAAATCTCCTATTATTATTATTATTATTATTATTATAATTAAAATTAAAGTTAATCTTATCTTAAATCTTCTATTTTATAAGTTAGTTGTAGTCATTATTCCACGCGCGTCCCCATGTGGGTCACAAGACTTTATATTCATTTAGCATTAGCATTTTTTACTACGAATAATATGTTCCTAAACTAGAAGAAGATAAGCCGAAAGGTAGGTGCTTCCTCTGTCGTCCTATTTTAGGACTACGATTCTATACCAACCCTCACTCTGGGTGGTCTTAGCCATATCTTATATTGGCCGGCGCTTTGGGGTCCGGTCATTTGTCTTGCATTTTTCTATAAGTCATTATTCCTATTATATATATATTTATCTTCTAACTATTTCGAATGAGGCCTGGTTGTTGGAGATGCACCAGGGGTGGTGGAAGGTCCCTCATTCCATCCCAGTTGCATACTCCTGCCTGCATGTTATCAGCGCCTCAGGGATTCACACTTGTCCGTCAACGAGCAGAGCAGCGCGCTGTGTCGATAAGCAGTAATGCTGCGATCCAATGCTCATGGAGGAATGGAAATTTTGCTGTTCCATGAAGTGCGGTGCTGCATGGCACCGCAACGCTTGAGTGAGAACGGTGTCATTTAATAATATGCATACATGTCATTTAATAATATGCACACAACATTTTTCAGTACTACGATGCGCTGCGACGCTCTGCTCGATGCTGCTCTAATGAGAATCAGCCTTAATTGTAAATAGCATTTGATATACTGCGCTGCACTGCAATGCGCTGTTCGATGGGAATCAGCCTTTACACTTTAGAAAAATGGCCCATTTATCCATAATGACTTGGTTCGGTCCGTATTTGAACCCGGGTTGTTTGAGTCGAAGGATGCGCCACATTGTATACACTAACGGACATCTATTCAAGCGAAACCTGTGTTTAATGTAGCAAACATTGATGGAATAATAGAAAACTGGTAGACTACAAAGACAGTTGCTCTGCGCTACTGCCACATGGCTGAAATCGACATTCGCTTGCGCATTGTATCGCGCCGGCAGGCACCCTTATTGCTTATTGTCAACGAAGCAGTATACGTACAGCCAACTATCTGCCACATATTTACTTTTTATCTCATTACACGCAGGTTTGGCTTAAAAAGTAATCCGGTAGTGTATATTATCGTATTAAATATAGGTCTTATTTTATATACATCATTTAATACCATGTTTCTTATGTGTTAAATTTTATTGCAATCAAAATGTTTAACTAGATGCTCAAGTATTATATAATAACGAAAGTTATGTATACTATACCACGACTACGTATAACGAATATACTCAAATTAAATTACTGGAAATGGCCTTGACTTTTGACTGCGCAGTACAGTTTACGCAAGAACCAGTTTCATACTAAACAATTTAAAAAATTCGGGAGAATTCAAAAATCTCTATTTAAAATAAACTTGTTGAAGAAGTATAACCACAAATGATAAACAAGGTGCTCTTACTAAATCTGTTCATTAAATACAGTATATTACCGCTTGCCTAATTTCAATCTTTGCAACAGAAATTGTAGAAAAATATATCCAATTGTTCAGAATTTGGGAGGTTATCATCGGAATAAAATTAGTACTGATAAAATTAAATAAAATTATTAATTTTTTTACTTACGGAAACAATTATGATTGGCAGGGTGTATTGAAAAATTAATGAAAATATGGAATAATATGCTCGGCCGTGGTCAATGGGCCAATTTTCAATACAAAAGTTCAGACTTAGGCAATCTGTTCCTAGCTTTATTGAATGATGGACAAGGTGTCTCACAACAAATAGGGGCATTGCTAAAATGAGTGCCACCACCCAAATTAGTAACAGAATTAAGGCAGCTCCAAACAGCTGTAGGCTTTCTTTTGTTGTATATACTATAACCTGCAACAAGGAAAATGTATTAGGATAAATAAATATTTACAATATTTCAAAGAAAGCATGAACAAAATACAATAATAATAATTTATTTACAACTCATATCAAGTAATATTTTTATACAGAACCACAAATATAATTGCAGAACCTATAACAGGTGGCCACGAAATTGTTTCACACTCAGATTAAACTTTCTTAATCTGAGGTTTTACGGATCGCCATATTGTTACCTTCTAAGATAAATACTTGAAGTTTTGGTTGAAGATAATAGTTCATAGAGATGCATATTTTATCTATAAAACAATTATATATCTCTTCCGGTTTTCCCTGAAGTGACGCTAAGTTTAGAATTTTAAAAAGCAACCTATATATTTTTTTAGATAGTTGAATAACTCTCAAAATTTTCATTTCAACGATATATCATAAGTTTTCAGTTTTTTTTAAATGTTAGTGCAGTACACTTTTTCCGCAAATTCAATGTGGCAGCATTTTGTCGTTATTAACTGATACTTTTTTTTAACTGCTTGATGAATTCGTCAATAAGGAGGTTTATTATTTTTATTTTTTAAGAGGTATTTGTAAAATGTTTATTAAATAATTCGTAAATCAATTTTAATTTTTATATAAATTACACATTTTCAACTACATCATTCTCTAATATTTCAAATAGAAAATACTAAATGTCAAATCGTAATAATAAGTCACGACCCTCATCGCGTGCGAGTAGATTCAGTTGGGAAAATTTTAAAACAGATGAATTTAGTAAAGGAAAAAAAGTTTTTTTCTCTGAATGAGTGTTAATAGCGGAGGGTAACCGCCTGTATGTGATTTTCGATGTTTGGAAACTCCTAAAAGGTCTGAGGAATGCAACGACGACGCTACGTCTCTGGATATCCCAGTTGGTAATGTACAAACTCAAAATGACTTATTTTATCTCAACAAACATGTAAGTACATCAAATTCATCTATAACAGCACTAGGAAATCAAATTTTGAATAATAATCATTCGAATGGAAATAACTTGGATAATTTAAATAATAAAAAAAAAACGAAAATAATTTGACAAAAACGGTCAACAAAAAATACCAAACTGATAGGGATAAAAACCACGAAGTATATAAGTACGACCACACTGACACAGGACCGTATTGTTAATGTTGAGAATATTAATTTAAATTCTAGAATAAATGCCTTTAAGGCAGGTTATATAAATCTAACAAACTAGTTAGAATTAGATAATAAAATTAAAAGTAATGATTCAGTAGGCAGACATAGAATTAGGGTTCACTTTCACTAAGAATGCAACTATTTAATTGGTCGTAACAATTCGGCAGTTTTAAAAAATAATAACATGGAAATATATTTACCAAAGTTTATACTTCACAGAGAAGGTGTCATAAAAGGTATATCCATGGAATATACCGAAGAATATATTAAAAACAAAATCAAACCTTTAGACCATCATTGTAAATTTAATGTAGTAAATGTAAAACGGTTAAACAAAAAAGTAACAACAGAAAACAAAATAGAATATGTCCCAACTCAAACTATCGTGGTCACATTTAAATCACAAACTTTACCAAAATATATACTAATAAATAAAGTTAATACAGATGCTGAAGTATATGTACAAAAGGTAGTTTTATGTTATAACTGTTTTAAATATGGCCATGTGGGCAAACAGTGTAATGGTAAACCTAGGTGTTTTAAATGTGGAGAAAATCATGTCTCATCGGAATATCAAAATTAAGCAGATCCAAGGTATTTTCACTGTAATGGCAAACATTTCACAAGACAGCCTAATGTCCTGAATTTAAAAGACAGAAGCAAATCAAAAATGCTATGTCACAGTTAAATCTTAGTTACAATGATGCATCAAAGCAAATTCCAAAAAATCATATGCTGATGCCATAATCACAAGTAATTTAAACAACCCAACAACCTGAAATTCCGGCTACTAGTTCAAATAATAGTGAAAATCAACGAAACTTAAGAATACATACATATGCGCGGACATATAATTCACTACCAAATGTACGAACAAACACACACATAAATAGGTACTAAATAAATGAAAGAGACATGCTCAAAAAAATGCCATAGACCTGTTTCCCCTAACCCACTATTCTTGGCCAATAATCAAATATTAGCTCCTATTCACATACCAAATCAAACTGGTGGCATTATAAAGAGTGGAATCAAATAATAGTCATGATGACATAAGTAATAGAGATTTTGCAGGATTAATTCTAGAAATGGTTAATTATATAATAAACACACTAAAGGCAAATAATTCCTTTGATGTTCAACAGTCAGAATTAGAACATATGATTCAGTATAGGTTACAAAACAGTAAACAGTTAAATTCGCAGACATAAACATGAGTTATAATTTTTGTTAATGGTATTGCAGATCTGCGGTTTCTAACAAAACTAATCTACAAAAAAAAATAACTATATTATTCCAAGCCAAACACTGAAACCGAACCGCACTTTAATGTTACCTTCCCGTAATAAATTTTGATTTTCTTGTAACCAATATTTTGTATTCTGTCGGTTAAATAATCCCAAATTTGTAAACCTAGACTCATCTGAAAATAAAATCATTCCCAAAAAATAATTGTTTGGCTGCACGTTATTCTGCAAAATCCAATTGCAATATTCCATCCTACATTCGTAATCATTTGCTGGTGCAAGTGGTATTTAAAAGATTTATAGTGGCATTTGTGCAAAATTCGGCTTACTGTTTGGTAACTGATTTCCAATTCAAACCCAATATGCCTTAAAGAAACGTCTTATCAACTTCTACTCAAGCCAAAACATTAATAATTTCCGTTCCTTCTTCAAGAATGAAATTTTCCTGGGGATCATTGTTGGGCTCACTTCGGAATTGATTTTCAAGACGATTAAAATAATTTCTCGCTTTACATTGCCTATCAGGATATCGTTCGGCATAAAGGTGTCTATCCGCAACGGCATTTTTTTCTACATTCCCCATTAATAATTAACATGTCCACTTTTTCATCTCTTGTATAAATTTGCGGCATTATGAACACAATTAACAAGAATTTTAAACAATTTTTAAAGACACAATAAAAACACCGGTAAACCAACAAATGTTTGACAAGCTAAATATTTCATTGTTTTCAAAGCCAACTTAGTTAGCTACTTCTTAACATTTAATTAGAATAAAATTTTATTTTCTTATTTTCTTTTAGCTGTAATTTTGTTTGTATTTATCGCACATTTTAATACGACATATAAATAAATTCCTGATTAATAGCACTAATAAATGGTACCACAGTACCAATATGGTTCCATTTGAAAAAATTTAGTTTGGCCCCAAAAACCAATTTGTTGAACTTTACTTGCTCATAAACCACGTAATTTAGTATTTTTGACCGGACTTCGATTTTTCTAGCATTACACGGGTCATTTAGAATAAATAGGAACCGTCATGGAACACTTAAATGGAAAAGTAAAAATTATATTATAAACAATATTGACGTTTGAAATGTCACTCATTTGGTATCGTTAGAATCAGAAAATTATGCAGAATTCAAAAATGCGATAATATATGGGGTGTTCCATTTAAAAATCAAAAGTTTGTGTCACTTCCGACGAAACTGGAAGTGAAAAAAAAATCACTTGTATGTCAAAAAGTGACGCTTATTATGTATATAGGATATCCCAAATTTCAATCAATTATCCTCAAAACTAAAGGAGAAAGGGGGGTGTACCATGATCCTGTTACACCTGGTATGTGTAATGGATATTGGTAAATTAGCAGATAGCTGTATAGGCTTAGGGCAAATACCGAACTTTTACTGTCGGTGGATATGGCAAATTTCGAGCTGTCGTAATTACAAGCATATTCCATGGCTTTGCCAATGGGCGTCAGTTCTGCTGCATAAATGGAGGCCTCACTTAGCAGTTTGTATTTTTTGCCGACGTCTTCATTGGAATGATAAAATGCACAACCCACCTCATTATTTATTTTCGAACCATCTGTGAATAGATATTGATGATCATTCCATTTTGTTTTTATTTCGTGGTTAAAGAAGTTATTTATTTGGTTTTCTGATATGTTGTTGGTATGTAAATAATAAGTGATTACTTTGACTCATAAGTTTTATAATCTACAGTAAAACAAGGCATTTTATCATTTTTATATATGATTTCATTACATTGCGATATGTTGAGATAACTTTCAGCTATTAATGGTGTCGATTTATTTTCCCAGTATGGAGATATTAGTCCTAATGTTGCTACTTTATGTATAGAATCTAATAACCTTTTATTTTTTGAGCACATTTTGGTAACATATATGTCACTTAGATAGTGTTGTCTTAAGTTTAGAAGTGGTTCAGCAGATTCTGTTTCAAGAACATTTATAGGAGTACTTTTTAATAATCCCAAACATATTCGTAGGTACTTATTTTTTTATTGTTTCCACTTTCTGCAGAGTCGTAGTATATAATCTAGTACCTATCTTATTCGAGATCTATAAAAGATTAATCAAGCTGGTGAGGGAGAATTTATGATTAGAAAGTAAGTGGTTTATTGAATTCTGGAGCAAATAAAGTATGTCGGAGAGGGTGAAGATACGGGGGTAGTTTCAGGATCAAACTCCATGATAAAATTTACAAGTTTATTCTTTTTTTTTTTTTTGATAAATGTCACAATGGCAAATCAACGATTAATTATAAAATGAAAACAGAAACAATTCTGCAGAAAAGAACTAACAGTCCGCCACCGCCAGCCCTTGCAATTACTACCACTTTAAACACTAACTTTATCCGAGTTTACAAGCTCTGAATAACTAATATAATCTGATCTCAATAAAAGTGCGGGCTTCGGTTTTGTTCCGTTCGCAAGGGCGGACCCAAGCGCGCTCCTCTCCACAGTCCCTAAATTTAAGACATAACCATATATGGTAATGTTTTTAAAATGTAAACAGTGACGTCCAACAACAATCTGAGCTGAATGCTGATTCTGCTAATGTTGCAAATACCACAATTTAGTTGTTTTGGTTACCAGCGACTGGGTGGCGCCGACAAGTATTTATGAAAAAAAAGCTCAAATTTAATTCGTTACCTACATTACATTCTTTGTCGAACATAACTTGCGCTGTTGCCAAAAATCAGGAATTGGACTAAAAATAATTTTTTACTTAGGAACAATCTAAAACTAGGCATTCCAACTGAAAATATTGCAATCAATCTGGGAAAAATAGCAATAAAATTATATTATGCCTAGGGGTAGTTTTTAAGGGGTGAAAATAAATTTTTCTTAGGAACAATCTAAAACTAGGCATTCCAACTGAAAATATTCCACTTAATCTGGGAAACATAGTAATAAAATTCTATTATGCCTAGGGGTAGTTTTTAAGGGGTGAAAATAAATTTTACCTAAATGGGAAACTTTCCATGAATTGAAGTAAATAAAACATGCAAAATACATAAAAATATTTTATATTAAGAAAACAGGTACAAGTATTTAGTTATTAAATCCCATTTAATTTGAAGACTCATTTGAATCAGAAGACAAATAGTCTTCTAAGGTTTCCGATCCCTCATCGTCATCCATACTTGTAGGTGTGGTATCACCAGGAATGCGAATGTGGCCTGTTACTGCTGCTGCTGTTGGGGCAGTTGGAATTTTCAGCAAACTTAATACCTCTTTAGGAAACTGTTTACTAAGTCGTCGACGCAATCTGCTAATGTTACTAATCACAGGATCGGATGTTATTAGTAACATATGGACCAAATCCGTCATTGTTTGTTCTCTAGAAGATGTACGAGTATGCCCTTCCCTGTATCTCCTACAATCTTTATGGCGAGCTTCTTGGGCCTCTTCGGACAATTGCCCACGAGGTAATAGTGTAGACTTGATGATGTCACTACCGTGTATTAAAATTTTGTGTAGACTGGGGGGCATATAATACCACTCATAGTGCTTTAAATAAAGCTTGGCGGTACACATTGAATAAACTGAAAAAGCTTCTACATTAATTTCATATCCGCCGGCAATTGTTCTTAAAATTGTCCCAAAGCGAGAAATCAATTCCTCATTTATACCAGTTATTTGTGAAGCAAGAAATGGGTTTGAAAAAACCTACGAGCAGTATTTCCATCGTTCGTAGTGCCACTTCCACCCGACTTAGGAATATCAACTAATAGTCCCATCTGCTTACGAAATTGTTCCTGTATTTGTTTTTTCCTTGCATCTGTTCTTTCCTTGTTGGCTTTAGAAATTCTCCAAGAGCGGATTTACAGCCTGTAAGAAATATGAAGCAAGCATTAAAAAAATCGAATCCATGCGTGCAGGCTAGATAGTCCGTAGGATAGTGACGTAGTATTTAGAATCCTTTGCGATACGCCTTCTAAATCGTTCATTTGAGATGGAGTCGCACCACATAAATAGCAATTCTGACTTGACTGGTCAGCTAAAGAGTTGCAAATTTTGCCATCCACCATTGTCAAGAATAGGTTTTGCTCAACAAGCAGTTCCACCCCATCTAAAGTAATTTTAGTTGGTACCAGTTTTTCTATTACTTGTTGAATAGCATTAACTTTCTCTTTGGCAAGTTCCGCAGTTTCTTTCTCAAATAGAACCTGAATGGGTCGACAGTACCGCGTTAAAGAGTGTCTTGTATTTTGCCACAGAATTATTTCTTTTCCTTCTTCACTCTTACTGTCAATATTTATTTGCAGTGGGACAAGAGAAATTACAGACAAAGAAGAGTCATTTACTGCTTTATCAGACCCTTCTACTTCCTTGAATTTCTGTTTGTAGGTACTTTGACTTGTTGCACCATTGCATCCCCATTTAAAAAGAGCAGTTAATAATGAAGAAGTTGCCACTCCTACTTTTACATGTTTCAACACTTTGCTCTGAACCTTAAGTAGACGTTTTATCGTATGATCAAGTAGAGATTGGATATCTATCAAAGCTGATGACTCTGTAATTATTATATTGTCAGGATAACATTCTTTTTTTTGCTTGGATAATATGATGGTAGTTAGGGTATATATCAACATTTTGCAATATTCCGTCCTGACGAATTGCGATATATTGACTTTTAGTTAGCTTTTTATCAACGTAAGACGCTAAAGCTTGTTCAGGTGTAAATTTAATGGGTAGTTTTGTCTTTGGGGCGGAAAATGCCTTCTTGATTTTTGTTGCCCTCATTGGAGAAAATTCAGCAACTTGCTTTAAAATTTGCGCCGCATCTCTTCTTCCTCTAGACGGTAAGCTCATTTGAGTAGCCAATGTAAATTCTTCATGCGTTGTGCCATTAAGTAAAGATTGTATTTTTCTCTTCTTGCTTTTTTCGCTACTATCAACAAAAAGTTTCCTCGGTCGACCACGATGAGCACGAGTTTCCGGATCATTACTTGATGGAACGTTGCTGGCACTGGCACTAGTACTTTGTATAGCCGTCACGTTTTTTATTATGTTGGAAAATAGTACATGCCCCTTGAGCCACGTTGAATTTTTTATTAAAATTCGCAGGCTTTTGATCCATTTTTCTTTCAGTTTCGCACAGAAATTGTCTGAAATTTTTTTTATATACTACCTATCACTTTCTGTAGACTCTTGTAAATCAAGAAACCCGAAAACACGGCTTAATACACGGAGAGGTTTAGTCGAGCCCTTATCTTCACTCCTCCATACATTAAACAGGACCATTCAAAGTACTGACATAGCTACAACAAATAAATGTATAACTAAAAAAGTTGCGCAAAGTAGTACCCAATATTTTTCTTACATATTCCCAGATATCTACCCAATTGGCCAAATAAAGAATCACGTCGAATACGTGCAGATATTTTTTGTATGGCAAGCCGAACACAGCAATATTATTAAAAACGGCAGTGTTAATTTCACACAAGGTAAAACAAATGTTACATGGAATAAAAATAATTTTTTTTCTATGGATTAGGCGAGTACATACCTCTAGAGGAAGTTTATATTACAATAAAATAAAAGGTGCACTTAGAAACACAAAACAGGACTGTTCACTTCGCAGCGTATATAAGACGAATAATGTGCGCTCACGAGATAAGGGTCAGTTTGGCTCTCGCTACCTGCGTAATGGGTTCGTCATTGGTCGTAGCATTTATGGTTTATTACCCCCCTATTGTTCAGCTTGAGCTAGGCAGACATTTGTCGATTTCTGAGAAGTTTCATATTTTTAATTCTGTCCTGTTAGAATTTGAACTGGAACCACTGTGCATTAGCTATACGGAAGTTTCTATTAGATTAAAAAAATATAGCGCACATTTTTTGGATTAAAATGAATTTAATCCCAGATTTAAGAAAAGGAAAATGGTATTTTGGAAACAAAAAAAGTAATAATTTTAAACTAAATTCTATAAAAACAGCTGATAACTTAACTGTTGGGCAGCGGACAAATTTAAATAAATTTATTGATAATTATTTTGATTCTAGGCTGTACCTCATTAGTAGAACATGATACAGAAAGCCCGGCAATTAAATATAGGTATTATCTTGTAAGTCTTTTATGCAGAAAAAAATAAATGACGAAGTCACTAAAATATTAGATTTAGAGGTGATAGAAAAGAGTGACAGTGGCTGAAGCACCAATGTTAATAGTTTAAAAAAAAGATAATACATATCGTTTTTGTGCGGATTTTCGAAAATTAAATTCAGTAACAGAAAAATGGGCATATCTATTACCAAGGATTAGTTCTATTCTTGATAAATTGGACAATGCAAAATATCTCACTACCGTAGATATTCAAAGTGCATAATGGCAAATATCAAAACACAGCAAAAAGTATACTGCTTTTACAATTCCTAGCAACAGACTACTTCAGTTTGTAGGGATGCCTTTCGGTTTATCAAGTGCACCTGCCACATTTCAATTTTTATTTGATAAATTATTTTGCCCAGAACTAGAACCATATGTATTTATATATTTAAATAACATAGTAATCGTAGCACCAGATTTTGAGTCTCATTTAGGAATTTTAGATGAAGTTTTTAATCGTTTGATTGATGCAAATTTAACTTTAAATAGAGAAAAATGTAATTTTTGTCATAGTGAACTTGGCTATGTTGTAAACAGAGATGGTCTACATGTAGATTCAGAAAAGTCAGTGCTATAGTTGAATTTCCTAGACCAAAGACTCCTAAAAAAAATCCTCAGACTCGGGGAATGGTTTCATAGTATCGAAAATTTATTCCTAACTTATCTAGTATTATAGAACCACTTACTAATCTAACACGTAAACAAGTTAAATTTATTTGGACTCTGGAGTGTGAGCAAACGTTTACAAAAATAAAATATCTGATGTGGCCAGCACATAACTTTCTAATATCAGTATATATCATCCTGATCTAAAAAAAAATCATTCCATTTAATTATTCACTTAACTCAATTAAATTTTAATAGCGTACCTTGAAATATTTCATTAAAATTTTTAAATAATTAATTATCAGCGTCATTCGATACTGTCAATAATAATTCATGTCATATATTTTAATAAGTTCTTCTTATTGACATTGACATTTTTGTAACTAAATTAGACCTTTCAAATGTCAAACTGTTAAATTTATGCCCATTTTGTGAGGCCAAATGTGTAAAATATTTCAGTTTACATCAGCTTTATGTAAGTACTTGGAAAATATATTTTATTCGCTTGATATAGTAGACATGATTCATAATCTTTCATCAGGAATACATTTTTTTGTAAAGTCAAATACAAAAAGGTTTGGGTTCCGTGGACCCCCTTTCAGCTAGCCAATTTTGCTCTTCGCCGAATTTTTCATTGTCTTTGGCCTTTTGAACAAGTGTACCAAATTTGAAAGCTTTATCTCAAAAACTGTGACTGCTATCGCGATACTGCAGATATGGGGACAGATTTGTTTTCATGAAGTTATGTATTTTCATTATAATTCATCGAGATCAATCAAATCAAATTGTTTAATTTTTTCCCGAAATTGTACAGGGTTATTTATTATAAATTACCCACCCCTTATCATCGTTACTATTGCCTATAGAAAAAAAAGATTTAAATAAAAGTTGTGTGGTTATGACTGAATTTTGATAAAATGCTGTCAAAAGTACAGTAGCGTGCAGATTTCAGGAGATACAAGAAAATAATATATATTTTTTTAAATAGGACATCCTATAAATTATTAAATTTTTGGAATAAACCTTTGTTCCTGATTTCAAAAATATACCATATGTTACTCCTACCATATACCGTTTTTGAGTTATTAAACCTCGAATACCTTAGTTAAAACCCCTTAAGGACTGATACTAGTATTAAAGTACCAAATATAACTGTCTCATGAAGTTTTGTTAATATTAGTCCTTTTTAGCCATTTATACTCAAATATCGAAAGAAAAATGTTTTTTTTAAATTTTTTCTAGTATATCTAAAAAGTCATACGCTAGGCTTTGGTGATAACAAATTTTATATTAATAAGTACATATGTTTTTATTACGTATTATGATTTTGTATGATAGTCTTGAAAATACATTATGTGCAACCTACATTACATTTAGTGCATATGTGTGTCACTGCTTTGTTACACTTTGCACATCTTCTTTGAGTGGGGTTTTTGGCTGGCCAGTGATCTCTCCTGTCAAAACGAACTTCTGATAAAACATTACATTGTGATACGCCGAATAAACTCTAGTTGTGGAATTTTCGGTTCTAAAAATCTATATAGCAACCAGGCATTAACAATCGATCCAGAAATACAAAAATCGTACTATTGTCCAATATAATTTTTTGCTCCTAATTGTAATTCTATGGGTTGCTCTAAATTGATCGAATAAGTCTACACCCTCCATTGAATTGTTGTATTCGGCGATTATCGATGGTTGAGGTACATCAATTTTTCCTTTAGAAGATGAACTGTATCTCTGACATTTTGATTTTGTATCAATTAGTACATCATTGCGGTTAGTGGCCATTGTTACCTGACTATTATCATGCCACCGGTAGATGCTTATACTATTTGCTTGATCCCTCAAAACGTCAATTGAACCACGGGGAGATTTCTTTAAATCCTTCAAAGGTGCTTTCTCAATTCTGTCTGTCCGAATGGTGCCAGTGACATACAGCTTTTCTTTTCTCACATGTTCTAATAATGGTAAAGAGTTAAAATAATTATCTAAAAACACATGACATTTCTCTGGAATGAAACGTATAGTAATGTTTCTGGCAACAGAGCTACCTAAACCCATACCACCAGATCGTTCTTCTTTACCCTCGTACAGCTTGAAACGTGTGCAATAACCGTTGGTTTTATTCAGACACCAAAATTTAAAGCCAAATCTAATCGGTTTGCCCTTGATAAACTGTTTCATGTGATGTTTACCATAGTATGGTTCCATTGCCTCATCGAAAGACCAAATCTGTGGCAATGGTTTAGCATATAGCTCGAATTTAGGACAAGTTGTGTCTAATAGAGGTCTGATTTTTCGACACTTATCTTGTTAATCAGAGATATTGTTATCACTAAAGTGCAGATATTTAAAAATTGACAAAAACCTATCTCTGGAAATCGCTCCAGAAATGGCTGCATTATGAACATCTCCTTGTGTTTGCCAATACATTTTTCGATTAGGTAATTTGTTGTATCCTGATATAAGCAAAACGGCTAACATTTTATATATGTCCTCAACAGTGACACTGAAGTTAGTATCGCCATATTTGTACTTTGCATATTTTTCACTTTCGTTACAAATATGACGTATCAGGTTTTCATCTCAGAATAATTGGAAAAACTGTAAAGGGGTAGCTGCCTGATTTATCATTTGCTCAATTACTTCAGGTTGAGGCTGATTCATATTTTTTCCTTTGAAGCATGCAACATCGATGCTTTCAGAATGGAGGTGTATTTCTTGCCAGTTTCTTTGGATTTTCTTTTTAGATTTTGTTGTTTTTTCGCGTTTTTGTTTTTTTTGCTGTTCGTTCTTCTCCTGTTCGAGCGTTTAAAATTTTTAAACGATTTGTGATAATCATCCTCAAAATCTGAATATTCATCTTGAACGTCTCGTTCCCCTTCTCCTGCTACAAATCTTTGATATTTGATAATTTGATCAGGTTCATTAGACACAATCTCAGAAATATCCAGCAATACAGTTGATTCTTCGGACATAACCAAATCATGTTTTTCGCTGTTTTTTGCTACTATCTGTACGTGTGAGGTTTGTCCTAAAATACCTTTACCTAGGTCATGAATATCATTTTCCGCAATTACTTCATCAGAGGCTTCGTCTAGATCAGTATCCTCGTCTTGATCTGGTGGAAATAATGTAAAGTTAATACTTTCAGCACTGTCTAATTCATCGTCATCCCATTCTTCTATTAAGGTTAGTAATTCTTCAGTTGTCAATGGTCGCCTACGAATAAAAATAAAAAATATTACAAAAAGAAATATCGAGATTTGACTAGTGGGTAACACTATACCCCAAAGCCTGCTGTATGAAAATTCATACGCTTATCTTTAGGGGCACGTGATAAACATATAATGACCTTCACTGTCATCAAAAGTTGGGTTAAATGTTTATTACAACCTGTTTAAATATCTACATTACAATTTAAAAACTAATTTAATTTTTGTAAAGATAATATATGACTTTTACTTACTTGCGTTCATATTTTGGTAAATTTAATAAAGGCACACCACATTTTCTTTTATTTAAAGACATATTTTATTTCACATTTACAAAGTACCGGCTTAAAACTATAAAACAGGTGTTATTGCATATCTGATGCCACCTATTGAATGAATTATAAACAACAGTCCTTGACAGCTGGCCCCTTAAAGAAACCTGTATATATGTATGATTTTTTAGACGGTAGTCCCTAATGGGTTACTAGTTACTGTAAATATGGAAAAGTTAACATTATTAATGTGAGCTATTAAAATGACAACTATTGTGTTTGATAAGTGATATTTCTTTAATGAAATAATCAAAATGGTTTACAGTGAGGAAGAAAAAGTCCAAATATTTACTTGTTATATACAAAATAACAAAAATAAACGTGCAGCAAAAAGGAGCATATACCAACACCATCAGAAAATACGTTCAAAAATATTTACCAAAAGGTGAATAATGCCTCCAATTTTAGTAGAAAAAAGCGTGTAGTTCAAGCAAACCAGGAGAACAGCTAGATATACTGCTTCATTTCGAATAGACTTTTTTGAAACATTGCATTATTTTTTTAGAAAATTCTGAATGTAGTATAAATATTGCAGTCGATTAATTAGGTAAAAGTTATTCCAAAATCCAAGGTACGTTAAAAAAATAACAGCTACACATCATATAAAATTTTACTCGTATAAGTTTTAACAGAGGTTCATAAAAGGAAAGGGCTGGACTTTTGCCGCCAGATGATTCAAAAGTTGGATGAAGATCCAGATTTTTTTACTAAAATATTATGGACTGTTGATTCATCCTTTTCTACGGCAGGACTTTTTAATAGGAAAAATCGAAGGTCGTGGGAAAACAGGCACAACAGAGAAATATTGGTAAAACAAATAAAAAATCAGGAAGAAAAACTGTTAGCGTTTGGTGTGGAATTTTCAGAAACAAAATTGTTGGGCCCATATTTTATGATTATACTTTAAATGGAGTTACCAATCTGGAAATAATTATCCCAGAGCAGAAAATATTCTTTTGCAGAATTTTTCGGCCGAACTTGATGATATGGTTTGGATGCAGGATGGGGCAACTCCGCATAGTGTCCTATCCGTTCGAGATCCTTTGAATAATGTATTTCCAATATGGATAGGGAATAATGAACCTATTAAATGGCCACCTAAAAGTCCAGATTTGACCCCTATAGATTCATTTTTTTGAGAATTTCTTAAAAACATCGTCAATAATAATAATACTCAAGTCATAAAAGACAGGATTCGACTTGAATAAACAATCTGAATGTAAATAATGAAGCCATTTCCGGTGCAATTATAAATATAAGAAGACCTTATCAATTATGCATTGATAATAATGGTGGACACATCGACATCTTTTATGAGTTATCATTTATTTATATTTAAATTTCCTAAATAAATCTTTTTTCTTCCTCACTGTAAACCATTTTTATTATTTCATTAAAGGAATGTCACTTATCAAACATAATAGTTGTCATTTTTATAGCTCACTTTAGTAATGTTAACTTTTCCATGTTTACAGTAACTAGTTGAACTAAGATAATCGACGTTTAATAACTCAAAAACGGTATATGGTAATAACGTAACATAATAACGATGATAAGGGGTATCCACCCCTTATCAACGTTATTTATAAAGAATAACACTGTACCTCTTTTCTTCCTTCATTCATTATGTCTCTTCTGGTGGTACTACAATCACCAAATTTAATGTGTCACCTAAAATGTTGTTGAGTTATCGCAGACACACACGCGCACACACACACACACACGCACACACATACACACACGCACACGCACATGCACCCGCACCCGCACACGCATACGCACACGCGCACAGACACGCACACACCCACACGCACACGCACACGCCCACGCGCACCCGCACCCGCACCCGCACAGGCACACGCACACCCACGCACACTCACACGCACAAGCACACACACATCTGCTCAGAAGATAAACCTGAACATAAGCTTAGAGCGGGAGAAATGAGAAGTAAACCTAAAGTTGATAGGTGTTGGCAATCCATAGCAGCTGATTTGACAGGACCATTGCTTCGTAGCTCTAAAGAACATCAATATATCCTAATTTGTGATTATTTTGGTAAGTTTACACTTTTATTTCCTACACGAAAAGCAATTATCACAAGTATAGTTAAAATTATGAAAGGGCAGGTTTTTCTTTTATTTGGTATCCCAGAATATCTGAAATGTGATAATGATGTTCAATTTAAGTGTAAAGAATTTGAATCTAATGAATGAATATAACGTTAAATTATTATTTAATCCCCTTTATCATCCAGAGCCTAACAGAGTAATTAAAACCATGATATCCAGTTATGTGGGAGGAAACCACAAGAAATGGGATTTACATGTTGCTAAGCTAGTTTGTGCGTATAAAACTTCTAAACATGAGGTTACAGAAAAATCTCCTTATTTTATGAACTTTGGCTATGAAATGATTACCACTGATATTGAATATCAAGATAAAGACAAAATTGATTGTGTTAATAATGATAATGTTAACAATAATCAGGATATTTCTGAAGGTAGGGAACATAAATTAAATGATCTTAGAAAATTTGTAAAAGAAAAATTAAAAGCAGCTCATATAATAACAAAGCATAATTATAATTTAAGGCATAGGCCTGTTCAATTTAAAGGAGGAGATTTTGTCTAGAAAAAAGAATATATATTTTCAAGCGCTGTAAAATATTACACAGCGAAGTTAGGAAAAAAGTATACAGGACCTTTTAGAATTAAAAACAAACTTGGTATAAATGTTTATGAACTAAAAGATGATACTGACAATTCTAAAGACACTTCTTGGCATGTCAAAGATTTAAAACCTGATAAAACTCTTGACAATTATTAATGTCAGGATATTTTCAAGGCCAGACTGATTTGTTTCATATTAAACTGCAATTTTACTTTGTATCTAAGTTATTTTGTGTAAGGTCAATTTCAATTTTCCTTTATGGCAAATAGCTCCAACATTAATCAGTTTTATAATATAAATTATATTTATTAAAACACTTCAAGTTTTATAAAACTTGTTACGGTTAAAGTCATCGTCAGGAAAAATAGTTATGTATTTTAAGTATAAAAATCAACTAGTAATTTTTTTCATTAACTTTATTTATAAATATTACGTTTCAAGCATCACATTTTCAAATTTTACTCCACGAAAATTATTATCTGTAATATTTTCTTCATCTTTGCATTAAAATGTCAATTCCCAAGATATCTTAAACGGCATCTCTGGTTAACATTATGTCTCTGTGATCTATAGAAATATTCAATTTCTAATTCGGGGTAAATTTATTTATAAATTATGCTATTAGTTAAATGTCATTTATTCCAATATTATTGGCAGTGTTCAATTGTTGTCGGGGTTGCACACCTAATTGATCTGTTGTCACGTGAGCTCGTTGTTCTGTATAGACATGTTCAGTTATAAAGATAGTTAACTTGTGTGTGAAACGATAACTATGGAATAACAAAAGTTTGTACAATAATTGGACTGTTTTCAAAATAATTTCAGACTGTTACTTCTTAGACCGTTTATCTTAGCTAAGTATGTTAGTACATTAATTACATTAATGGAACGCACTTCAGCTATTAGCACTAGGGTCGACAAACTTTATGGATTCTGCAAACAACCGAATCTTACAGGCCGTGATATTTTGTGATTCGCCTTGCATAAATATTACTTTATATAATTTTCTCATTTTTCTAATGTTTCTAATTAATGTTTTACATGTTATATTCATCTTGATAAATATTAATACGTATTTAAATAATTTTACAGTTATTCGAGATGTGACTGACCTTGGTATTTTCTGGCTTTATTTTGTTATTTTATCACGTGAGAATATTCACCTGTTGATTTCCTTTCCTTCCTAGTTCACCGTCTTCGAATATAGACGTGCATTTTGTTGGTAGTAGTGGTGAGAGATTAAATTTTTTAATCCGAATTTATCTTAGTAGATGTTATCATCGTGGTTTTGGGATCACTTCTTACACCAATTTAAAAGGTGTTACTTAGTATCTTGTCAGCTAAATGCTGGATTATTTCTATAATCAAGCATGTGTACGGACTTATAATTATGCCCTATAGGAAGGGTAAATTATTTAAATTAAGATAATAATTAACAAGTACTTACTTGTGTTTCTTATTAAATTTTAGGCGGCTATCACTGGACTTTTATTGGGCTATCACTGGGTTTTCACTTGATAACTTGTACTAAGTTTTACTTGGTTAATTATTATTTAGTATAAGAGCCTTATATGGTTTCTCTAGGTTATGACACCTAGGTTATTAGTCCATTTTGTAAATATGGGTTTTTAATGTAATTTTGATGTACAATGTAATGGAAAATGGAATTTTATCAAGTCTTGCTAATGTATAAATTGGAGCTGGAATAGAGGGTTGTTCTTTTTTTTTACAAGCGTTGGAGGTCAAGGGTCAATTAATTTCACCGTAGAATTTTCGTAATGCTACAGTTTGATTATTGGAACAATATTAGTCTGGGATTGAAAAATCAAAATTGAACACACTTTCCACTCTCGGAGAAGTTTTAATATTTTTTTATACTTATTAAAAATTTTGACCTTTGATGTAAATAATTAATCATTTATTACGTTCACTTTTTGTTTTTAACTTATTCAAAATTAAATTTGGTATTAGTACTTATGATGTAAATATACTCCAATCAAATTAGATCTGCGATAGATCGATGCATTTTGATTACGATAAATGTAATCGTAGTGTTATCTAGATATAAATATTTTTCTTATGTAGTTTTCTACCTGCAAATGCATTTGATATAAGTCTACCTACTGGTATATACTTATTTTGGGGATAATTTATAAATTTCACATACCCATTTGTAAATCATTTTTTAATCTTGCTTTAAATAGCATAAATAGGTTTAATATAATGTTTAATTACATCAAGTCAAGTTAAAACGACTTGATAATAATAATAATAATAATAATAATATTTATTTACCAGAAAGATATATACAAATGTGCGTAATTAACTATAAGTAACATTTGATCTAGAAATAGAATGTATAGCATACAAAATATATATCTAGTAAATAAACAGAGAGAAAAAAAGCCCATAAAGGGTTAACCCTGATGTAATTAAACATTTTATTAAACCCATGTTGTTTAATTTCCCAAAATAGGTTTCATTAAATATAAGG
This sequence comes from Rhamnusium bicolor, assembly GCA_029963845.1. Classification (NCBI taxonomy): domain Eukaryota; kingdom Metazoa; phylum Arthropoda; class Insecta; order Coleoptera; family Cerambycidae; genus Rhamnusium; species Rhamnusium bicolor. Next base: position 450,000 of record JANEYF010004182.1, read on the forward strand.
TGTGGTAAGGTATATCAAATTCTCTGATTAAATATTAATTGTTTATTTCTTGAATTTAAAGTACTGAGAAATTGAGGGCAGCAGTTTCGCCTGTATGATTCTGGTAACCCAAACTGAGATATAACGAGCTAGCTGAGGATTGGTAAGGTGTTCAGATTTTCGTACTACGTAATATTATGTAACATTCTTTTTTCATTTTAGTGTGATATATATGGCATCCCAATGTAGCATTTTTGGCACCCAACGTAACAAGCTTTTATAAAGATTTTTGACAAAAGTTATTCTGTATCCTCTTTTCCAATTAAACAGGCCTGCGTTTCAATACGATGTAAAATGTAAATTAAGTTTTTTAGCTGAATTTAGGCATATCAGTGGCACTGACTTCAAATCTGCTTAGTTTTTTTCAATAACGTAAGGTTTCTAAACAAAAGAGTTAAATAATGCTTAAAATAAGTTAATTTATGCATATTTAAGATAAGAAAGGAAAGTAATAAAAGGCACCAAAATTATTAGTAATATCTTAAAACAAATAGAACACAGTATACATTATTCTTTCATCATTTTGGAAATCCTTTTCTTTTGCTGGAAAAGCTTCTGGCGTCACAAAGTAAATATTTAATTTAATATGAAATTTGGAATTTGTAAATATTACAATAGTCATTTGCAAAAGAAATGCTTGTGATAAAAAACAGCTTATTTAGTCAAATATACGTCCTAACTAAGCTGAAATATTAAATAATTCAAACACAAATCCTGTATGACGGTCCTTCTTGAACATCCAACATTATGTTTCACTCAACGACTTGTTTACCATAATAACTTCAATTACGGGGATCCTCGATTGTATTCTCATCATTGTCGGTAAATCCCTCAACGTATTCACGATTTAAAATGAATTATTGCAGTGGTTCTCAAAATTTTAGACACGAAGCAAATATTTAATTTAATTTGAAATTTGGAATTTGTAAATATTGCAATAGTGGATTGTAAAAAAACTGTACGTGATAAGAAAAAAAAACAGTTCATTTAGTCAAATATACGTCCTATCTAAGTTAACAAAACTTAAATAGTTCAATCACAAATCTTTCGCAGGCCTGCGTTAATCATGTGGGCATTTTGCTTCATTTTGAAACATTCGTGGCAACAGTTTATTAGTCAGCCAGTTATTTTATCTAACCGTACCTTCTACGGAGGTGGCGTTGTCCATGTCCATCTATGGCTCTTTTATTTTAGGTCATTTTTGATTTGCTATTGATAAAATAAATCATAAGCAATTATTATAAAATTTTTCTTTATTTATTCTATACATAAATTAATACATAAAAATTAATATATCATTCTGGGAAGAAATTGTCGTCGGAATTGTCATCGGAAGAAGTTGCATCGTCTGAAGCTTCACTTGAAGTGCCTACTGCAATATCTGGAGCTTTCAAAAGGTTTAGAACATTTTGGTCAAAGTTTTTTGGTTTTCGGGACAGTTTTTGGAATGAAGACACTAGTGGATCAGATGAAATCAATAAATAATTTAAAATATCTGAATTAGTATTTACCCGTGAACATTTGCGGGAGTGTGATTCTCGATTTTTTTTAAACTCTTTATTTCTAGCCTCCTGAGCTTCCTCGCTCAACCGTCCTATAGGTAGCAAAGCGTTTGCTATTATGTCCGGTCCATGAATCAGTACTTTGTGGACTGTTGGAGGCATTGGGTACCATGGGTATAGTTCGGTGAACATTGTAGCTGTTTCTAAAGCATACTTTCTAAATTTCTGTGCATCGATGAAGTAGCCACTTGCTAATGTTCTTAATATAACATTAAACCTTTTAATAATATTAATATCAACTCCTGTAATAGATGCTGATATTGTTGCATTATTAAAAAGACGTCTAGCGGTGTTGCCATCATTAGAGTTTCCGAAGCCTGGTTTAGGTTTATCCACTATAAGCCCTAGTTTTGATTTAAATTTTGCTTGGATATCTCTTTTCCTAGCTATGATAATATTTTTATTCTGCCCTCGAACCTGCCACTATTTGATTGGTATATTGTATCCTACATGTAATAAACATTAAAAAAAAAAACGAATCCATGCATGCAGTACAGAAAGACCAAATTCCATTCTGGATTCAACTACTTTAGCGGATACCGCTTTGTCGATGTTATTGAAATCTTTGGATGTCAAACCACATAGAAAACATTTTTGAGTGGAACTTGTTTCTGTTAGGCCATTACATATTTTACCATCCACCATAGTAAATAATAAATTATGCCGTAACTCAATGTTTATATTATACAGTTTAATTATAGAAGAATTTAAACATTTAATTTGACTATCAATGTAATCCCTTTCAGTTTTCGATACTTCAGTTGTTTCTCGTTTAAACTGGAATCTAATTGGTCTACAAAATCTGGTGGACGAACATCGTTGATTCTGCCAAAGTAAAATATAGCCATCAGCTACAAGCTGTAAAGGCACCAATGATGTTAGAAAAACACTTGCATCACTGTGGACACCACTGAGAAATTTTTGTTTATACTCTGAGTGTCCAGACGAACCATCAGAACCCCACTTACTAATTAGAACAATATTTTTTAAACATTTCGACTTCTGTTGTTCTATAACAGCACGTTGACTCGGCACTAGTCGAAAAGTTGTGTGGTTAAGAAGAGCCTGGAGTTTAATTTCCGCAGATGTTTCCGTAATTTTAATATGTTCTTTAGCTGGATAACATTCTGGTTTAGCTTTTTGTATAACCTTATATGATGGAAATTTTTTCTTATCTTTAGCTCGTATTCTATTATATTGATGTTTGGTCAGTTTCGCTTCAACAAACATGGACAAGGCTTCTGCCGGAGGAAGTTGCTCACATTTAATAATTCTCCATTTTTTAAATGCGGTTCTATATCTCATCGCACGTTTTGGAGTAGAGGAAGTTACTTCTTTGACTAATTTTGAAGCTTCGACGTTATCTGCAGCTCTCAAGTTCATTTAAGCTGCATAACATAATTCTTCTGCATTATGTAGTGCTCGCAATTCCTCAGTATTTTCACGTTTTCTTCTCTTTGACAGATCGGTAAAACTAGATTTAGGTCTACCTACATTGGGTTTATCAACATATATCTCAAAGCTTATCGATATTTGCAGCCAATCATGATATTTAACTAAAAATCTTTCTTGGCTTCTATTAGCTGCTAACCATTTTTTTGTAGTCACTTGAAAAATGGGAATTTTTTTCTTTAATTCAGGTAACTTCGATTCCGGGCAATTTGTCCAGACTATAACATAGTTTTGAAGGAATTCAATTTGATCATCAACTTTAAATGAATTTGATTTTTTTCATTTTACTAAAAAGAAACTGTCTGGATAGCCATAGCTTATTGGAACCAGATCCTAAAAGAAATTAAATGAATATATCTACACTTCCAAATAATTATTATTAATAAAAAATGGAGCAATTTCTAGCAAAAGTTTTTTTGTTCTATGATTTACTAAAATCCCCAGCAATCTTAATTTTATTTGTTTATTAACTGGAATGCTCCGGAAGTTTAAAAACATCTTTAAAGTTGGAAACAATTACAATGAAATTCAAATCATAAAACATACTATTGTGAAAAGCTTTGTTTAGCTATATTTAAAGGGTTTATTATATAGCTATATTTAAAAGGTTTATTATACAGCTATATATAAAAAATTATTTACTTACCAGAGGGTAAAGAAGTCATGGTAAAATAAATCTTAAAAATAATTGCTATGTTATGAAAAAAATCACTTAGAATATAAAGTTACGCGCCTAACGTCTGATTAGCCGTACTCAAACAAACCGAGTAGTGTCAATAGAGTCCCTTGTTTCTTGCAGGTCTCAACTGGTAGAAGTAAAATAAACATATTTTGTGAACACACACGTGTTCGTTATTAACATTTATCACTGACCAAATTTTAAATTTTGTATTTCCGCCAACTTTTAATACGATTGGCCCCACTGTGCGCTGGCTATGATTGCAGGCTGTCTAAAATAGGACACATTCTAATTAAAAATATACGATTACATAAGTTTAAGTGTGAAAATCACCGTCATTGGGATACTAATGAACAAAATAGTGGTGGAGAGAAAAGAATAATCAAAATAAATTCAAAATAACTTTTATGGAGCATATTACACACAATAGGAAGATGGTTAATGTAAGCTGTCTACCACCATCTCCCATGAAGTTTATAGTAAGCCAATATAGTAAAATACAAGATAAAAATATAAATAATTAATGATTCTTAACTAATATTAGCCAATAAAATAAAGGCAGAATATAGAAAAAAAAATTACACCTGACTACGAGTATTATAAATAACTAACTATTATCAGTAAGTTTGTAAAGAAACAAGTTAAAAAAAAAAAAACAAAAAATGCAACATGCGTTTCTACAAAAACTACTCCTTAAGCTCTAATATCCAAATTAATTAAATAAAATAAACGTAGAAATCCATAGAATTTCATTTAGTACATAGCTTATAATTTATATACGTTAAATATAATACATTAGACATTAATTTACTAAATTTATTCAGAAGTATGTTAATTTTGTTTTATTAACTATTTAGTAAATACATGAAAACCATTACTCAAATTTTTTAGATACTATGTTGAGGTATTGTAAATGTATTTATTCTTATATTTATATTGTGTATATCTGATCTTTTTGCGATTAACTTGAACAAATAACTTATAGATTTAAAATTTAAAGATATATACAGGGTAACATACTTGAAAGCGGGACACTCATAAAATTTGCATTTTTTTGTCCGATTTTGATTCTTTTTTTTTAATTGGAGAGAGCGAAAAACTGTACGTTAGGACAAAGTGTTACATTATTTTTTCAAATACGTAATTATTTGAATAAAAGAATAATTAACCTTCCATACCTTGTATAGTATTAGTTAAATACTGGTATCGGAGTCATAGTGGAATGCATGGTTGTAGATTAAGTTTGCTCATGTAATTCCAAATCCTCCTTTTCGTTTGTATTCGGATCAGCTCCTGTTTTATTTTGGTTCTATTTAAATAATCACGTAAGTATCATTTAAGCACGATCCTGAAACAGTGGTCCACCTATAGTGGACACGAGCACCTCTTTATATTATGCCGCACCGACATCAAGTGCTTGTATACTAAACAAACACTTCGCTTTAACCATTGTACTTTTGTTTTAAGTTCCGAGCTTGATCTTCCGCATTATTCTATAAATATCATTTTTCATATGAATTGACTTCCCAAACCTAAAGTCAATTCATATGAATAACTATAAATTTTCCTCATCAGAAATGAGGATAAGACCACAGTGTTTCTATAAAATTATAAACAGTCATGAGGCTGTGCTAACAAAATACATTTGCATTTCGCCTCAAAATCTTTACTCCATTTCTAAAATATAGAACATTGTAAACAGAAATTTGTACTACTGCGTGAGGACTCGAGAGCATATCTAAAGTTTTTTATAGTTTCCTTATGTGTGCTTCATTTTTCTTATTTTCTATTCAAACACTTGTTGTCGAACAACTTGTAACTCACATAACACCAGATATACTTACCATGGTATATAGGGCGATAGGCAAGGTGGGGGCATACTGGAGAAAAATAACTGTTTTCTTTCACCGGTTCGGTGGCATAGTTGGCTGGTGTGCGCTATGGTAAGCATGACTATAAAATTTATCTATCATAACTGCGGATTCGAATTCAGCCACCGACACTGGCAGTGTGGGTGGGAATGGTTGTATGCCCATGTTTTTCTAAGTTTAACCTCATTTTGACAGCTTCTGCTTTAGAATCGGAAGTTATCTAAATTCTGTTATTGCAACGGTATGGCGCACACTCATAGAGTTAAAAATTGCATTTATTATGTAATCATGAAATATTATTAAATATAATTAACAATATATAAACATTCTGAGTGTAATAAATACATATTTTGTTCTACTTACTTGATATCTGTCCAAGGCAATAGCTGTAATTGAGATGGTCGAAACGTAGGTGCTCGTAGCTTGTAATATTCCGATTAACTTGCATATAAATAGATTATTTCCTAATGGGAAATACTTTGTTAGTATTTCCATAAGTGTAAGTGGCATGGTAACGGTACATAGCAATAAATCTGCAACTGCTAGATTAACTATGAACATGTTTCTTGGCGTTCTCATGGCTGGTTTTCGAACTACCGAAATAATCTGCAACAAAATTTAGATATGTATGAAACTAATTTAATAATAGGAATTTAAATCGAATGAAAATATATAAGTACAAAAAATATATAACCCTCTTTTGTTTAACATATTTTTTTTAAGTTACCCTCATTTATATCTAAATATGTTAAAAAAAAATCTTAAAATGTTTTCTTAACCATCTTTCAAGACTCCGAAGTAATCTCCCTGAAAATCCTAGGATTTTGGGTTAGGAAAAGAGAAACGAGACCCCACAGTTTCTGTGGAGTTCCAACCATATGCAGGTTATGTACATTTACTAGAATGTTTTTACTTTTTAAAGTGTAAAGCAAGAATTTAGTTAAACAATAGTAATGGTGATAATAGTATTAATAGTAGTAGCAGGCTCTTTTTACCGACCCCGTGCCGCATCTTCAATCTTTTACTCCAATTGCTTCCTCTTCAAACCTCTTCAACCTTCTGATGAAGGTCTGAAAGTCATTCTATTTAAAGGAGATCATTTTCAAAAAGCACAATGTGGTTATATAAGAGTTATTAGAACGTCTATAAATGAAAATATTAAAAAAACATATTTGTCATAATGTTTTTTTCAATCGTGTACGACAGTTATAAAATGACAATAGGCAGCGTATTACATTTAAGCCATTTATGATGTATGTAACTGAAACCCAGATCAATTATGTAACTATTTTATGTGAGTTTTTGAAACCTTAAACCGTATGTAAAACGGCTAATGTGGCCAATTGTTAACAAAGACGGATTGAACAAACAAGATGGACGTAACAGTGTGAGTGCATTGTAACTAGCTGGTAAGGCATAAACCGAACCTATCCTTATGTTCGCTGGGTGTGTCTTATTCCATCTCATTTCATTCTAGTTCGCAGTCATCGCTATTATTCTTTTTTCTAACTGACCACAATTGGCGCTAGACATATGTATACATCACTGCATAACAGTAATATATCAGTTTTATAAGAGTTTTGTAAGCTTCTTACACAGCTGTTTCAATTCAAAATTACGAATACTATAAAACATTTTCATTATTATCACATTAATGGTAAGTACCAAACACTGAAGTTAATACACTTATACGATATTTAAAACTGAAACGCTATTTAGTTATCGCAATTATCACTAGGAAGAATAATTACTGTGTTATGGCGATTCTCTATAAAATAAGAGCATGGTGTTAAAAAATTGTAAAAGTAATTTGCAGTTTGATTAGAAAGCCGATTCCCAAAATCAAAATTTAAATGCGAGATTAATTTTATTGACCTAATATATACATTTACATTAAATTTTTTTAATCTCCTCTTTTTTATTAAGTGCCACTTTTAAGTATTTAAACTTCAACAATCAAGAGGGGATATATGAAAAAAGTTTTAATAAACATTCTTCGTATTTAATTCGGTTGCAGAGATACAGAGCGTTGAAATTTATTTTGTTTAAGTTTTTTTTTAATTAACACTTAAACAGATTGAGCTATCGATATAAACCTTATACATTTATTAAGTAGTGCATAAGTAATATTCAGATATGTATTAATTCAGATCTCTCTTAGTTTTTTTAGTTCACCTACAGTTTAAACCCCTTAATTTCTTTTATACTACGCCAGAAGTAAATTTTCAATTAATATGGCCAATTAGTTTGTAAATGTTTTAGTTAGTTGATACTGTTTTCCGTTTAGAAGTTATTGTGCATAATTCAATCAAAAACATGCATAAAATTACTTAATAATCTGAAAATAATTAATTTTACCTCAGGCAGGTGCTTTGACAATGGATTGAATTATACTCCATTCATCATATAAGCACATAAAAAATTGTTTACCTGGGATTGTAGAGCTTGTAGACCTTCAGTTGTGCACAGTTCTCTATCTCGGTGCATTATTAATACACAAAATGTATGTATATAATACCGCGCGACTATGCTAGATTTTATGTGCATATATGAGACGAATGGATGATTGTACGACTTATTATGCTTTTGAATGAACTATGCAAAATAACTTATAAACGGAGCAAATTTTCGAAAATCTGCAAGGGTGGGTCAGATTTTAATCGGACAACTTAGATAATCGATAGACTACGCCAAAATGATGTGTCTGTCGTATAAACTAAAAATGCTTAGTTTTCGAGATAGAAGGCTTTCAGATCTAAAGTTAGTTTCAGTTCATCCCATATTTCTCCGTAAAAGTTATGAAATTTAGAAGGTGAATATTGCCTACATTATTAGTACAAGTACACTTAGCAGTTTTCATTTCTCCATTCCAACCAGATACGTGGCGGTGGGATTTTCCGAAGTTATTCCTCCAAAAATAAAAACCAAAGGTACACCCCTGACCTAAGTTAATATCTATTATCAATAATATAGACCGCATCTCAGGTATTCATTTCGCGATTATTATGAATATAATAGAACATTAATATTCTATTCTGTGTAATATCCGCGAAATGACTACCTGAAACGCGGAATCTAATCATTAATGCAAAAAAAGTTTTCATCAATCATCTAAAAAATTACATGATTTTGCATTTTTCCACTATGTAATTTTATATTGCAACGCACTGTTCCTTCCTATCTATTCCAGATGAGAAGTGTCACTTGGGCACTCTAGAATATGGCAGTATGTTGAACTTTTATTACGGTACGGTCTCGATCGCCAGTTTCTGTTTTAAAGGGTAGGAGCACAACTTTGTACCATCAGCGGTATGATAGAATCTAGGACAACTACAGTGAAGATATGGTATGTCCAGGGGTCTAGGTGTATGTTTGTTGGTTTCCTAGAAATGGACAATTTACCAGCCGAAAATGATTCTCGGTTTACAACCAAGTTTATTACTTACAACTATGCTTTAAATAAAATTCAGAATTTCAACTTCATTTACTCTGTTTTATTTAAGACTAGTTTCACAGAAGAATAAAAATAAGTGCAAAAAATAATGTTATTATGCAACGTAAATATTAACCTAGAAAGTAACCAAGGAACCAAGCAAGAGGCTATGATAATGCAATAACTGATCAACAGATCTGTTATATCAAATAAAACTAAGTGACGGAAACTATTACTGCTGTATTATTATAAGCAAGAAAATGTTTACTACAAGCATTTACAAAAGTAAGGAATCGGTGACTGAAAATAAAGTTAAGTTACTAAAACTACTGCTACTGGTATCTATAGCAAGCAGTTAATGACTCTATAGTGACTAGTATTTCAGGCGGTATTACGGCAGGAGGTCGAAGCAGCAGGTATATCAAATAAAGTCAATTTATGGAAACTACTACTAACAGTATCTAGAGCAAGAGGTTAATGACTCTACAGTGACTAGTAATTCAAGCGGTATTACCGCAGATGGTCGGTGCAGCAGTTTTCAGGTGCTAGCGTGACATTATGGCAGGATGTCAGTTCAGGAGTAGGAGGTTGATGAAACTTTCTGTTGCGGGCGTGCTACATCTTTAGATTAGTTCATTATGTCCCTTATTAAAGTTTATTGACTACGTGTGTCGGACGGAACGGATAATATATTACATCCTGGGACCCTTCGTAAGATTCTATCCACAAGCGAAGACTTAAAACCTCACTTATACCACTTCACGCTTACCTAGTGAAGTTATATATACAAACGAGGCCTTATAACCTCACCGGTGGTGATTAAATTGTGACTAAGATGGTACTTTATCCGCAAAAGAGACCTTAAAATTCTATCTTTACGTCAACATCAAATAATGACAAGCGAATATAAACGATGCTCGTCTAACTCTATAGTACAATGATTTAGTTTACTAACTCGTATCGTAGTTTAAACTGTTCCTTAAACACTATAGATTAGACCAGAGATATGTGTGAATATCTGTAAATGTACAAAGTTAACTTTAGGTAGCTAGTTATAGTTTAAAGTGATAGGTTATCACATCAACTTCAAGCTTATCTTCTTTACAACATGTTTAGTGAGTACAAGTGGCCGACGGATTGGTTAATACATTACATAATAATAATAATAATAATAATAATATCGTCTTTATTCAAACTAGGCAAAAACAATACATTTGTTCCTTAACCTAAATTCCACAATATAATATAACGTAGGCGAAGTTTAGCCTATGGCTACTCTTACACTTAACCTACAACCGGCTTTACTGAGACTGAACAAAAATCATATTCTAAACAAACTTAACTAACGGAGGTACTAGCAATAATAACGAGGTAATTTTGCTATTATAAGAAAAACAAAAATATATACATATATATACATACACATATACACATATATACACACATATACATATACATACACAATACATACATACATATATGATAATAAACAAAAAGCAAGCTTAAGAGTTTAAAAGAAGAGCTTTCATAAAGCATTTAAATTTTACAGGAGAGAGAGTTTTATAATCCTTATTTACAGAATTATATAATGTTACTGCATTATATGTAAAAGATCTGCGAAACATGGCAGTTGAATGTTGAGGCATGGTTAATGTTAATTTGTGTCTGATGTGACGAGCGTGAATATTCTCTCGTGTAATAAGTTTTGTTTTGAGATATATAGGTGTAGAAGTGGTTACATCCTGGGGAGCTATTGAGATTTCATTCACGAACGAGGCCCTCATTCAACTAATGAAGCTCTATCCACAAACGAGGCCTTAGAACCTCACTGGCAATAATTAAACTATGACTGAGATGAACTACTACCCAGAAATGAGGCCATAAAATTCTATTTCTACAACAAATAATGATACCCGAATATTCCCGTTGCTCGTTGTTGAATAGATACTCCCAGTTACTAATGTCACAACATTTTCCGAATGTCCCTGGCCGATCGGAATAATAGTTATTAATAGAAAATTGACAATTTACGGAAAGAAAAATTCTTAGCAGGTATTGAAATAGATATAGGTAAATTGTTCCGCAATTTACCGAATCTACTCGTATACCAATAATTCTTACCGCTGTTTATGGTGGAGCACACTGAGTACACAGCCAACCAGCTTGGATCAGGGGTGCAAAATTGTACCGGAAACCTCCTTGCACCCTGGACAGGCAGAGCTAACTCCGCCTGAAAGATGTCGGCCGTAGATGCCAGGGCTAACCACCCTGGTACCCTGAAAATCTGGTTCCAACTACATGCAGAGGAAGAGCTCCTAACGATCAGCCCCAACCGGATAGGGGTCAGAGACTGGTTGGTGGATGCCCACCGGAAGTTCTCAATGTTGACAAGAATGATAATGGACACGGACGCTTTAAATGGACGAGGAAATTAAGGGATAACTTGCTGACTGGCTACGAGTGCAGTGAACCTGAGCGTACTTAAAGCCACAAGACCTGGCTAGAATGGACGCGTTCATCGATGAGAAACTTCCAGAAGATGCAGACATCTGGCATATCAATGTTGAGAGGCGAGTGAGAAGTATGGAGCAAAACATGTTGTTCCGTACGAATACTTCCCGCATCTTTTAAAAGGCACAGCGTGTTGTCGATAATCCGCCGACTGTAGAAGATGTAGAAAACTTCTGGAAGGGAATCTACGAAACGACGCGTCCATTCAATAGCGACATTCCAGCAATTGCACAATTCGAGGTTCTGTACCACAGGCACATAAAACAGCCGGAAGAAGTGTGCTGGGCAATCAGTATGGATAAGAACTTCGCTGCTGTGGGCCCAGACGGCATTAACAACTGGTGGTGAAAGAAATTTCTTTCCCCCCACCGCCGCCTGGCGCGAGTTTTCTACTAATAATTAACGAGGTACAGCAGATTCCGGACTGGTTCCTTGAGGCACAGACTGTGTTTATTTCCAAAAAAAATCTCTTCAACTCGAAGAATTATAGACCGATCACTTGCCTTAACTCCTGCTACAAGATATTTATAAGTATCTTGTATTCCAGGACACTGAGGTCTGTTGATCCGGTCTTCTAGCAGATACACGAACAGCGTGGTTGCATGGCAGGTTACAAGGATAGCCTGCTGATAGAGCGCTGTATTACACAATGCTCTGTGCAATACAAACTGAATCTATCAATGGCCTGGATTGAGCTACTTTTACACTTGTTCGAATGTCTAACGGTACCAGCTCCAATAGTGACATGCATAGAATAGGTGCTGCCGCTCTGGACGACTTATGTTGTATTTATTGGAACTTCTTGTTCTCGACTGTCAGACTAATTCAAGCCAATAAGCCTGACATATTCCTTCTTAACCATCAAACCAAGGTGATGTATGTCATCAAATTTTCGGCCCCCTGCCGAGAAAAACATCACCTTGGAGGAAGAGGAAATGCGAATCAAATATCGCGATTTCCGGTACGAGCTCAAAGTGCTCTACCCAGGCTACTCAGTCAAGAAGGTCGCCCTAATAATCGGTGTACTCCGAGTGCTGTCAGCATTAAAGATCATACTGGCCTGCCAAAAATCAGCCGAGTGGTTGTCAGGCCAAATACAGGGGGGCGGTCATTCTGGGTTTTCTCCGTCTACTTAGGGCACACGATTCCGGTATCTACAGTCACTAACCCTGCGGAATGTGGGGAGTGACTCTACTTAATTCGCCGGTGCGACTACCGTGAGACGTTGGAGGTCACGGGAGGAGTGTCCGATATCAGTTATTGCAAAAAATTTTTAATAATAATAGCTTTATTGCGCAACATAAGACCCATTTACAGGGCAATACATATTAAAAGAAAAGAGCATAATGCAATAAATAAGTTGTACACTTTTATACACTTTTATAAAGGAAATCTTATATTAACAAAAATAAAAATTTATAACATGTTCAGTGCCTCAAAATTTTCAATAGTTGTTTCTATAAGAGCATCCAATAAGAAAAATGAATACAACATAAATTACACAAACTATTAAAATTTTTACGTATACTAGTATAAGATGTTCGTTCTAGGTTTATTACATCTAAAAGTTAAATTGTTTCTCGAATTAATCCTGGGAACGCAAAAGTTAAATCAGAACAGTCGATCATATTATGCAGAACTTATACAAAAATGTTAACGATACACAGCTCCTTCTTTAAATCTAAGCTAATAGTATTGAATCTAGTAGTTAAGTAATTATAATTTATTCCCTTTCGGGATAGACAGCATCATCTTTAAATGACAAATATTTTAGGAATCTTCTTTGTATGTGTTTAACTGTGAACTTATGACAATTATAACAAGGGTACTAGAATATATCTAAAAATTTTGCAGTTTCTTACAATGAATCCATAAGCTTTCATTAGCTTCTGGTGTTTTTAGAGATATATGTTCATTGAAAATAAGCTTAACATCGAATATTACACCTAAATCTTTACAAGATTCACATCGAGATAATGTATCATTGCTAATGTTATATGCAAACTCAAATATCATTTATTTCCTCATGAAGCTCATGATTTCACATTTTGAGATGTTAAGAAGCAATTTATTATCAATACACCATGACTGAATAAAATCCAATTTACACTGCAATTTTATACAGTCATCTGTGGAAGATATACTAGAAAATATTTTAAAATCATCTGCATAGAATAGTTTACAACAGTTAATAGCGTCGTTTAAATTATTGATAAACAAGAGGAATAGTAGAGGATCAAGGTTAGACCCTTGAGGGACACCCGAGGTCGCGACATATCGAGAGGATTTACAGCCATTGTACATGACAAATTGATATTTCTTCATCAGATATCATTCTATAAACTCCACGGCATGTGCATAAAAGCCAGTGTACCAAGTAAGACTCCATGATCTATTCTGACTTTTGAGAAATCTGTATAAACTAGATCTACCTGCCCCTGATTATCTAATACGTTTGCGACATATTGAGTAAAAACTACCAAGTTCGTGACCGTTAATCTGTTGCACATAAACCCATACTGATAAAGCGTTATGTGATTACGAATAGGCAGGTAGATACGATCATACAGAATAATCTCAAACACCTTGGAGAAATTTAATAGAATAGATAAAGCTCTATAATTATCAACAAGCTTTTTTCCACATGCTAGGGAATGTTTTGTTTTTAATGCAGGATTAAATAGTATGTACACTAGAACACCTGAGCAATCTTTAACCATAAAAGACTGTATATTGTCTGGACCTGAGGTCATTTTATTTTTTAATAGCATTTAAGATTTCATTTTCAGATATATTTCCAAAATTAATATTGTTATAATTATCACAATTATGGGAATCATTATTGTACTCAAATTCAGATGGTAAGTAAATGCTTTAAAAGCTCTTCAAAAATATTCACGATTTCTTGAAGTTTGTCAAACTGTCTACTTTCATAAGATAGTTTGCCAGAAGTTCTAGAAATTTCATTTTTTGAATGAACATATAATCAGAAAAATGACGGATCATAGCTAATTTACGACTGGATATTTTCAATAAATATTTAATTAGGGACCATAGTGTTTTAAATTCCTGCAGGAAATATTCATCTTGAATTTTTTTATATTTTTCCAGACGTTTTCCTTTTCTCTTAACATTTTTAATAATATTGGAATCAAACCATGGTGGATAGATACATTTATGTTTTGTACAATGGAATATTATCATCAAAGATTCTATACAGTTACTTATAAAACGTGACCACTGCTAATTCGATATCATTTATTTCAGTTAAAAATGTCCAGTCAGCTTCAATTAGTGAATTGTAGAATGATATAAAATCAGCTCTCTTAAAATTGTAATATCTCTGATTCATATGGGGTAAAAATTTTGGATTATTTACCCCAATTTTATGAAAACTGAGTATTTATGATGGATGGTAAACATCTTCTTTAACAAGTGGTGCATTGTCACTTAATATTTTACAATTTATGTTGGCTATAACTAAGTCAAGTAATCTGGTCAAGATTATTCTGTACATTATTGAACTGCTTAAGATAATTATCTATATAAACAGTTTGCTAATCTGAATCTTGGTATCAAGTTAAATAGTAAAAAATTTGAAATTTTTCAGGAAATAAAGTATCTAGGCCTAATAATTGATCGTGAATTGGAATTTAACAAACATATAGAATATATATCAAAGAAAATCGGCAAAAAAATCGGATTTCTTAGCAGAGTGGCTTCATTTATATCAACTGCTACTAAATTAACTGTGTATAATACCTTAATACTACCTCATTTTCTCTATTGCTGTTCTGTGTTGTATACAAGTTGTACAAATTTTAGTAGACTCCAGGTTCTCCAAAATAAGGCAGTGCGAATAATACTAAGATGCAAGCGCTTCACTAGCAGCATTAGCTAATGCTTAATACATTAATATGGCTTAACATTAATCAGTTCCTCTTCCTCCAAACTATGACGTTTATTTTCAAAATGATTAATAACATTTTACCGGAATATCTCATACGACAATTGTTGCCTGTTACAGACGTGCACATGTGTAACACACGGACGGCTAGTGCAAATAACTATTGTGTTAAAAGAACTTTTAGGAGTAGTACAATGAGAAGTCTGTTCCACAAGTGAGTTGTACAATTCAATCTTCTTCCTCACGTAATTAAGTCTAATAATATCGTTAACCAATTTAAGAGTCAATTTTTATGTTTTATAAAAGATAATGCATATTAGCCAAATTGATGTTGCTTGAGGTTTGTTTTTTTTTTCTCCATATTATATGTCTATATAATGTAAACTAGTACTAGTTTGTAACTATTATTTTTATATCTATTATTGTTTTATGTACATTCAATCTATGGATAAATAAAGCTTATCTTATCTTATCTTATCTTATCAAAATCATCTAGTGATATTGACAAAGATATACCATATAAAATCAAAAAAAAAATAGTACATTTAACAAGTACCTATTACATCAATTGAAGGAAAATTTATGTTAAACAAAGAATCATCGAAAACTTCCAACTGAATGCAATTTTTAAGTGACATGAATTAGGGAATAACTTACTATTGAAAACGTCTTCATGAAGCCCAGTTTCGCTAAAAGCTATGCTATAACATCAAATTCACTATTATATACAGATGAGAAAAAATCAGCGACTTTGCATTAAGACCACGAACATTCTGATAATAACATAATAGATTTTAAGATCTGCTAGGCACTTCTAATTTAAATTAACGATTTTAGGAATGCCTTTGACATGCTTAATTTTAAGGTTCTACTCTCCTGCATTTTCTCACTTTTTTAGCTCCTTTATATTCCTATAATATTCTAGTTGGCGGGGAGTGCAGTTTGAATCTTTTCTAGGATTTCTATCTTTTTTTTATACTTCCGCAGCTACCCCAACAATTATTTTTTAAATGAAAACTTTATTAACCTGCGAAATACGTTTTTTATTACTTTTCACCTGTGTTTAGGGATATGAAATGATTTTTTAAGATAATCGTATATTCTTTAATAGTTTGAATAAATTCCAGCAACTAGTTTACACACGTGGAAAAGTTTTTTTAAATACCCCACTAAATACCGTGATGTGAAAAACACATTAAAATAATGTTGACATCACAAACATTGCACCTTTAATAATTTCGCAGATACGTATTTTCCACATAATAGCGATCATTAACGCCAGTGATAACCAACATAAAAGGTGACTTAAAAGCGATGTGGCAAAAAAACATGTCAATGCCAACATAATAAATATCTTCTTTTGTTTACATCTGTTGTACATAAACATTTTGGTTAATGACTACCACTATAAAATAAAATGGACATCACACATAACCTTAGATGATATACCTGTATATACATGTCAGTTGGGTGTAGGTTTGTGATTATATGAACGCAGGCAATTTTACTATAAAATAACATATAATACTCCCAGAAAACAAATGGGGCTTTAGAAATACTTAAATTTAAAGAATAATTAAATTAGTTGAAAAAATTTGTTCTTGTAATTTTAATCGTAAGCGATGGTAGGGTCATAAGCAACGATTACTTTAATCATTGTTTATGACCAATCTATTAAAGTGATTAAAATAATTTTAGTATTTAAGTTAAACTTTACCATACTGAGTTATTTTCAGCTTATTAGAAATTTAATATAGCCGCAAGAAGTCCTTTGTTCTCGGACGTCATTCTTGTTCTCAATGTATCTACCACAGATATCTACAAATTATAATAAAAACGTCTTAGATATTTCGTCTATCATCTGATAGATGTCCATTTTTGTATAACTCATCAAGTTGTTTTATTTTTTATTCCAATTAATTCTCTATTATTATTTTGTTAATATATTCTATGTTTTTTAAATATACTATTTTTTCACAAAATATTTTATATGTGAGAAGAAAAATTGACATTGGGTTCATTAATTAGCGATCTCTACATGTCAGTATACGAAGAAAGACAAATCATTGATATTTGTTATTTCGCATTAGGAAAAATATGCCCCTTCAGCACATCTACATAATAATTGAAAATTAATAGCTATTGGCCGAATGTGCTTTTCCCATTAAAAGTCATACTTTTTATATGATTAAAGGACGTTTCTAAATATCAATGTTTTTATTACAGGTATTTCAAGTGGTATTTTAAGCGTTACAAAGATCACTAAAGTGCCACGTTTTTAATAACGTAGTAATTGTGTAACTGCAAAATTAACTAAATTGTGACGAGGCAGAGACATCATGAAAATTACACCTTTTAGAACCATGTTTTTATAATGTGATGCATTTGGAGCTGCATAAACTACTGAAATGCGAGTGGCTATGATGTTATATCATTTGTGTTTAGTGGGCCATTTTTTCAATACATTTTTATTTTTTAAATTTTTAACGCTTAAAACATCAATTTATGTTTATGTGTTGATTTTATATCTACCTTTGTACGATTAGCTATCTTTAAAATTGAAAAAAAAAATTTTAAGCAAAATGAAACGAATATTAAATACGGTTGTAAAATTTTGTATATAAATACAGTTGCTTTCATTTCTATTACTTATGCGTTTAATCAAAACTCAAAGATTTGAAATTTTAATAATAATAATTATAGCAATCAGATTCGAACGCAATTTGAGGAGGAAAGAACATTTATAACTCGCTTGGTTTTTGAGAGGTTTTCTATTTGTTGTAATACTTTAAAGGGTTAATAATTAAATAATGACCAAGCAATAAAACAGGAATGGATAAAAAATTATAATGCACAAATTTATCAACAAATCCAAAAGTCATACTTACAAAAAAATTCATAACACCTTCAAAATATAATAGGAATAACACTTGCCTAGGAGGGAGATGTATTTCTTGCTCTACATTGGAGCAGCCCCAAAAATCAATTAACTGCCACATATCTCTTTCTTAACATTTCCATTTACCATTTCTATAGTTTTTCATTAGTCAGCATTTGACAGTGGCTATTCAGGTCATTGCTTGGGTTATTGAATAATTAATGCTGAATTTTGAAATCATAATAATGAACTATATATTTTACATTATTCCTTCTACAAATATACTATTGTTAAGTAAAATTCATATACAGGATGTTAAACCAAGTTTCTAAAATTGCCAATATTAGTATTAAATTAATTAATATCTTACTACCTGACAATATTGGGCAAAGGAGAATTCTCACTGGATGCAGGAGAAACATACAAAATATCCTCAAAAGGTCAATGTTTGTGCTGGAATATTTAGAAATAGTATTACTGGATCTTACTTTTCAAGGAAGACATAACTGCTCAACGATATTTTCAATTAGAAGATTTGATCTCCAAATTAGTAGGGAGTAATGCATTTGACGATGAAAATTATTTTCAACAAGATGGTACTCCACCGAATCATGAAAGGAACTCCAATACCATAACGAAACATTTCATGATCGATGGATTGGTAGGCGAGGACCCATTGAATGGCCGGCAGGGTCTTTAGACCTAACACCTTTGAATTTTTTCCTATGGGGCGTCTCAAAAACGTGTTTACCACCAAAGCCAACCTCACAACTTTGATGAACTCAAGGAAAGAATTAAGCTGGAAATGCATTTAATTGCACTTAAAATGATTCAAAATGTAACAAATGCATTTGTTCATATATTAGGGTACTGCCAAGCCGTTAATGAGCGACAGTTTGAGCACTTGCTACTATATTGTGTTGAAATATTTTATTATTATTCGTTTGTTATTAACACTAATTTTCATGTTACTTTTGTTAATGATATATTTATTTGGATGGTGAAATGAAAAATAAAAATAGTATGTGTTTTTTAATTAAATGAGGATTTTTTTCGGTTTATAATAATATATTTCTTCTGAGGTAAAACAATGGGTAGATTTTTATTTAAAAATTAAAGTAATTGGAAGTGATGAGTTTGAAAGTCTAAATAACGACCAGACGAAATAACACTAAGCTGTGCTAGTTCTTTTAAAAATTTTCATAAATACAACAAATTTGCAATTATTTCAGAAATCCTTCAATGAATTCAAATTTTACGCCATTGGAAAGCCTATGAAAATAACTTTCATTTGAGCTATCACAAGAGGTAGGTTTCTACTTGAGAAAGAAGTTGGGAGGCTGGGAGTGTAGAGGTGGAAATAAAAGAGGTATTTTCATATGAGAAGATATCCAATTAAAAAATAAATCGACCTGTCCGAGAGTTTCTGAAAAAGTAGTGTGATCAAGAAATATTAAATTTATTCCATACTTTTTACACATGCTGTATAAATACAAATACCAACATTTATTTTATTATGATAAAGCGATCTGGAAATATTAATCATAAGTGAATTTTACTGACCTCTTTTAGGGGATCGTAACTATTTCAAGGGCTGATTTTAGGATATGTATTCATATAAACATTTTGCCTTAAAATTCGTCAGGAATTAGCTCCCGAGCCTTATTGTAACATCCATTCAAAGATCCCTGTATATCTATCTACAGCACATTTTAAATATCCACTAAGTCAAATGTTTTTATGGCACCTTGTAAAATAAAACAAATTTATTTTAATTATGGAATAATATTTTGTTCAGATATAATGACGTTTATTAAAATGATCTGACACAATTTGATTGATCTTAAATAGGTTATTGCCGTAAATCTCTCAGTGCAACTAGTAATCATTATTATGTCTTATCTGGCAATATATTAAATTATGTAAGAAACGAAAAAAGTGATTTTGTAAAGTATATTTTCCTATGTTTGAATGTACGAATAAAACACAATAAATCCATTATTCATATAATGAATTATATTTCGTTGAATAATTTTGGGTACAGACTAGACGCTGCAAATCTAATAATGCTATTAAAATTTTACAAAATTCTTAATTCATACATTTCTTCTATTTTTCTTACATTTCTGTATATTTTATGAATTTATCAAAGATATACAGGGTCCTGGCTCTTGCGCTCCGGTCTTCGATTGCTGGCTGCCTATTATAATTGGAAATTTCATCCAAAGCAGGATTAAACTAGGAAAAAGGGGAATTTCTGGAAATTATTTATGAATAGAAGATCTCCCAAAAAAATTCTGGGTGGTCAGGTGACATTTCCTTAAAAGGACCACCCAATATTTTGATTTGTCGGTTCGGACATCAATTATTTTGTAGAAAATTTTAACTTTCCACACTACCATTAAATAAATGAGCGGATCTTTAGCCGTTTTTGAGATAATCAGCAAAATTCTTAATTATCAAATTGGGAAGTTGGTCGTTGTTGCAATACCTTTGTAACTTCTAATCTAGAATGTATCATGTACGTAGACTAAAAAGTGTTTTCTTATCTTTTTTGGCAACTAAATAAAACAAAAAGTTAGGTACCTACTGGTTTGCGGAAATTTACGTTATTCAAATTAAAATTCAAATTCATATTTTTTTTATTAACAAATTAACAGGTAAAATGGTCCATTACTAAAAAAAAACACCACATAAATTAGACAACTCTCAAACCAAAGCCGAAGCTGCCCGAACAGGGGTTACACAGTTGAAAAAAAAATCACGATTACTATATTTCCTTTTCCGTTTGTCAGAATCGCAACCGTGATTGAACCTAAGAGTCTATTGGCAGTAAACCAACTACGTTTGTGACTTAACGCTCTGGCTCATTACGGTACCGAGCACGGTTCTTCATAATTTCTTAAATAAATTACGCATAATCCCTAGCAGAGATTATGTTTCGCTAACCGTACAAATTTAGAGTATATAATATATTAATAATAGTAAATTTACACTAATAACCCTTGGAGGGATATGCTGAGTAACAAATCAATAGATATAAATAAATGTACAGAGTTATCCACCGAAAAGGTCCACTACTATATTTTGTTTATTTTTCGAGTTAGAAAAAAAATTTTTTAAACAGAAGTTGTAGTGAATCAAATGTGCTCTTTCATAATCTCTGGGAAGAATATACAGGTGGTCCTATAAAAGCGGGACAAACTAAATTTACATTTTTTTTAAATAGAAAACCCTATATTTTTTTACATTTTTGAAATCTGTGTTTTTTTGTAATTTTAGTCATATGTTATATCTCATCTTTTACTGTTTTTTATTTATTGCAAATTTTATACTACCAGAACCTGCCAGGTTATTAGGTTAGCCATGGATGAAAAACACTTAATTTGACACATACCTTACAGAATAATTTAATAAATTCAAAAAGCAAACTGATTTATAATAATTATAACTACTATTATACATATTACACCAAATAAAATGTTACCCGTTGAAGAGTTCTTGCTATTTTTTTTAAATAATGAATAGGGCTGTCAAAAATGTTCCGTGGGACAGTGGCGTATGCGAAATTAACTAATACGAGAAACAATAAACTGTTCCAATTTATAACAATATATGTAAAGCTTACCCTCTTAACTAGCTTGATGAACCAGCTTGCATATCAAAAACTGGAGAAGATGTGTAGCCATTTTGCAGCATCAGGTATGTTTCTATGGTTGTCTCCATGAGTGATGTTCGCTTTGGTGAAAATATATTCTTATATTTTGAAAACGACCGTTCGACATCTATTGATGCAATACACGCATACGTAAAATATTCTTTGAACTCACTTAACGGATCTGGGGCTGCACCATCACATATTTGTCTTAATTTGGTAAAACCGGTGTCTTTATTTAACACACTTGCGACCTTTTCTTTAACGCGCTCATTTGTTGCGTCACCCATAGCGTGTAGCAGTAGACTTACTTCGTCCATTATTTGCAGTGACTCCGCTAACGACAAGGCACTGTTTTCTAATTTTTGTATGCTTTCATGTAATGGTTTATAGTTTTTCGCAATATTTTTTAAAGCTGCAGCCTCATCTGGATTGAATTGTAGTATCACAGCTTTTATTTGTTGGAAATATTCAGCATAATAAAAAGCTGCCTACAACCATGTTCCCGAACGTGTAAGAATCGGCTGTGGTGGTTCCGGAATACCAGGACACTTCCTATGAAATGCACGGAGACGTTTAGGAGATTTAAGAAACACTTTTTCTGTACTTGCTATTAATGTATCCACCTCTGGAAAACCTTTTCGAATCGTTTCTGCCACAAGATATAAAGCATGTACTTTACACGTAACATGTATAAACGTGCAACCTTGCAAAGAACGGCCTACCGAACGTATTGTTATGGCGCCATCAGTCACAAACATCAACACTTGACTTTTTGAGAGTTCAAATTTTTCTAACGTCTCCAGGTATTCGCTAGTACACTGACTTAGTCTTTTGCTAGCTAGTAACAGTGGAACATCGGTTTAAGAGGGTCCAGTACTCGTACTATAACATTTAAAATAGAATTTTTTTACAATCTGTTATCTCATCAACAGATAACCACAGCCGTGTATTTTTTAATTCACATTTCATCTTATTTACCATGTCTACGTGTACAGTTGGTAGATAGTTACATAACGTTGTGCGACTTGGTAACTTCACGTGGCCATTGTATTTATTCCAGAACTCTCGAAATGGTTGTTTATCGAGTATGTGCAGCGGAACATCACAGGCAATCAGCATTGATATTAAATCAAACATAAACTGTGTTGTCGAGGGCACGCCATTTTTTTATTTTTTTATGGTGAAGTCCACAATCACGCTTATCCCAGCACATCAAATCTTTCTCGCACACTTTACAAATTATTTTAGCACCATCATAGAATAAATCCGGGAATTCACCTATGAATTTATTCACTTTGTCAGCAGATGGCCGTTTTCTACCTCTGCGTATGTGTGCCATGCTCAATTATTAAATTAGTATCAACAATACAGTACAACAAATAAAATAAAAACACAAAAGCAATATGCAATACGCCCAAGTGACTTGATGTGTACACAACTCGAAAGCTAATAATAGACTGGACTGGAGAAAGAGTTTCGCGGTCAAAGTGAATGCCGGCGATAGTAAGTACATCTGTACCCTAAGACCATGATACACAGAAATGATTTGCAGCTTTAATAATGAACATATCGTATAGTTCTGTTAAAGTAAACATTTTCACAAATAATATGACACACAGAAATACGCAGTTTACTTTTTGAACTTATTCAATTATTTTTTAAGGCATACGTATCAAATTAATTGTTTTTCATCCATGGTGAACCTGATAACCATGCAGATATTGGAAGTATAAAATTTGCAATAAATAAAAAACAGTAAAAGTTAAGATATAATATATCCATATGTTTGAAATCAAAAAAAATACAGATTTCAAAAATGTAATAAAATATAGGATCGTCCACTTAAAAAAATTTAAGTTTGGTTTTTCTCGCTTTTATGGGACCACCTGTATATTCTTTGCAGGGATTCTAAAAGAGTTCATTTGATTCATTACAACTTTTATTTAAACATTTTTTTTCTAATTCGAGAATATTGGGGTGGGCCTTTTCGTTGGATAACCCTGTACATAAAAATAAATAATAAATAGATATATAAATGACAGAGATTTTAAGACACATTAATGAAGAAAAAGTTGTGCATTATTTATTATGTAAATTTTTACTATTTTTCTAAATTTTGATAGTTTATTAGTAATTTTTATATCAGCTGGTAATTTATTATAATAAATTCGTAAATAAGTTTTGCTAGTTCTATTATCTCATGAAAATATTATAATAATAAAGTACCTTAACGAAGAATGTATTGACATAATATTTGTATTAGGGGAAGCAGAAAGAAATTGTTGATAAATTGACAAATCGAATTTATGTTCAAATTATCCTGACAGAAGACATTCAGATAACAGGGATTTCAGAATGTTGTTGAATAGATTTGTGTAGACGAAAATTGTAGAATATAACAAGTCAACGAAACATAAAGCAATAAAGAACGAGGGAAACAATAGGTACGTACGATTAGTGAAACGGTAGGCATCCGCGAAAGATCTGTACCAACTTCACCAAGAGCTTTATGAAGCTCACTGTGAAAATGAATTGAATTTTGCAAATGGGTACAAGGTAAAATCGGCAACAAAAATGGTTACGTCAATCATCACAACTTTCATTATTGCTCTGACCACAATCCCAGATTTTTCAGACAAATCGATAGCCGGCATAAATAGTCTCTAAACGTTATGAAGTGGAAATTGGTCGTGGCCGTGTAATTGATCCTCACTTTTTTATAGCTATTTGAATGTTGCCATATACTTCGATTCTCTAGAGAATATTCTACCAAATTTTCTACAACAATTATTGCCAGATGTCACAAATTAATACAATACGGTTGCAGCATGATGTAGTACCCGCTCATAACTTGCTACCAGTGAGAGAACGTCTGAATACAGTTTTTCCAGTTAGGTAGTTTGGAAAAAGAGGACATCAACTGTTGCAAGTATGGTCATCTGATGTAACTAAACATTGTAACAACCTGAGTGTTTGCAGCCAGTAGGCCGTTGTATAGTAGTGTTGGTTGCATACGCAATCGAGATAACTGTCATATATTTTGAAGCTTAAAGTTGGTCATTGAATATCCGTCATAACATGATTTTTATTTATGGGAACACACTAAGTATATCGTTGATCGGAAATACCAACCATTGTCGACAATATGCAAGAACGGATTATGAATGCTATTCAAAATATTCCAGGCGATCAGTGCCACATCTCTCTGTTGAAAACGATAGAAAGGATAGTAAAGGGGTACTTAATCGTAAATTTAAACAGCATTTATGCGATTCTCTTGTACTATCACATTTTAATTATGGAGATGTTTTGTATGGTCCTTGTCTGATAAAATATTTTGCCAGCCGAGTGCAAATTATGCAAAACTCATACATAAGATTCATTTGTGGAATCAGGAAAAATCAGTCTGGTATATCTAAAAATATTCGTGATATGGGTTAAATATGGAAGAACGGCGTATCTTACATTCATTGGTTTTATACAATAAAATTATTTATTACAAGTGTTCACCTTATTTGTACCAAAAAATTAGTTTTCAGACAGATGTACATAATATCAATATAAGATTAAAAAGTTTTTTTAGTTATAATGTATCTAAGTTATACAACAAGATACCTAATTTCAAAAATTATTCGATTTCTAAGTTGAAAGTAAGTATAAAAAAATTACAATTAGACACAACTAAAAATATTTTTAAGTGATAATCAACTCTCGTCACATTATTATACATTATTATTTTTTACTTTTTTTTTTTCTTTTTCGGTTGCCCGACGCTGGACAGTCCTCCCGTGGCCTCCGACGCCTCACGGGAGTCGCGCCAGCACATTAACCTCAGCCACTCCCCACATCCCGCAGGGTTAGTGACTGTAGGCTCCGGAATCGTGTGCCCTAAGCAGACGGAGAGAACCAAGAATAACCGCCTTCTGCATTTGGCCTGCCAGCCACTCAGCTGATTTTTGGCAGGCCGGTATGATCTTCAGTTCCGAGAGCAGCGTAGGCTTTATCCCTCCGAGTACACCGATAATAAGGACGACCATTTTGACCGAGTAGCCTGGGTACAGCACTTGGAGCTCGTACCGGAGATCGCGATATTTGGTCCGTTTCTCCTCCTCCTTCAAGGTGATGTTTTTCTCCGCAGGTGCCGAGAACTCGATAACATACATCACCTTGAGTTGATGGTCGAGGAGGACTATGTTAGGCTTGTTGGCTTGGATTAGCCTGACAGTCGGGAACGAGTAGTTCCAGTAAATCCGGCATTTCTCGTTCTCGACAACGGACTCAATATCTCCGGGGACGTAAGGCAGCACTGGTGTCTGGTCTACCCCGTACGAGTGCCTTAGATGGTAGTATAGCACTCGTAAAGCCGCGTTATGTCGGTGGATGTAGGCCGAAATCGAATATATGGGGCATGCAGAAAGTAAGTGCATGAGCGATTCCGGCGCCTGATGGCAGGTCCTGCAGTTGATATCAGGAACCTCTACACACCACACGCGGCTACGGTAGACCAAGGTGTTGATAACACCATCTTGGCAGGCCATAATGAATCCCTCGGTCTCCGACTTAAGCCCTGCTGACCTTAGAAAGGCGAAGGTCAGCCTGGTCGATAAACCCAGTGTTTCGATGTTCTTATAGAAGACACCATGCTGGGGTTTATCGACGTGCTGCCGAAACAGATTTTCCTGTTCGGCAGCTCTAATTCGGGCTTTCAGACGATTTGGCTGAAGTTCGGTGACTGACTCAACATCAGCACCTCGCCGGCCTCCTCGCCTGATGTCAAATGCGAGACCGAGTTCATCTGCGGCTCTTTTTGCTGCCTTGAACAATCCTGCTCCCACTCCTACAGTTTCGTGATGTTTTACGAACCGCAAGAGGGGATCTGAGCTCCTGAGTATGTTACATGCCATACTCAGTACTACTCTGCCATGCGTACACTCCAGGCTCAAGAGTCCTCGGCCCCCCCGTTGACGTGGGAGGTACACACGAGGAACGGACGATCTAGGATGAATACTTCTGTGAATATTCATCATCTTGCGGGTATCTCTGTCTAATTGACGCAGCACATCTACCCTCCACTTTACTACTCCGAAGGAGTAGAGCAGAATCGGAACGGCAAGCATATTAGTTGCAGACACCTTGTTCTTCCCCGAAAGTTCGGAAGACCAAATCTTTCGGAGGCGGTGTCTGTACTTGCCGCGGAGAGAATCTTTTATTTGTGATACATCCTGGATGTGCCTTTGTTGCACACCCAGATATGTATAGGTCTCTCCGGCATCCAGATGTCTTAGGATGCTTCCGTCTGCGAGCTGCGCATCTTCAGAGAATTCCCCGCATCGTCCTCTCTTGAGGTGGACGACTGCACATTTGTCCAACCCGAACTCCATACCAATTGCCCGCGTATATTCTTCGACCACCCTAAGAGCGTTTTGTAGTTCGCGCTCTCCGGAGGCATAAAGTTTAAGGTCATCCATATAAAATAGATGGGTGACCTTATGCCTCCGGTCGCTGGGTGGCCCGCATTGATATCCGCGGGTTTGGCGGAGCCCAACAGACAACAGCAGCAGTGAGATGCAGAAGAGGAGAGGACTCAGGGAGTCACCCTGGAAAACTCCTCTCCTAAATGCCACCTGCCCTGTCGTGACCCCACCCCACCCCATTACATTATTTTTTTTTTTTTTTTTTTTTTTTTTTCGGTTTCCCGATGCCGGTCAGTCCTCCCGTGGCCTCCGACGCCTCACGGTAGTCGCGCCGGCGCATCAACTACAGCCACTCCCCCGCATCCCGCAGGGTTAGTGACTGTAGATACCAGAATCGTGTGCCCTAAGCAGACGGAGAGAACCCAGAATGACCGCCTTCTGCATTTGGCCTGCCAGCCACTCGGCTGGTTTTTGGCAGGCTGGTATGATCTTCATTTCCGAGAGCAGCGTAGGCTTTATCCCTCCGAGTACACCGATTATAAGGACGACCATTTTGACCGAGTAGCCTGGGTACAGCACTTGGAGCTCGTACCGGAGATCGCGATATTTGGTCCGTTTCTCCTCCTCCTTCAAGGTGATGTTTTTCTCAGCAGGTGCCGAGAACTCGATAACATACATCACCTTGAGTTGATGGTCGAGGAGGACTATGTCAGGCTTGTTGGCTTGGATTAGCCTGACAGTCGGGAACGAGTAGTTCCAGTAAATCCGGCATTTCTCGTTCTCGACAACGGACTCAATATCTCCGGGGACGTAAGGCAGCACTGGTGTCTGGTCTACCCCGTACGAGTGCCTTAGATGGTAGTATAGCACTCGTAAAGCCGCGTTATGTCGGTGGATGTAGGCCGAAATCGCATATATGGGACATGCAGAAAGTAAGTGCATGAGCGATTCCGGCGCCTGATGGCAGGTCCTGCAGTTGATATCAGGAACCTCTACACGCCACACGCGGCTACGGTAGACCAAGGTGTTGATAACACCATCTTGGCAGGCCATAATGAATCCCTCGGTCTCCGACTTAAGCCCTGCTGACCTTAGAAAGGCGAAGGTCAGCCTGGTCGATAAACCCAGTGTTTCTATGTTCTTATAGAAGACACCATGCTGGGGTTTATCGACGTGCTGCCGAAACAGATTTTCCTGTTCGGCAGCTCTAATTCGGGCTTTCAGACGATTTGGCTGAAGTTCGGTGACTGACGCAACATCAGCACCTCGCCGGCCTCCTCGCCTGATGTCAAATGCGAGGCCGAGTTCATCTGCGGCTCTTTTTGCTGCCTTGAACAATCCTGCTCCCACTCCTACAGTTTCGTGATGTTTTACGAACCGCAAGAGGGGATCTGAGCTCCTGAGTATGTTACATGCCATACTCAGTACTACTCTGCCATGCGTACACTCCAGGCTCAAGAGTCCTCGGCCCCCCGTTGACGTGGGAGGTACACACGAGGAACGGACGATCTAGGATGAATACTTCTGTGAATATTCATCATCTTGCGGGTATCTCTGTCTAATTGGCGCAGCTCATCTACCCTCCACTTTACTACTCCGAAGGAGTAGAGCAGAATCGGAACGGCAAGCATATTAGTAGCAGACACCTTGTTCTTCCCCGAAAGTTCGGAAGACCAAATCTTTCGGAGGCGGTGTCTGTACTTGCCGCGGAGAGAATCCTTTATTTGTATTACATCTTGGATGTGCCTTTGTTGCACACCCAGGTATGTATAGGTCTCTCCGGCATCCAGATGTCTTAGGATGCTTCCGTCTGCGAGCTGCGCATTTTCAGAGAATTCCCCGCATCGTCCTCTCTTGAGGTGGACGACTGCACATTTGTCCAACCCGAACGCCATACCAATTGCCCGCGTATATTCTTCGACCACCCTAAGAGCGTTTTGTAGTTCGCGCTCTCCGGAGGCATAAAGTTTAAGATCATCCATATAAAACAGATGGGTGACCTTATGCCTCCGGTCGCTGGGTGGTCCACATTGATACCCGCGGGTTTGGCGGAGCCCAGCAGACAACGGTAGCAGTGAGATGCAGAAGAGGAGAGGACTCAGGGAGTCGCCCTGGAAAACTCCCCTCCTAAATGCCACCTGCTCTGTCGTGACCCGCTGTGCACCTGATGTTATGGTGAAGCGAGTCTTCCAGAGTGGCAGCAGCTGTTCTATGCATCTCACTAGTGGTGCTGGTACCGCAAGACATTCGAGCAAGTGCAACAATAGCTCGTGCGATGTTGTATCAAATGCCTTGCGGTAGTCAATCCAGGCCATCGATAGATTCCGCTTGTATTGCACAGAATCCTGTGTAATACAGCGGTCTATCAGCAGGCTGTCCTTGCAACCTGCCATGCCCTTCTTGGCACCACGCTGTTCATGTATCTGCTGGAAGACCGGATCAACAGACCTCAGTGTCCTTGCATACAAGATACGTGTAAATATCTTGTAGCAGGAGTTGAGGCAAGTGATCGGCCTATAATTCCTCGGGTCGGAAAGATCCCCCTTTTTGGGGATAAGCACAGTACGTCCCTCGACGAACCAGTCCGGAATCTGCTGCCCCTCGTTCAACCATGAGTTGAAAACTCGCGCCAGACGGCGGTGAGTGGAAGGAAATTTCTTCCACCACCAGTTGTTAATGCCGTCTGGGCCCGGGGCAGCGAAGTTCTTGGTACCAACAAGTGCTTGCTGGACTTCCTCCGTACTGATTGCCGGGCACACTTCTTCTGGCTCTTCACGATGTCTGTGACACAGAGCCTCGAAGTGTGCAATTGCTGGAGTGTCGCTATTGAATGGACGCGTCGTTTCGTAGATTCCCTTCCAGAAGGTTTCGACATCTTCTACAGTCGGCGGATTTTCTACAACACGCTGTGGCTCTTGAAAGAGGCGGGAAGGATTCGTACGGAACAAATTGTTTTGTTCCATACTCCTCACCCGCCTCTTCAATGTTTTCTTTATCGCCATGAGTGCTCGGATCCTATCTAGACAGTGCTGCTTGATGGTAAGCATCACTGTCAGATTTAGAGTATGGTGTTGACGTCTTAATCCGGCTGTTATGCGCCGGATTCTGGGAGTAAAAACTCTACCAGTCGTCTTATATTCCACCACACTCTGGATCCGAGAAGCGTGTTGTCTGGCCGACTGTATCTTGCCCTCAATTTTCTGTACACGTCGCTTGGCTTTCTCGACCCCGTGATTGGTTGACCTCTCACGGGGGACGAGTTGCTTCGCGGCGGTGTACACGGCACTGTTGATTTGCCAGATGTCGGCATCTTCTGGAATTTCCTCATCGATGACCTCGTCCATTCTAGCCAGGTCTTGTGGCTTTAGGTTAGCCTTGGTGTTAAGGCTAACCCTCGTCCTTAAGTCTATATCGGCGAACTCTAAAGGATGTTCCCCATCAGCTGATAATTGCCGCGGTGGGACTGCGGCTGGCAGTTCTTCCGGCTGACGGGGTGCCCTTACATAACCTGTCCTGAGCAGAAAGGATACTTGATCTCTCAGATGTTGTTGAGAGAAGGCGCGATGCTCTGGGTGCATTTCGCACCAAAGTGCATGCAATCGCGCCATGTATCCCCTCCGCTCAGGTTCGCTACTCTCGCGGCAGGTCAGCAAGTCATCCCGAAGTTCCCTCGTCCACTTAAAGCGTCCTTGTCCGTCGCGGTCGTTATGATTGAGACGTTCCGGTGAGGCCCCTCCCACTTGTCTCTGACCCCCATCCGATTGGGGTCGGTCGTGAGGGGCCCTTCTTCTGAGATTATATGGAACCAGAAGTGTAAGGGGTACTAGGTGATTAGCCTTGGTACCCCCCGGCCGGCATTTGTCAGGCAGAGTTGCCTCTGCCTGTCCAGGGTGCACCAGCGTGGAGGTTGCCGGTCCTTTGCACCCCTTACATTATTATTATTATTATTATTATTATTATTGTTTTTGTTCACTATACCGGGTGATACAATATTCATTACTATGCAATAACATTCGATACTAATTTTAATGAAGAAAGCAAAATATGATAGGCACAGCAATTGTATTGGACAAAAATAAAAGATAAATAAGTATTTTTTAACTAGGTGAAGTAAAAAAATGGGGTTCCTATCTTGGTTTTTAAGATATCGTGGGTTGTTTAAAGATATTTTTTTTAAATAAGTTAGATCTTATTAGTCTGTTCAGCTACTGGTTATTCCCAAAAAAATATGAGGCACAAAGTTGCATGCCAGAGATCTTTCGATATCACGGCACACTACACATCAATATCTGCCAAGGTTCATATCAGGGCCACCTAGACTTAACAAACTAAAATTGATATTAACTGTCATTTTAAAAACAAATGCCATATTCCGATGCATGGTTGAAAAGAGAATCTAGAGACGAATCAGATAGGTAAAAAACATATACAAGGTGCGATTTAAAATAACAGAGTAGATGTCACTTCTGGTGAAACCGCAAAAATTTTTTGTACTTAAAAAAGGACAATCACGCATTATATAAGTGTACCAAATTTCAAAATAATATCTTTTTAAATAAACATGCTACGGGGTGTTACATATCTCCTGTGTCACCCGGTATATACTTTTTCTTCCATTTTATTCAACTGTTTATTTGCATTTAATTACTTTTCTTTTCTCCACGTAATTGAGTTTTCCTATCTATTGTAATTACTATTTTTTTCATTTATTAATTAATTTTGTACAATTATTACTACATTAAATTTGTGGATAGTTAAATTTAATAAATTTAATCTTATAAGGATTCAAGTGAGTAATTGTGCTGTCACTATTTTACATTTTTCTTATTTTCTTTAAACTTTAAACAGAGATACCCGCAAGATGATGAATATTCACAGAAGTATTCATCTTAGATCGTCGGTTCCTCGTGTGTACCTCCCACGTCAACGAGGGGCCGAGAACTCTTGAGCCTAGAGTGTACACATGACAGAGTAGTATCGAGTGTGGCATGTAACAGCCTCAGGAGCTCAGATCCTCTCTTGCGACTTGTAAAACATCACGAAACAGTAGGAGTGGGAGCAGGATTGTTCAAGGCAGCAAAAAGAGCCGCAGATGGACTTGGTCTCGAATTTGACATCAGGCGAGGAGGCCGGCGAGGTGCTGATGTAGAGTCAGTCACTGAATTTCAGCCAAACCGTCTGAAATCCCGAATGAGAGCTGCTGGACAGGAAAAAATGTTTCGGCAGCATGTCGGTAAACTCTAGCATGGTGTCTTTTATAAGAATATAGAAACGCTGAGTTTATCGACCAAGCTAACATTCACCTTTTTAAGGTCAGCCGAGCTTAAGTCAGAGACATAGGAATTCATTATGGCCTGCCAGGATGGTGTTATCAACACCTTGATCTACCGTAGCCGCGTGTAGCGTGTAGAGGTTCCTGATACCAACTGCAGAACCTGCCGTTAGGCGCTGGATTCGCGTGGAAGAGCAAAGGGTTACTTTTTAACTATTTTCAACTTGGCCATTTGTAAACTTGCTTGCAATAAAGACATTTATTATTATTTCTATTTTCTCCTTCGGATTATCCGACGCCGGACAGTCGCGCCGGCGCATTAACTACAGTCACTTTCCACTTCCAGCAGGGTTGGTAACTGTAGATACCAGAATCATGTGCCCTAAGCAGACGAAGAGAATCCAAAATGACCGCCTTCTGCATTTGGCCTGACAGCCACTCGGATGTTTTTTGGCAGGCCGATATGATCTTCAGTTCCGATAGCAGCGTAGGCTTTATCCCTTCGAGTACACCGATTATTAGGGCGACCATTTTGACTAAATAGCCTAGGTACAACACTTGGAGCTCGTATTGGAGATCATGATATTTGGTCCGTTACTCCTCCTTCAAGGTGATGTATTTCTCCGCAGGTGCCGAGAACTCGATGACATACATCATCTTAAGTTAATGGTCGAGGAGGACTAGTCAGGCTTGTTGGCTTGGATTAGCCTGACCGTCGGGAACGAGTAGTTCCAATAAATCCGGCATTTCTCATTCTCGACAACGGACTCAATATCTCCGGGGATGTAAGGCAGTACTGGTGTCTGGTCTACCACGTACGAGTGCCTTAGATGGTAATATAGCACTCGTAACGCCACGTTATGTTGGTGAATATAGGCCGAAATCGCATATATGGGGCATGCAGAGAGTAAGTGCATGAGCGAGTCCGGCGCCTGACGGCAGGTTCTGCAGTTGATATCAGGAATCTCTACACGCCACACGCGGCTATGATAGATCAAGGTGTTGATAACACCATCCCGGCAGGCCATAATGAATTCCTAGGTCTCTGACTTAAACTCGGCTGACCTTAAAAAGGCGAATGTTAGCCTGGTCGATAAACTCAGCGTTTTTATATTTTTATAGAAGACACCACGCTCGAGTTTATCGACATGCTCCCGAAACAGTTTTTCCTGTTCAGCAACTCTGATTCGGGCTTTCTGACGGTTTGGCTGAAATTCAGTGACTGACTTTACATCAGCACCTCGCCGGCCTCTTCGCCTGATATCAAATGCGAGACTGAGTTCATCTGCAGCTCTTTTTGCTGCCTTGAAAAATCCTGCTTCCACTCCTACTGTTTCGTGATGTTTTACAAACCGCAAGAGAGGATCTGAGCTCCTGAGAATGTTACATGCCATACTCAGTACTACTCTATCATGTGTATACTCTAGGCTCAAGAGTCCTCGACTCCCCGTTGACGTGGAAGTTACACACGAGAAACGGACGATCTAGGATGAATACTTCTGTGAATATTCATCATCTTGCGAGTATTTCTGTCTAATTGGCGCAGCTCATCTACCGTCCACTTTACTACTTCGAATGACTAGAGTAGAACCGGAACGGCAAGCATATTACTTGCAGACACCTTGTTCTTTCCCGATGAATACTTTTTTTGATTGTTCATCATGGAAAAAATTTGTCCGCATGTCTGTAGTATCGCGATAGCAGCCACAGTTTTTGAGATAAAGCTTTTGAATTTGGTACACTTGTTCTAAAAGCCAAAGACAATGAAAAACGCGGTGATGAGCAAATTTGGCCTTCTGAAAGGGGGGTTCACGGGACCCAAACTTTTTTTTGTATTTGACTTTACAAAAAAAATTTTCTTGGTGAAAGATTATAAATCATGTTTACTATATTAAGCGAGTAAAATACATTTTCCAAGTACTTAAATAAAGCTGATGTACACTGACATATTTCACACATTTGGCCTCATAAAATGGGGTTAGGATAAATTTAACAGTTTGACGTTTGAAAAGTTCGATTTAGTTACAAAAATGTCAATGTCAATAACAAAAATTTATTAAAATATATGACATGAATTATTATTGACAGTATCGAATGACGCTGATAATTAATTCTTTAAATTTTTAATGAAACATTTCATGGTACACTATTAAAATTTAATTGAGGTAAGTGAAGAATTAAATAGAATGGTTTTTTTAGATCAGGATAATATATACTGGTATAAGAAAGTTATGTGCTGGCCACATCAGATATTTTAGTCTGTGAACGACATGTCACAAAACGATAACCGCTATTGTGGTTTCAATGTGACGTCACTTTTGTAGTGAGCAAATCCTACGGTTACCTTATCGTGACTGATTTGTGAATATTTGGATTTATGTCGTATTGTTTTTTCAAGCTTATAATAATTAATCATGGAGGGCGGTTTTCTAATAGCGGCGACTAATATCGATTTCTATTCTGCCGAATTTAGGATCATTAAAACATCTGTGTAAGTGTATAACATTTGTTTACCTCTAATTTTAAAGCTGGGTTATGTTTATAAAAGTGTATATATTGTAGGTAATTAGAGCATTATTTATTAGACAATCATCAACATCCTCTAAATTATGAACATGACAGATTTGTGAAAGACTTGTTTACATTAGTTGTAAAGTTCAAAGTTACTGAAAGTATAAGACAAAATAGTACTTACATCAAAGCGATCTTCACAAAAATACAGGATACTTTTACTCGATAATAATTTTGGGTTGTAACACAGTTTCTCTCATTTTAAAATCTTCTGGCAGTTTTATAAACAAATTTTGTGATA
This sequence comes from Rhamnusium bicolor, assembly GCA_029963845.1. NCBI lineage: Eukaryota > Metazoa > Arthropoda > Insecta > Coleoptera > Cerambycidae > Rhamnusium > Rhamnusium bicolor. The sequence goes on from JANEYF010004182.1 coordinate 485,488, forward strand.
TCTTTATATTTGTACTCTTACAGTTCGGCACCAAACACCACAGATAACGATAGAAACTCATAATTTTATACGATAAATAAAAAAACGATACCAAGCGTTACTTACGCTTGTTTGTTTACTACAAGAATGACGTCACAGTAGATAGTAACATATTGGCTCGTGTTTTCGCTCCAATTTATATATTTGATATGTTGAATGTTATTTTATCCTATAAAGCGATTTCATTTAAGCAAAATAAAAATTCCTGTTGACTAATACTATTGACTAAACTCGAAGTGGAGGAGCCCTGTATCGGGCCGGAGACTATAGGCATCACAAGGTATTTATAGCATTTAAATTTCAATTTTATTTATCCGCTTTTATTTTAAAACTTTAAAATTGCATATAATTTCAATTTTCAACCAATTTTAAGGACTGGTAACTTGTCTTTGTATTGCAATTCGAAAATATCGTATGGCTTCGGCATGATTTATTAAAATAAATTTTTTTCTGTTTGCCTTATCATGAATAAAATAAATTTGAATATATTTTTATATTGACAATCTGCGTCTTCTAGCATGTCCACTATATGTTTTGATTATATTTACCATAACATAGACTTAAGATTGAAAAATTGTGTAAACTTTGTACAGAAATGTCTTTCCTGGTTTCGAATCATTTTATTTGTTTAAGGTCTGACGGACTAATGGCTAATATTAGATGAGATTTTGTCTTATCGCTAGCGGCATTCTAGTGAATAACGTCTTTTATATTTTTCTGTTTTTTTTTGTCGTTTCGCCTTAATTCGAAGCATCGCTTTTTACAAGCAATGGATGAAACTGTTTTTGTCTTCAAAGCTGTTCATTTCTACAGTTATAAAGCTCATTTCATTTCTGAATTTAACTTGTTCTTTCTATTTTATTTCTTAATGCCTGCCTCAATTCATAATATTTTAAGCGCAGATGTAACCTAGGATTCGCGTTAAATGACAAATAATTAGTATTATTTTTAATTTACTTCTTGGTCGATATTTATATTAAATATTGTTTTTATAATACCGAGCCATAAACAAAAAATGTTGTTGCATTAAAATATTGCCTTAAGCCATATATCATAGGTATTAATTGCGATAAAATTCTCTGTATTAATCAATAAACTTCTTTGTTCAGAAATAATGTTTGTAGTTTCTTTATGATGGAAACTGACTACTTATAGACTTCTTTGTTAATGCGAAGTCCATAAACAACAAAGAAAAGGTTAAATACCATATTTGATTTTTTATATTTAACACTTCATAGACAAGTAAATCTGACACTTTACTGGATCGCCATAGGTGAGTGTGAGCCTATTCATTTTGGGTCTTAAAATTCTGCGAAAAATAAGACTCAACTAAGACGTTATTGAAAATTCCATTACTTTTCTTAATAATAAAATGGACGTATAATAATGTTTAAGTTATGGAGTTATGTTAAGGATAAATAAATATAGCCATAAATATAGTCATAATATATCATTGGATGCATTTAACCGACTCAACTGTTGTGTAGCTAGCGGGTAGCAAATTGCATATTACTGATTATATTCAAATGAGAAACGATGACGCCATGTTTATATATATACAGGGTGGTTTTTGTTCCACACTAGAAAACTTTCAATTATAAGTAGCAAGGAAAATTTTATAATAAAAATTTGCAGGGTGCGCCTCGAGCAACAATACGGTGATCAAAAAGAACACATATGAACATCTTGAGACTGTCAAAAACCGAAAAATGAAAAGACGTAATTTTTTATGTTGTCTACAATATAAAAAAATAATAAATAATAAGTAGTTACGGTAGGGACAAAGAACGAGAGCTATTATTAGTTATTGCAAATAGAACTTTTTATTTAAATTAACTTCGCATATTACTTTCAATATTTCCTTAAAAAAACTTTTACCCTTTGTTTTTATGGTAGCTTAAATTTTTGCAGTTTATGTTTTTTTATATTACATTTTTTATATTATTGCTCTCCATTTAAATTTTATACATTCATTAACGTTTTATTTACACATCTTTTTTATTTGAGCAATCATTACTAATTTCTTTCTTTTATATATTATATACAACGTCTCCGTGTGTGCCGAAAACTAGATGACATACGAATACATCACTTTGGTTTGACGGTCCAGAAAAACTATATCAGCCTAACAGACAACAGAAGTATTGAAATATAGGAGAGGAGATGATGTAGGGAATCACCCTAGAAAACTCCTCTCCTGCATACCACCTGCTCTGACGTGACTCCTTTGCACCTGGTGAAGCGAGTCCTCCAGAGCATCTGCTGTTCTATGCATCTTATTATTGGTGCTAGTGCTCAATGAAATGCCCTGCGGTAATTGAACCAGGCCATCGATGATAGAATACGCTTGTATTGCACAGAATCTTGTGCAATACAGCGGTCCAACAGCAGGCTGTCCTTACAACCTGCTGTGCCATTTTTGACATCATGCTGTTCATCTATCTGCTGGAAGAAGCGATCAACAAACCTGTGTCTTGGCATACAAGATACGTGTTAATATCTTTTAGCAAGAGTTGAGGCAAGTTATGGGCCTATAATTCTTCGGGTCGGAAAGATCCCCTTTTTGAAGAGAGGTACAGTACGTCCCTCGATAAACCAGTCCGGAATCTGCTGCCCCCGTTGCAAACTCGCACCACAGTAATGAATGGGAAGATATTTCTTCCACCATTAGTTGCTTATGCAGTCTCGTTCTGGGGCAGCGAAGTTCTTAATACCAGCAAATGCTTGTTAAATTTACTCTGTAATGATTCGTTTAAAAGTCTATGGTAGATAGCCTCACGGTGTCCAGTTGCTGGAGTGTCGCCATTAAATGCACGCGTTGTTTCGAAATTCTCTTCCAAATTATTATTTTTATATGATGTATACTTTTCACTCAGCGCTTTGGACTTTTTCAGTGGTAATGTAATTACGTTATATTATATGTTTGAAACTATTTTATCTAACATTTTTTTATATGAAATTAATTTTTATTTAATATGGACATATAATGGTTATAAAGCACAACTTGCTGTTCGACTACATACATGATTATTGAGCCCATTATCGGAATTACCACACATTGGTAAATTAAATTGAGTGTTGTAATAGAACTGATGCAAGGATCGTTTAAAAATTTGTAAACGTATCTCGATGTATACAAGATTAATAGAAAGTCTGGAAACACCTACAAATATCTCCGTCATTTTTTCTTTAATAGCAATGAAATTTGGTACTTGGAGGTAGAAACATTCAGGGAGTCCAAGAAACGTATTGCTTTTGCTGCATGACTCACAGTTTAGTTGGAAATGAGAGCAACTTCTTTTCAAATGGGACACACTGTATGTATGTGTTGGAAATGTATGTTGGAATGGAATGGAATATTGGAAATGTATACATATGATTTACTGTAAATGTATACATTTCCAACGTTATCTCTGTAACATAAACAAAACTTTCAGAGCCTACAAACCATGTTAAAATATCTCAGTTGCGTTAAAACAGACAATCGAATAACATGTAACAACATTTAAAACAAATACCTAATAATTAATAGTGTAAGTAAATTGTAATGTAAAATAACCATAGCTATGTTTTTAAAATATTATATTAGTTGTAGTTCTCTGACGATGGTGTAATAAACCGAAACGTTAGAAAGAAATAATAAAATTAGTTACACCTGACCGAAATCTCCCCCAAAAAAAAAAAACTTACAGATATTATATGATTATAATATAATATATAAACAATAGTATAACATTATTTTTTACTTCTTGCTTAACAGCTCTTCTGTAAAAACTGTAAAACTTGACGATATTTTTATTAAAAACAAGTTAAAGAGTTGCAATGTGTTTTTATTTATTTTGTCCGGTCTGTTTTTATTTTCTCCATAAATATTATGTTGTCTTAATATTTTTTTTTCCGATAAAAATTTTGTGCTTGTTGTTTTTATAAGAGATCATTTCCTTTTCGTACACAATTACATAACATAATATTGCAAACATTTCTAAAATGATTTTTACGAAAATTATAAGTTTTTAAATATCACTTATGCAAAAAGAATTCCATTTAAGGTTTCTAAAATTTTGCGTTTCAACTTAGAAAAGTAGCAGGTATTTTCAATACCCTGTAAATTTTTATGTTCAGTTCTATTGAAAATAACCTTGCTGGAGTAGAGCGTCACAACACAGCACTAGTAAATGTCACCACATGTAAGGACAGTGTTAAAAGTTCGAAAAAGTACTCTCATAAAAATTATCGAGTTTATACAAAGCCTTTAAGGAAAGGTAACTGAACTTATAATATTCTTAAAGTTATTTGATCTGCTAGAAATTGTACAGAGATCTGGTGCAGATGATGTAGAATCATTACACCAGAGTCTTATATCGTCCCGAAGCATATTACTTTCATGCTGAATCGTGAAACGGAGGTATTATAATCTTCAATGATTAGAGCCTGTAAATTTAGTAATTATGCCAAATATTTTTATAATAACTTAAAATTTAATAACACTAGTAACAAATAAAAAACAGCCTGGCAAATAATAATAATAATAATAATGAATATTATCAGAGGTGAATCTAGCCCTACTTTTAAGCAATCATATTTTCATAATATTTTTTATAGTCAAGATAATACCGAAATCACAGATCTTTTCCAAGTTGCACGGGAGTATAATAATTTGCAGTAAAGCATGGTGCAGAGTATGATAGTATTCCTTGCTTTATACTGATATAATATGTCCTATAATGTATTTCATTTATTCTTATAGATTTAATTAATACGTCATTCCGTCAAGAAATTTTGGCTGATAATCTTAGGACAACTCTTGTAATGCCAGTCCATAAAAAATGAGAATGGAGATACATGGCAACTATAGAGCGATATTTTTAATATCGGTATTCTCCAAACTAAAGTGGTCAAAAATAGAAAAGGGATACCTTGAAATTTCGTTGAATTTTGAACGGTTGTAGCTTTGACTGTGTAAACTGATTTGAACTATCTTTACAGATTGTGAAAATATATTTTACTAGCGTTTGATACATGCTATTAGTTTTTTCCAATTGTCCTTCAAAAAAAAAATTACAAGGTATTTATTACATGATGGTATATGAAACTGTGCAAATTAGATAAAAAATCATTGAACCTAATTTGTGCAAAAATCTTTCTTACCTCGGATACTACCGATGTATTTTCTTTCGATACTAATGGATTTTTTTTTAATTGGAGCACTGAAATTTTAAATATAAATTTTTCCCAGAACAGCGCATTTTTGGCGCCTCCGTTAATTTCGGATATTTGTAAAATTTGGATGCCCAAACAGATTTCAACTTCTTTGCAGATTTTATTTCATTGGCGTTCGATCAGTTTAGTCTCAGTTTTGTCCAACAACGGGAAAATTTACAAAATTTGTTTCCTCCTGGGTACCCTAGGTACGATTAAACTGGACATTTTTCTGGAAAATTATGAAAATAATATTTGCAAGATTTATTTATTTTAAATAATACAATCTTTTAATTTTTAACAATAGCTACATTGAGGTTTTAAATACCTTAAATTACAACATCTAAATGCTTTTGTAATTTTAGTACTTCATCCTCCCTTCTTAATGGTGAATAATGGAGTCGGCGGAGCAGAATTTATTGTCTAATTACTTTATTAAACATAGACAATAAATGCCGTTTGTTCCGAGAAAAAGGCCTGCTCCCAAATCTCTGAACATTTTTGAGGTATTGAATTGAAACTTACAGCTAATAGGAACACCGCTTAGCTTTCGGTTTAACCAGAAGTCAACAACTTGTGGTTTTTGAAGGAACATCCTGTATATTCTTACATATTTGAATACAAATTTTCCTCCAGAATACACTCATACCAAGTTTAATGGATTTATCCTTGATAACAATGCAGATATTTGAAAAAAATATTTGTATACATAGGCGCCTATGGAAATTAAACATATTAGTATGATTTAAATTTGACAGTTCTAATATTTATCTTATGTGTGCATTATTGTTAATGAATTCGACTGTTTTATAATATTTATAACTTTATGGTATTTTTCATGATATGAAATATGTTTACTTTGGAGGAGAAAATTGACATGTATAACGTGTATTACAATCGGGAAGAAATAGCGTTCCCTTTGTATAGAGACCAATTTGGTGCAAGGTGACTTCCCAACAGAAGAATATTTAGCAAACTTCAGCAGACTTTAAAGCGAACTGGATCCTTAATGAAGGTAAAACGCGAGTATTAAATAAATAAACTCGACTTAGAACTAAATGTATTTCTGTTTCTAGAAGAAAATCCTAAAACTTCGGTAAGAGAAATTTCATTTAATACGGGTATAGCAGCGAACACTATTCATCGTAAAAGAGCCTATAAAGAATCCCCAGTACAACAGTTGCAAGAGCAAGATGGTGCAAGAAGACTGGAATTCTGCAACTATTTCTTATGAAGACAAAAGCAAGACTTTGTTTTATAAAAAAAATCGTATGGACCGATGAATGGACTTTTTCGAATAATGAAATGTTCAATTGAAATTATCACTTTCATTGGGCCTCTGAAAATCCTAGGATCGTAATTGAAACAAATTTAAAAATACGTTTTTGAGTAAATGTTTGGTGCGGTATTCTTGTCAATAAGACCATTGGCCCCATTTTTATTGATGGGCAACTGAATGCAGATAGATACGATGACCTGCTTTTGAACTTGATGGAAAATTATATTGAGCAATTTCCTCTTTCTCAGTTACGCAACATTATTTTTCAGCCAGACGGTGCACCCGCGCATAACGCAGCAACGTTATGCGCAGGGGCATTAATAGCAATTAATGTTGAATACCTAAACCAAGAGTTCAAAGGGACTTGCATGGATACTAATTAGCTAATTCGATGATCTACGAGGTCACCTGACCTCACGCGTTGGGATTCTTTTGTGAGCTTATATTAAAGACATAGTTTTCACCACAGTTCCAGAAAATGTGGACATCTTGAAAACAAGAATAAGAAAGGCTTGCGAAAATATTAATCCAAATATAGTTTTGAATGCAGCACGAGGTGTACTAAGACTGTGTCAAACGAGCATTAATAAAAATGGTTTGCATTTCGAACAAAATGTACCTATAGATTTGTTATTGATGATGTTTAGTTATAAATGTTTAATAAAGTACTTGTTTTAAGTTCATATGCATGGATTACTGTTTCTTTTATTTTCATGGTGAAATGTTTTTTTTTCAAATATTTCCATTGTTATCGAAGAAAAATCCATTAAACATTGAATGTGTATCCGGGAGGAAAAACTGTAATCAAATATATATATAAGAATATAGAGAATGTTCCATTTAAAAACACGAGGTTTAGTTGATTTCCGGTTAAACCGAAAGGTGAGTGGTATTCCTATTAGCTTTATTAGATAGAACAAAAAATTTTGTTCTAGCCCTGTAAGTTTCAGTTCGATACCTCCCTCAAAAATGTCCAGAGTTATGAGAGCAGGTCTTTTTTTTGGAACAGACGGTATTTATTGACACACACACACACACACACACACACACACACACACACACACACACACACACACACACACACACACACACACACACACACACACACACACACACACACACACACACACCACACACACCACACACACCACACACACCACACACACCACACACACCACACACACCACACACACCACACACACCACACACACCACACACACCACACACACCACACACACCACACACACCACACACACCACACGCACACACGCACGCACGCACGCACGCACGCACGCACGCACGCACGCACGCACGCACGCACGCACGCACGCACGCACGCACACACACACACACACACACGCACACAAACGCACGCACGCACACAAACGCACGCACGCACACACGCACGCACGCACGCGCACACACACACACACACACACACACACACACACACACACACACACACACACACGAACGCACGCACGCACGCACGCACACACGCACGCACGCACACACCACACACACACACACACACACCACACACCACACACCCCCCCCACACACACAAACACACAACACACACATATACACACCACACACACATCACACACACCACACATCACACACACACCACACACACACCACACACACACACCACACACACGCACGCACGCACACACTCCACATACACACACACACCACACACACACACGTACACACACCACACACACACACACACGATTTGATTTAACAAATTCCGGAATTCACCAGCAAAAATTATAACATAATTTTCTGTTAAATTTTGCCGATCAGAAAATTATTTTGCAGATCAAATAATTAATTCCTGATACTTATTCACATTATATAGAAATTTGTATATTAAATTTAAAATTGTTAATAATAAATAATATTACAAGAAATAAATAAATTAATAAAAATTAAAAAAAAAAAACAATTAAAAAATTCCTAAATCTGTATGAGAATCCCGATCGGTCGCGTGTGAAGCACGGGACATACAGTGGCGGATTTAGGATTTGTCCAAGGAGGGACGCAACAGTGGCATATTTAAGAGTAATATTAGAAGTAATCCAGGCAGCAATTTTGCGACTTGCAACCACATTTGCACAGAAATTAACGTTGTATTAGGTTTAGAGTGTAAATTGTCTTCATGTCATCCACGACCTCTGGCGCGACGTCGCTTATTAGTTGTTGTGACTAAAGTAAAATAGACATGTTTTAACAGCCGACTACAATATATGGACTGTGAATGTTGGAGTCTTAGGTTTATTATTGACGTTGCTGAAACGTTGTCATAAGACTAAATTTTCAACGTATAGATTAGAGTTATTCTTTAACTTTCTATGGACGACGCCGACGCATCTTTGTGCAATGCGAAGAGGAAGAACTAAAACAAACAATATAACCTATCCATTATATGGATGTCCAGTGGATATCCATCATTTGTACTTTGTTGTATTATCACAAATGCATAAAAAATGGACGTCCAGTGGACATCCCTTTATGGACAGGGTACGTTAATGGATGTCCAGTGGATATCCATCACATGTCCATGGACCTACAGACATGAAATGAACCAAAAAATAGACACCGTATGGATATCCTCTGCTATATGGGATACTACACACTTTCCCGGTATACTTTATTTCTGGGGCAAGAAGAACCCACACATATAAGTGCCTTTTGAAATGTTATTGAATAAAAATACCATTTATTTAGTTAGCTTAATTAACAATCTTACCTGCTGGCAAAATATCACGTTAAGATCTTTTAAAATGTAGATGTCTCTGGATAATCTAATACACATGCACCCATGCACCCTCTATTCAAGCTAAATGGCAACTGCCAGAATGTGTGCAATATTTTGATTCATAATAATGGCAGTTCTGCAACCCTACATACGCAGATGTGTAGATTGGATATATTTCAGCATAATTCTCATAGTTGATAGCACCTATTTATAATTTTAATGAAATTACAATTTTTGGACATTAACCCCGTATGTACACTACTCCACTTTACCTTATATAACAATAATATATGATCATCACCATTACGTATTTATAACATCAAAATCTTTTTTAAATATTTCGTAATCAGATTGCGTACTTAGGGCATTAATCATTGATGTCCTGCATACATAAAAAGGTTTTAAGTTTATTACAAAACATGCTATTTGGAAGTTGAAAATCTGCGTAGGAATACGGCGAGGGGACTGTAATCAAAATTACAAAAAGAAACATCATGGTATTATAGTAGAGACCTTTAATTCACTATAAATATTACTAAAATATAATTTTAGTAACCATATTTTGTTTAATTGTGAAATGAAAATGCTGGAAATGAGGATGTATTTCAAATGAAAGCAATCGGCGGTCTCATAATGACGTAACAGCGTAGATACGACGCGCGCATTCCAGGGTAGAAAACTAAAACAAGGTTATTATAGTGCAGGTGTTATAATTATTGATAATGTAAATTTGCGTCTGTAACTTCACTAACATTTCCACAACCAGGTACAAAACACTTCTTTACAGACATTTAAGTTTCAAAATAATGTAATGATATACAAAACAACAAACAAAACATTAAGGTTAAATATTCAACTAGCTCCGTTGCCAAATTTCTAAAAAAAGAAGCATGTTCCCTGAAGTTTAATATCTGGCTTTTTAAAATAATTTCTTTTAACACAAATATAAACACAAAGCATGTAAGCATTCCCTATATTTAACCATCGATTAATGTCTAATGGTTTACTAATACTGAAATATAATACTATAATAAAGGATTGCTTTACATCAACACAATATTATCTTAATTATTTAGAAACATGGCAATGCAGCATGTTTCCTCGCTGAATCTGTGCTGTCTACGCTGCTACGTCACGGCGAATACTAGCCAATACAATTGGCTTGGGAAAATGCGGGAATATCTGACCGTTTAAAGAGCGCTTAAACTTTACGAATTTCTTTTAAGCATAAGACATTTAATAAAAAAAAAAAATACGGGGCAATTATTTTAAACTGTAGATGTTATTAAAGTAATAAAAAAAAATTGTCCCCTTGCCTATTATAGAGCAATATTTCATAATTGCTCTATAATTAATATATTTCTACGCAGATTTTCAACTTGTAAAGAACATGTTTTGTAACAAATTTAAAACCATTTTATGTACTCAATAGGTACATCAAGGGAATAATATTCTATTTTACATATGTATTATTTCTTTGTTATCACCATATACATAATTATTATGAAACAAGTCAATATCAGTCCTTTACATGTTATTACGATTAGACACGTCTGACATACCTACTTACTTGAAGATTTTCTGTATTTTCTTATATTACACATAACGTCAGTTACGTATCATTCGTCATAATTTTAACCCCAAATAAATTTAAAGTGAAAATTTTCTCTTCCATAAATAGTACAATTTATTATTTTTACAGTTGCCTATTATTATTAAAATCATGATCTGTGGGCGTTTTAAAAATAAATCAACAATTCAAAATTAAATTATTAATTACTGTTATGCTGAAATTCGATATAATTTAATAATAATGTTATGTTATGAATATGATCTTTATTTAAATAGGAATGCAAAAATATTTGGGTGGTAGCCCTGTTACCAGTCAGTGGGAAGTAAAAAAGGAAATTGGCAGCGCTGCGATGTCATATGTAAAAGGAGAAGGGAGAAGAAGTTTGAGTGTGTGTGCCTGATAATAGTTTTAGAGTTTTACTAAATAAATAATTCCTGTTATTAAACGAGGTATGTTTAATCGGCCAATTTAATAATAATTTATATAATTATATATAAGTTGCTTTCCTTTTACCACCAGTCTTAGCTAACCTAAGTTGTTTTACGATACGTAAATAAAATAATAATTTCTCTTGATACTGTTTCCGTAACCATAAAGCAACTTAGGTTGGATAAGACTAGTGGTAAAAGTAGAGCAAATTTAATTGGGACCTTTGAGGGAGAAAGTCAGCTTCATAATCCTACCTCGCTAAAATATTTAGGTTATGAACCAGTTCTGTGTTAAGCATACATATAATACGTAATGTTGTCAGATTGTGAATGTATGATTATCATAAAATAACTAGGATAATACCAGATACTTTAATTCAATTCGCCAATATCCAAAAACAACAAACAAATGTAAAACAAATATATATATTTAAAAGTAGAAAATTTTCAAATCAAGTTCGATATGAACTCGATGCAGAAACAGAGGCAGATCTCTCATTTTTCGGGCAGCGTAGCATTTATTTTATAGTATACTATGAAATAAATAAGCATAGCTGCATAAACAAAATCGTATATTACCGCCAACTATTAACGAAATATCGCCAAATATTAATCATAGTTTGTAAAATAGAACAGTATTGAATGTGTATATTATGTATTTTAAATGAAACAAATTAGTTATTTTTCGGGGTGTAAATAATTTCATAGAAGAAAACGACGTTCCAATAAAATTATCGTAGATTTAGCCATTATCAGAGGCTTATTACCAACTATCAGGTAAAATCCTAGATTATCGTAACATTTTCGTAATTATCAGCCATTTGGCAGTACTGAAAAATAGCCTACAGCTATTATATGATGTCTACTGCCACCATGTTCTTAAGCTGCGCTTATTGGCGTAGACTTTGCATCGAAAAGTTGATTTTTAAAATGTTCCTTAAATGCTTCCATAAAATCACGTTTTAATTTGATGATTTCATATTTTAAGCAGTGTTGAAGTGTTTACCATCAATTGCAAACCTTGAAATTACAGAGAAAAACAAATTTTATTTCTTTAAATTATTATTAAAATTTAAAGATTTCGGAGAGCCCGTTTATTTCGTATAGGTAAAAATGCCCCCGTCAATATAATTTCACCCCTTCTTCTGGCATTACCATTTTCAATACTATATAATATGTGTGGACTCCATTTTATTTCATATTGACAATAAAAGTGACGCCAAACCCATTTTATGTACACAGGATTAAAACAAATTACTGTTGTAGGTAAAATATGAAACGGTGTTATATATAAAAAACAATTTCTGTTATATTAGTTTTATGAAGCGTAAGTTAAGTTATTTGTGTGTCACTTTTATGTGTCTGTTTAATATCCGTTTTGCAATAAAATTGCAACAACGTTCCTTAAATATGATGCAACCTGAAAACATCTTGAGGCTGACATTACTGAGCGCCAGAACTAAACCTTTCCTGGTGACATAACAGTTTCTTAGGAGAGATCCACGTTTTTTGATAATGTGACAACTGTTACAAGTTTTGGTAAACTGGATGTAAAAATATTGATGCTAAAAGAAATTAAAAAAAATGAAATAGTTAAAAATAGTTGGATTAATTATTGGTGTTCTAACCTAAATAAAAACAATCCCTCATTTCTTTTAAGGATGCTGACAAAGAAATCAATGAATCAACCAGTCAATAGCGGAAAATTATCTATGATTTGAAGATTTATTCGATAAAAATGGAGATGCTACCAGTGCCATCAGTGAAAAATATGGTAATAATACTTTGTCTTCGCCTGATCCAAATAACTTTCTTGAATAATGAATTTGAATTATCCCTCAAAAATATTTCAAACACTGGCCAAGGTGTGCCTATGTATTTATCTAGCCTAACAATTATTCGAACAATTTTTTAACGAAATTTATATATTTGATCATGTTCATGACTAATCAGTTCAAAAGTGTAATCGTTGTCCCAATATCTAAACCAGTTCCTTGTTTACGTACACCCTCGGAACTCTTGAAAGATTGATCAAAGCCAGTTTGGCTTCTCCACCAGAATATTTTTCCAGAAAAAAAGTTTGGAATCAGAAAATGTTTTGGAACTATTGATGCTGCAACATCTACCTTAACGATAGAGATTCAGAACTGTTTTACACGCAATCACATTTGTAATAATCTATGTGCATTATTCTCGAATTACTTTTCGCCCTCGAATAGCTTACTAATATTTAAAAAAGTGTGAATCTTTCTTTATACCTAGGCAAATTGCTAGATCTGTTATAAAACTTTATACCGGACGTATAATGTAAGTACTTGAAAAATAACAGAAATGAAACAATTAAACCCTAATTGACCTATGTTGAACTCTCCGTATTAAGTCATTTATTATTTAATTTATATACTGCCGATCTTCACCAACCTTATAATATAAATTTAAACATTACTTCAACTACATCTCCACCATCTCTATATTCTAACTTTTCCTGTTGCATTTGATATCTTAAAAATGTTTTCTTAACCGCCTCTCAAGTTACCGAAGTAACCCCCTGAATACCCTAGGATTTTTTGTTAGGTAAAGATAGACAAAGCCCTACAGTTTATTGTGGAATTCAAAACACATCAATGGTATCGATAATTTCCTCTCCCATCTTAGTCCTAAACAAATTACAAATAAAATTTCTTTCTAACTTACCCCAGGATGGAATCGAGCCATCAACCTTCGTTACCGAGTAAATGCTATAAGCGCATTAAAATTCGGCCATCATGCGCCACTAAATAGCTAAACTTCCTTTTTCCTAAAATCGTACCTTTTGTTTTTGATACATTCAACTTTATTAACTTATTAATAAATCACTTAAACTGCTAGGTGGCGCGTGTCTGTAATGGCTTTGCACCTTCTCAAGAAAAATTGGTCTTGTGTATTTTTCTCCACACAACATATGCACCTAATATTAATATCTCCATATATACGTAGGAATGTAAAATATTCCTTTTGAATACAATATAAAGTATTTAGATGTAATTTTTGATAAAGAGATAACATGGAAACCTTTTATCGAATCAATCACTACCAAATAACGCAATAACAGCATAATTTTCACAAAAATAGTTACAAAAAACCTAATGGATGCAGATGTTAGAACAACTCTGCCTTTCTACAAATCTTATATAAGATCGATGACTGAATATTATGGATGTGTTATGTATCTGTCCGCAAATATATTTACATGAAAATGTTTGAACAGTATACAGTAAAAAGCTCTTAAAAATTGTCACAATGCACCGAGATTCTTATAACCTCTGCTTTATATAAGAAGAGAAATGTTAAATGGAAAATATATCTTAAAACGATTTTTTTATTTATGCCTTTACTATCTAAGAGCGCATATTGTGACACTTATAACAACCAAGAAATATTGGATTAAGGAAACTTCTTCACCCCTTCCTTTGATTGTACACATACATGTTTGAAATCAACTACTTTAGCATAATTAATTACTGATGTAAATATTTTTACATCAAATTACTGCGATAATGCTTGCATTTATTCTAATGTTCTACAAGCGTGCTAAATCAATTTGAGAGGCCAGAATATCCTTTCATTGACATTTCGAAATATATATCAGGTACCGGTGGAGTTTTTATTGTTCCATCTAGAAAAGTAGGAATCACTTTTAAATTAAACCCACATTCTTCCATTTTAATTGAGAAGCCATATCTTTCATCCAAGTATGTTGAGAAGTCTAAGTTTAGACAATGAATTGTTTTATCAGATTCGTTCTCTGTTCTTACTGAAATTAAAAATACGCATGCTTTTGTATACAAAATCAATCCTTATTTATACAGCCTAAAGCATTTAATATTTCGGATTAAATCTTCTGTAAGGGATGCTAGGTTTGTCTGGGTGAAAGCCCATATTGGACGGATGTATAAATTGACAAGTTGATACTTTGGCTAAGAAAGAAAAGTATCGATTCAGGATACACGAAAACGTGTATAAATTACAACCCATTTTAAAACTAAATTTAAAAAATAAATAATAATAGAAATGACAAATAAATAAGCACCACAGAAATTATACAAATGGTCCAATTTATAGAATTAATTTTCATAAACTCCACCTGGTACAATTTAATTCATGCTGACATCCCGAACAAATTTTGGCATGATGAATTCTCCTACTCAAGAAAATATATTACAACGTTGATACGATTAAAGTTTGGCCACGCTTGCTACCCTGCTAATTTATTTAAAACTGGAGGTTTTACCTCTGATAACCGTCAAGACTGTAACGTCTTAGACTAAGCTATTACAAAATAAGTTAAAATTATAATGTTCTCACTCCATTTAATTTGCTCAACCCATTCAGTGGTTCAAATATAATATATAACAATGTTACGAATTTTATAAAAGAAGCTAAACTTAAATTGTAGATAAATTTCATTAACCCTGTGTTAGTCTGATTAGTAATGTTCTGATCAAGTCCTGAACGAGAAGTATGTTTACCTTCGTATTTCTTTGTATTATATTCTATTTTTGTAACGCCATATCCTAAAATGACATTTATTGGACAGTTTCAATGAATCAAAACAATGTCATTATTGACAAGTGAAAAATAAAAAAAGTGTGAAATAAAGAAATTTTATTTCACAGTGTTTTTGCTTTTTCAGATAGATAAGTCAAAAGAATAGACTCAGATATGTTAGTCACAGTTTTCTGCTTATACCAGTGCATAAATAAATCATATTCTTTTTCGTACAATTTTTTAGATTTCGCTGGTAATAAATCTAAAGTTACAGTAATTGCTTGCACCCTGATTTCCGGAGAATTACCAAGAATAAAATCTTCCTTACTATCACTCATTTTGTTCCAAATAATAATTATTGTAAAGTAGAATGTGTCAAATGTGGCGTATAAATCTTTCAATATTTAGTGGTTTTATTATTGGTTTCTAAGGAAACAGCAATAGAATTTAGTTATTACGACAAGGTAACTTTGTCAATTTGCCGTATTTTTACAAAATTATACTGTTTTCTAATTTCGAATGGCGATACAAAAAATTTTGTATATAACTCCAGACTAAAATGTGTTGTTTTTTATTAGTGTGGTTTATAGCACTCGCCTTCAGCTCATTCTATAAACGCCCCACTTATAAAGAAAACACCATTTTTAGCCAATTGTTATATAAAATACTATTAGGTATTCTTTTATTGAATTAAGATTATTTAGTTTAAATTTTAATTAACTGTTGACTATATGCATGGTCAATGACCAAGAAACAAAAAAAAAGTAAATAAGGAAAGAAATGCGTTAATATTTATAGATTTAAGAAATTCTTAAATAATTGAAAAGTAATGTTTTTTAGTAAAAACATATTTTATTCTGTTGTATATAAAAAATCACCAGTAGAATTCTTATCAAGACAGGAATTTGCATTTGTACATTTTTAAATATTAATACAATAAGATTAGAAATGAATAATTACATGATCTAAACATAAAAATAATATAAAACTATTAAGTTATTAGATGTTAAATTGATAACATTGTGCAGTAAGGTCCAAAAGTAATTTACTCCACCCTCTGATTTTTGAGCGGCTTGACATTTTTTTTCATTTTGAGGTCGTATTCTCAATCAGATGTCCAACCTTCTGAATGAATATTCCAAATTGAAATGTCAAGATTGCGCTCAGCCGCCAGATTGGATTCGTTTTTCAATATCCAATGTAGGCGTGTGATACCTTATATTAAAGGCCAACTCTTCAATATTAACATACCAAAATTTCATGTCAATTCAATGACGTATTACAAAATGGCGTAATTCTAAATCACACATACCTCTTTGTTTACGTTCACATTCTTTTTTTCAGCACATACTTTGGAAGTATACCTTTAATCTGGTGTTTAGTTGTGAGTTTTTTGTTATTTCAGCCACAATTTCGTCTTTGTCAGCAGTTATTGTTTTTGCCCACCCTGTTTTTTTTGCATTGTTTAAGCTCCCTGTTTTGGATGACGTAACTAATTAAAAAATAGTGATACACGTCAGATTATGGATAAGAATTACCTCAGAGCCTTGCGGGTTTTTAATGAGCGTTTTTCCGATAAGCAGTATTTGACAAAATTAGTTCAACATTTTTTAAATACAAGGAACGTGAATAATGGCAAAAAACAGGAAGACCAAATAACATACCTGCTGACAAAGATGACGAAGTAGTGGTAGAGATAACATAAAATCCACAAATAAGTACCATATCACTAGCAGGTATTTGTAACACTTCCAAAGCATCTTACAAAATAAATTTAAACTTTTGTACGAATTCTTACCTGGAGATCCTGCACGTGGGAATGAATTTTGTGCAGCTGATAAAAATTTAGCTATAAGAGATCAGAATTACTTAAGAAATGTCTATTTTAACGAATAGGCAACATTTTTACTAAACAGAAAACTAAATAAACTACGTTATTGATATAATGGAAATCCTCACATTTCATGAGCATAATAAAGTACCCCCTAAAATTAAATGCGGGTATTTTGGAAATCACATTGTTTGGCCTGCGTTTATTGCAGGGGAATTTTTGGATAACTTCTGTACAGCCAACTTCTTGAAGAAGATTTACTACCAAGAACTGAGGATAGAATTGACAGTACCTGGATGAATTTATAGCCAACGAGATTGTTTTTCAACATGATGGAACCCCGCCTCATTTTTCTAGATCAGGTAGAACGTATTTAGGTGAACGATTTCCTAATGACCAGAACAAATTTTGAGCAATTGTTTAAATAATGTTCATTCAGATGTTCTATTTGTTAATTTTAAATATTTATTTATATTTTAGAAATAAAAGTGTTAATCAAATTTCATCGATTTTCAATTATTTTTAATCCCGTTGTTATTCGTAGATTATTTGTTATTTCTCCCCTATTCACATCGTAAAATCCATGAAAGCAGATAATGTGGTATGTGCGATTTTGAATTCGACATCAAAATAAAAAAATTCAAACGGCTCAAAAATTAGAAGGACTTGGACTTTACTCTATGCGTACCGTGTGTAAAACGCCTAATGTAGCCAAACGTTAACAAAGACAGATTGAACAAGTGAGATGGACATAACAGTGTGAGTGTATTGTAGGTGGCTGGTGGGACACAGATTCAGCCTGTCATTCTGTTTACTAGGTGTGTCTTATTCCATCTCATTTCATCCTAGTTCGCAGCCATCGCTCGTAATATTTTTCTAACTCGCCACACTTGGCGTTATACCTAGGGTATAATGTTATACTTATAACTATATTATTTATTCATTATTTGCTACGCATTTCTAAAATAATAATAGGCGTTCCTAACAAGTATGCGACTGGATAAGAGATTATCCTGAGTTGACTTTTGATAGTGCGGAGCTGGTATGTAATGTGTGTGACGTTAAGCTGTTCTATAAACAGAAAGCAGTGTGACACAACAAGTTTCAATGAGAAAAAACAAGCATCAGTCAACGGAAACTAACAGAGACTATTCAACATACACTTGTTAAAGCTTATGGTGGGCTGTTACATTCCCTTGAAGTATTTCAACAATCCGGTATTCGGTGAATTTATAGGGGACAATATGCAAAGACGCAACTGACTAGTTTCACTACACT
Source organism: Rhamnusium bicolor (assembly GCA_029963845.1). Taxonomy (NCBI): domain Eukaryota; kingdom Metazoa; phylum Arthropoda; class Insecta; order Coleoptera; family Cerambycidae; genus Rhamnusium; species Rhamnusium bicolor. The sequence continues at coordinate 504,409 of JANEYF010004182.1, forward strand.
AACAAAAGACTATTTGCCCAAAATAGCTGACCATATTATTCAAGAAGGATAATTATGTCAGACTCAGTGGTTTGTATTTATCTGAGAGTTGTGGACGAATCTTTCAAATAAATTATACACCGCTTATCTCGATATTAATCTTTATATTTCCGTGTGCATAAGGCAACATTGGTATCTGTTTGATTTATTCCGTATGAATGCTTAAAATGTAATATCCTAATCGTTAAACCACATTGTGTCAATAAATATATAAAAGTCACGTCTATGCCAAATACAAGAAACATATCTGGCGCCTGACTGCCTGACGACAGACTCTGCAGTTAAAATCACGTGCCTTTATATCCTTTATATGAAACAGTAGTATATCAGTGTTTTAATAGCAGTATCCTCACCATTCTAAGCACCTCAATATGGCCGCTGTTAATGGGGCTGGTGTTGAAAGTCAGAGTAAAGAAAGTGCTATAAACCATGGAAAATTCAAGTGTTGTGCAACAAAAGAGTGCTCAGTGAAAGTATGTGAAAATTGTCTTTCAATTTATCACAAAAGTTGTGCAGACAGACTCAGTTTAAAAGTAATAGACTTAAATAGGGTTATTTGCTGTGAAAAAAATGAAATACAAAATTATTTCAAATCAACTAATATGGGAAAAACGGATCTTGAAATTAGTTATCTAAAAAAACTTTTAAAAGAGATGGAAGAAAAGATCATTGTACTCCAGGAAAATAATACTTTATTGAAAGATAAAATTGCATATTTAAATAATGAAATGGCAATTATCGATAAAAACAATAGTGCATTAGAAACAAAACATGTAGCACAAAAAGGTACATCTACAAAAACAGTATCAGAAGAAAGATATTATAAAAAGCCTGAGGATATAAATATAAATCTAAATAAATTGTCTAACAAAAAACCAGATAAAAAAATACAAGAAAGTAACTTGAGCATAATGGAAAGCAACCAAACTCAAATAATGCAGGAAATTATTAATTTAGGACCAAGTACTTCAAACATGCAACATTTTAATAATCAAACAATTTCTTCATCAAGTAAGAAAAACCCTCAAAATGAAAGGCAAGGTGATTATACTTATAAACAAGCCTTAATAACTGGCAAAAAACAAAATAAAAATGAACAAGTCACAGGGAACAACAAAAGAATCAAACGAAGGGAGATCAATTTTGGAACGGCAGAAACGAAAAATGGAGATAATGATTTTATGGGAAAAGAAAGCAATAAAAAAGTATGGCTTTTCATATCGCGAGTGAAAGATCATGTCACAGATGAAAAAATAAAAAACTACATAAAGGAAAAAACTAATCTTCAAGATGACAATGACGTAGTGGTCGAACATATGAAAACCAAATATGACAATATTAGGAAAGACTGTCAGTGTTTTAAAGTCGGAATAAATTTTGACAAAAAAAAAATGGTCTATGAGGAAAACTTTTGGCCCAAGAAAGTCGCATGCAGAAGGTTTGATTTTGATGCAAAAACTCAACTTGAAGATGACAAAAATGAGGATTTTTAAATATAAGTCAAAAAGTAGAATTACCCAATAAAGAAGTAACTAATATTTCTGAGAAAAATAAAAACTGAAAACAAAAATTAAAAACAATAACAACATTGAGATTGTAGAAAATCATTTATCAGAAAACTGGGTAGTATTACACCATAATATACAATCAATTAAAAATAAATTATTAGAAATCGAAGTACTTATTAAAGACCTCAATGTAGTTCCAACTGTGGCTTGTTTTACTGAACACTGGTCAACAGAGGAAGAAGCAGTTTCAATACATCTGGATGGCTACAACTTAAAATCTATGTTTTCCAGAAAAAAATATGGGTCATGGTGGATCGTGTATTTTCCTACGTGAGGGCGTGGACGGAATGGAGATTCCGGAGCTGAAACAAGGGAGTCTAGAAGGCATCATTGAATGCTCGTCCATTGTATGTAAACATTTTAAAGTCATAGTCATATGTATATATAGACCTTCTAAAGGTCATCTGGAAACTTTTTTCCAAAATTTAACCGCTATGTTAGATACAGCCCAAAATAATTATAAGAATTATAAAATAATTTTGTGTGGGGATTTTAATCTGGATTTACTAGAAAGTAGTCAGACAAGCACTCAGACATTTTTAACTCTATTACAGACATATAATTTAAGTCAAACAATCAATGAACCAACTAGAATAACAAAAACCTCAGCTACATTGTTAGACAATATTTTTATTAATTTTGAAAACTGTCATATGGGAGAAGTGGTCACAACTGCTTTAAGTGATCATGAAGCTCAGTTTTTAAAAATTGTTTTTCCAGAAAAAATTAATCCCAAAAAGGTACATAAACAGAGAGTGTTCTCTGCTGCAAAACTTCGACATTTTAAACAAGAACTACAATATACTGACTGGAATGAAATATATAGTAATACCAAAGATCCTAATCAAGTTTATGAGCTGTTCTTAACAAAATTTGCAACAATTATGAATAGAATTTTTCCTAGAAAATCTATCAAGCAAAATATTAAAACAAAAGTATGGATTACAAAAGGAATAAAAATATCTTGCAATACAAAAAGAAATTTATACAAATGGAAAATATGTGGTGAAATTTCAGAAGTATACTATAAAAACTATTGTAGAATCTTAAAAGAAAGTCATATCTGAGGCCAAAAGGCGCACAAATATTGCATATATTAGTTTGGCAAATAACAAAGGTAAAGCAGTATGGGACCTGGTAAAAAATTATACAGGCACTACAATTGATTATAATAATTCTATATTGCAAAACATTGACACGCAACAAACTAATAAACACACAGTATTAAACAATGTCAACAACTTTTTTGTAAATGTATGTCCTTGTATAAATTCTAATACACATATGGTAAATAATATAAAATATTCACAGACAAACATATTTTTGTCGCCGACATGTCCAGAAGAGGTATGCAATGTAATAAAAAATTTAAAAAACACAAAGTCTACAGGGGAAGACGAAATACCAGTAAAACTTCTGAAATACGTTGCTTTGGAGTTATCTAGTCTACTAAGTCACATAATAAATTTATCGTTGCAAACTGGAATATTCCCAGAAAAACTAAAGATTGCTAATGTAAAAGCTATATACAAGAAAAAGGGTGATAAAAGTGTAGTTAACAATTATAGGCCTATTGCGTTACTCTCAAATATAAGCAAAATTTTTGAGAAAATAATATACTCAAGGTTAATAAATTATTTAGAAAGGCATAGTTTACTAAGCGACACACAAAACGGTTTTAGGAAAAACAAATCCACAATTAGAGCATGTTATCAAGCGCTGTGTGTAGTAATTAACTCCCTGAACAAGATGCAACATACAGTTATTATAGGATTGGACCTATCAAAAGCATTCGATAGTGTAGACCATAGCATTTTAATTATGAAGCTAGAAAGATATGGAATTAGGGGTATTGCATTAAAACTATTGACATCATATTTAAGTAATAGGTTACAGTGTATTGTCGAAACAGACAGTAATGGTGACTTACAGAAATCAGAAAAATTAAAAATAAAAAGAGGTGTCCCGCAAGGGTCAGTCTTAGGGCCATTACTGTATATTTTATACACTGATGATTTACCTATGATACTTGATGAGTATGCTGTCCAATATGCTGATGACTGCACACTAGTTATCCACTCGTCTGACTCTTTAATACTAGAAGAAAAGGTCTTTTCGACATTGGAGATTTTAGAAAACTACTTTACTGCTATAAATCTAAAACTGAATAAAGACAAAACTCAAGCTATAGCTTTTACATGTAGCACATCCAATGTTGAGAAAACATTTGATAATGGTATTAATATAATGACAACCATGCCAGCAATGACCTTTTTGGGAATTAAAATTGATGCCAGACTTGATTGGAAAGCCCATACTGATGACATCATAAATAATATAGCAAAGTACTGTTACGCCCTAAAAGTGATATCACAAAATATCAGTATCGAGGCAGCCTTTATAGCTTATTATGCCTATGTAGTATCTAGACTTAGATATGGTATTATCTTTTGGGGTGGAACAAGTCACATATATAGGATATTTGTGCTACAAAAAAGATGTCTCAGAAATATACTAAACATTAAACAAACTGTCAGTTGCAAGCCAATATTTATAGAAAGAAAGATACTGACCTTAATCAGTCACTATATATATGAGTCTGTTGTTTTTGTTGCACGAAATACTTGTCTGTTTACAAATCACGATAGAAGTCACTTACATGATACGAGAAATAAGACCGATCTTTTAAATATTAAAACTAGGTATACTTTTATTCAAAAAAATGTACCACATACAATAATTAAAATTTACAATAAAATTCCCCATAACTTAAGAAATGGTACAGTAAAAGAACTGAAAACAAATTTAAAGGCTATCCTCGTAGAAAAGGCTTATTACACTTTGGACGAGTTTTTCAATGATGATTTTTAGGATTTTTTTTCCTTCTTTTTTTAAATTTTAATATGTGTATTTTGTATTATTTAGTTTTAAGTTTTACCTTTTTTTTACTTGTTATAATTTTACTTCGTTTTAATTTTGTGACACGTTCCACATCCATTTGGATATATCTGAAGAACAAATAAAGACTTATCTATCTATCTATCTATCTATCTAAGAGTCCAAAATAAGCTCATCGTTTTCGTACCTTAACTTGACTAGTTTTAAGAAAGGGAATATCGATATTGTCGATAAATCCAGTACTTCTACGTGATTTTTGTTGGTCAGATCCATATAAAATTTAGCTAGAGTTTAATTTATTTTTTGTTAAACCATCAAGTGTTATCACCACGTATTATCGCTAGTATTGTTATTGTTGCTGTCGTTAAACTTTGAGCCTAACTCGGCGTGTGAATATTGAATTCGTGCTTTAGAACAATATTCACTGATTAATTAGTTTAGTAATAACTTTTATTATGCTATGTAGATGTAAATTTATACTTTCAGAGCAAATCTCTATATTAGTTTGTTATTAACTAACCAGTCAAATCGTGAATATAAATTGTTAAACTTTGCCTACGATTTATGGGGTCAGAGTGAGAATCTCTTTAGTGGATCCATTGATGTAGATTCTCTGGCTTCCTCAAGGAAGTGGTTGCCTTGTAAATGAAACTTCTCAAGGGCAAACTTGCTTTTACTGCCTGGCACCTGTCCCGCTGTGACAAAATCAGGACAGCAGTTAGATAATACTAAAGCACTTACCCTTGTACATTTGTTTATTATGCAGAAATATTGTTCTCGTTCCAATTTTTAGCTATTTACTTACCCTAGGAGCATAGATTAAGTAGGTTCTAGTTTTCATAGCTGATCAGTTTTTGTAGTGTATTGTTAACACCATAAGTGATATTTCGACCGTTTGGGCGAATAGGTAAACGATATTTTCTCTTTAATAGTGGTGTTTGAGTATTTCATGTTAATTAAAGTCGCATGATAATTATTCTCACGTTCCATCTGCGGATCGTAGGAGTGGGATAGGATGTAGGGGACGTACTGTCAGGTATCACTATTGGTTATAGTAGAGTTGATACTTAGTGCGAGTGATAACTTAGTTTGATAACCAGGATAGTGAACGAAAGGTGGACAAGGCTTGAAACGAAAATCATTAAGGTGGATTTTCATGTTTCCTTATTAGTTTTGTGAAAACTTGACATTTTCATGTTCGTCATTTAACACTCGTCACTTTGTTTGTATACTATTTTGTGATTTCAATAGCTCTTCGTCAACACAAATGCAATTGCCTAACCAAGTACTGTCCCGTCCAGTTAGAATTTGTGATGATCAGGGAGAAGAAATTGGACCAGTGTTCGTGACCGATAGCTACTACTGCCTCATAGTTGACAGAAGGGCATACATAGACAAATAAAGGCAAAAGTATAAAACAAATAATGAGACACGTACCACTTGGTACAATGTATTATTCAGACTAAATGAAGTCTGCCATCACATTAGCATACATGGTCACAATATTTGTAGTGCATTCGTGGCTTTTAAATTTGGTGTGTACATAATATGTTTGTACAAGGAAAATTAACATTCCACATCTACTGAGGTTAATAGTGCAAATTCTAAAATGTTCACATAGGCAGGCAGCAGTAATGGGCATAATCGAGATATAATACGATAATCGAATTAGCCGTTTATTTAACTCTCGAGATAATCGACTATGACTTCTAACAATTAGTAGTAGAAATATTAGTAGTTAAGAAAATTAGTTATACACAATTATTGTACGATGAATGCGGCAGCGTTCGATTCAATTATTCTCCCCTTTTCGAAGTTAGAATTCTCGATCAATGACCACGATAAAGTAGGTAATCAGTTAGTTGCAACAACAGAGTACTGCAAATCCATAGATTTGATGTAGCAAACCAGATACCAGAGTAATTGGCGAAACGTAGCGTTTTTCTTATAATTAGGTACGTATTTAATGTGACATAATTTTAAAGTAGTAGTTTAAGTTTGATAAGCAGTTTGTAAATTAAATAAAACATAAAAACACTCCAGAAAGTAATACACATACTCTTAATTTTAAATAAATGCATACAACATAATATAAAAATAAGAAATTAGTTAGGATGTTAAAATTACTAAAAATAGTACTACTGATATTAGTCGATTATTAAAAGATTTCAATTAATAATAATCGATTATAATTTTCACCAATTTTACACACTGTTTTGTATCTCAGATTAGCGGACCACACAACGCAAAAGTAACTCTACGCACGTGGTCGTTTGCTGACTAATGAGTATTTAAAGTTTAGTTATGTATAATATTACATACGTCTATCCTGACTTTCTGCCATAGTACTGGTTGCCGAGCTGGTTGCATATACTACAGGTACATAAATAAATGCATACATATCAATTACATATCAATTAATTCAATTACATAAAGACTCTTTAAAAAATTGCATAAATATATGCTATTTTTCAGAGCTGGCGCATATAAAAAAATGCCAGTTCTGAAAAATAGCATATATTTATGCTGCCTAGGATGAAAGAACCCTCTGAAGATGTAAGATTACCTATTTTTATGAGTAGTATAGCCTTTAACCTAGCCTATGGGGAATAATGTTAGTTAAGGTTTTATTTATGTAGGGTTATTTGCTTTCATTTTCACTAACGGGGCCCCAAGTCTCTTGCAGAGATTTTGAACCCACGTTACGAGGGCCATGATATAGGAGTGTCTGTCCGCCAACTTCCTTCGAGGAGAGTTTTAGAAGGTTGCGCTAGAAAGCGAGTTTACATCTGGCCGTACTCTGCATGGATATCGGTGACCCCAAATGTGGTGACAGTGCCAGGTAACTCCTGGCCACTGGGAGGCTTGTTAATTATTGTATTTTTTATTATGTACCAAATTGTTGTCACTTATTGAAAAAAATAATGATTATGCTCTGCCCTGTGTCATTGTAATCTTCGTATGATACCCTTATTGAAATTTTTTCTCGTGTAATTATGAATATTAACTATAACTTTCTGTAATTGCTCGTACCCTAGTTCAGAGTTATTGTTCTGCTTATTTTTAGGCTCAAGCCCGATCTATTATTATTTTACTAGTCATCAGTAGCATAAACTTTTATTGGTTATAGTAGTATTTAATAAAATTTTATTATTGTCATATTATACCATAAGCACACTTAAGCAGCAACACTAAATGAAGAAGTTTTGCAGAGAAAAAATTGCGATTGAAATTTGCGAAAAAAAATTGTACAACCCCCAAGTTATTTTTTAGACAATTTGTAAAATATTTGCTAATAATTTTTTTTTTTTTTTAAGAATCAGGTAGAAAGAAAGCATGTCGAAAATTTTTTGATGATATTTTAAATCTGGCGATATGCCTTCCACTTGATTTAGAAAAAAAATGTTTTGCAAATATTTTACAAATTGCCTAAAACATAAAAGTATTGCTTGGGTTCCTTATACTCCAATACTGAGAACCTAAATTTCACCAGCCGCCACTGCCTGATTAGAAATCTATCGAATTCAGGGCCCTGGCGCGGTGGCTGCCAGGACTACTAGTTGCTTAATCCGCCCCTGGACAACGCTGCTTTAAACAATGAATAACCTGGTTCAGAACGGACTATTCTTGTCATTTTCACACACGTTATAAATGTGTGAACGACATCAATGATTACCATAACATCGGCAAAGGTTCGAAAAGGACAAATGATGTGCTTAATGTATTGTGTTGATATTAGTTTAGTTGTCAGCTGTAAAAGTAAACAGAATTAAGAAGTGAAAACATTTGTTCTGTTCTTAAAAATTCTGATACACATTTGACTAGCGTCGGTATTGACATTAGGTAAATCGAGGTTAAGTTTGCTTCGATTTAAATACTTTGCTCTCTTTCTGCTTTTATTTTAGTTTTGCGATAGTTTAAAGTGCCTAAAAGTACTTTTTGTTATTAAAATTGTTCTTGTCAAAGCGTGGATTTTGTTTTCAAATAAAGTTGAGTGAGTAACTGTTTTTATTTAGAGTTTGACCGCGTTACCGATTTGAACTTATTTTTCATATGAATATGCTTGATGACGTGTGTGGAAATAATCGCCGGTTGTCTGTGATGTGTGGAATGTGAATCGTGAATTTGTCAATAATATACGTAAAAATAGGTCAGTGTAACTTGCCCATTGACCTATTTATTGTGATTACTAATTACTATAAGAAGTTGGTTATAACTAAAGCTCGGAATTTAGGCACTTATGATGTCAAAACCAGAATGACTGTAGCTTATGTGTCAGCGCGTAAATATGTTCATGCATGTATGACACAATATCTTCCTTTGTAATTTTTTAAGCGAATTTCGTAATATCTAACATTGATAAAGTCAATTTATTACAAACACTCGCTCGAAGAAGACTGAAAGTATTAGAGGATGTAACTCTACTAACACACATATAAGTATATCACTAGCAGTTACCTATTAGAATAAAAGTATTACTAATATCTGCTCTAAATATTTTGGAATTAAACTTCGGCGCCTTTCGTTGAAAATCCATTTTAGCCCAAAAAAAAGAGACAATTTCCCTATGTTAAGTTGCTAATAATTATGTAGTGATTGAAAATACTTGGAAGTGGTTCAGGTTTAAAAACTGAGAATAATGATCCAAAGTTTCAGAATCGACTGACAGGACAACTTAAATATTTTAAAAAAAGTTGCGCCGCTACCGTTTATCCAAAATGTTCAGAGAACCGTAGGAGATTTGTCAAAATTATATACAACCAAAGTTGTAGAGGACAAACATTTCAAAAAAAGTCCAAGACGGTATATAATATTCGTCTTTTATAGTGTAATGAAAACCCGTGGCACACGGGAGAGGCTATATTGACACTCTTAGTTATTTAATTCATTATGTATATTTTGTAATTATTCAAAACAAGTCCAAAAAATGCATGGGTGTTCTATGCATTGTGGAGAAATTTTTCGCCATAAAAAAATGTATCGACCGAAAATTCAAATTTTGATGATAGCTCCGCAAAAAAAAATTATTTTTCAATTTCATCGGGATTCCAGCAGAATTAAAGTTAAAATATCTTAGAGATTATTTATTTTAAACCAAAAAAAATGTATGTGCAAAATGAGGGTCTTTTAATATCTGATAAATCTGATGCTTGATATTTTATTGTAAAATCAATAGTTCCGGCGTAAAAAAATTATGATTAAACAAAAGTACCCTCTTTATCAATCCGTTGCATGAAAAATATTTAACAATGTTGATTTATCAAAAACTCTGTCACCTTATTTGAAGACTTGGGAACAGATAGTATATAAGGAGCGTTTTAATGAACTCTTTTAAAAACCGTATATTTATTTTTAGCAAAATACAGTTTCTGTAAGTTAAAATACATGATAAATATAGGGGACATATTTTTTTAGTTATAGAAAATTACTCCTAAAAAAGTGTTTTGTAGGAATATATATACTTTTTCCGATTTCTTTCATTATAATTTACAACCTCTTAAATAAATAATTGGTATAAACAGTTTGAGAAAAATCGTAATATTCGTAAAAAAATCCGAAAAAGTATTTATATGTATATATACCGGGTGTCCCAGCCTCGCGTCGGCCAAATGTCCTGGCTCTCTTATAAGAGATATCGAAAAATTTCAAAAACGGGGTGATAGAGGGCGCAAAGGTACATAGTCTAAAAATATTTTGAAATATACAGGGTGATCCATTGAGGCGTGACGATATAAACTTATGTTTTTTTAAATGGAACACTAGGTATATTATTACATATTTGAATTCTACTTTTAAAGACGACTCAAGCGATATGCCACTTGATGGGTCTGCGATGGGTCGGTACCATAATATGGGTGAGTTTGTACCAAAAACATGCCAACTTTGTGAGCTCACTGTGACGTAATGGAAGGACATTTTGAGATCTAGATTATGTCAAAAATTGTCAAACACCCTGTAGTTTACGCTGCTTTTATCGGATCTAACGAAATCGGTCATTTTATACCGGGTGAGTCAGGAAACGCCAAAACTACTTTTTCTCATTTTTTTCAAATGGAACGCCCTGTATATTATGACACCAAAGGAAAGCCCTTTGAAGGAGCTTTCCACTGATATAAAGGTTCAAGGGTCTATCTATCATGGGTGCCAAGAATTTGATGGCAAAGTGGCACAATTCGAGGTTTATTAAAAAATTACGCTCAATTTTCAATTGTTTTGTGAATTTTCGCTTAAATCGGCGCTTTTCAGTAAGAAAATTTCAAAAATAATTATCCTTATACTCGGAGAAAAATACCGTACTTCAGTGCAGAAAAATACTTAAGTATAAAATAGTCAACGCCTGATAAATTTAATTTTTTTTTCTGAAATGCGTATATAAATTCATGTCATGACAAGTCTTTTCTAGCCCGACGTAATTTTGTCGCGAAATGATTTATTATTTTAGAACGGTGCTTAATAAAACGTAGCTTTTCGTAGTATTTTTTTCTCAGCTTTAAAATGGTGTAATTCATTCTTCTAAAATAAGACCAAAAAATACTTTTATTTTCAATTCAATGAAAGATAGTAAAATTTTTGTTAAGTTTGGAAAGCTGTTGTTCCACGTACTATCATCGAAAGAATAAATAAAAAAAAATTGTAGAGAATTTCAAATTGCTTCCAACTTTCAATTTATCGAAATAAATTCAAAAAAATCAAGTAGGTACCTGTCATAAAAGTACCAGTCTTGTCAATAATTTACTTTATTGTTGTAAAATTTCGAGTGTTGATATTTTTCTTAGTATAAACGAACGAGTAACAATGAAATTCACCCAACAAGAGTTAACTGATATGATATATTGTTTGGGAGAAGCTGATAGGAATTGCTTATTGGCATCAAGGATTTATGGAATGAAATACCCCGAGAGACGAACTCCTGATCCCAACTCATTCAAAAACTTGAGAGAAAGATTTGAGGACACTGGTAATGTGTGTTATACCAAAAGAAAATTGAGGAACATGGTTGTAAATAATGAAGAACACGAATTGACAGTTTTGCTTCACGTGCAAGAGAATCCTCACATAAGTTGTCGTGAAATTGAACAACAAACCGATGTAAGTAAAACTTCTGTAAATCGTATCATCAATAAATACAAATATCACCCCTATCACATTCAACTACACCAAGACCTTTATGGGGAAGATTTTCAAAATCGTATTAATTTCTGCAATATAATGCTAAATAAAATTAACGAAGATGCCCAATTTTTATCAAAGGTTTTATTTACCGATGAAGCTACCTTTCGCAGTAATGGGACAGTAAATCGCTATAACATGCATTATTATGCGACTGAAAACCCGCACTGGGTCAGGCAAGTGGATCACCAAAATCGATGGTCAATTAATGTATGGGGTGGTATATTAGACAACTATGTCATTGGACCGTGGTTTTTTGAGGATGGGGCATTAAATGGCCGAAGATATCACAATTTCTTGCGTTTGAATTTAGAGGGGCTGCTTCAAGATGTAGATGAAGACGTTAGAGAGAACATGTGGTTCCAGCACGACGGTGCACCCCCACATAACCATCGAATAGTAAAAGATTTTTTAACTAATTGGAGAGGGGAACAATGGATTGGTCGTGGAGGACCCATAAGATGGCCGGCACGGTCTCCAGACCTAACTCCTTTGGATTTTTTTCCTATGGGGTTATGTGAAGCAGGAGGTCTACAGGGTGAGGCCCACAACCAGGGAGGATATGCAGGAAAGAATCGCTGCAACATTTCGCAATGTCTCAATAGCTACACTAGCCGATGTTCGAAGAACAACTGAAAATCGTTTACAACTGTGTATCAGGGAGAATGGGAACATTTTTGAACATTTAGTTTAATTTCCAGTGCTTCCACCCAGTTTCTTTCCAAATAAAGTTTTCGTTTCCTCTCTTTCTTGATTTTTTTTTTGTCTGCAGAGAACTATCATGGTGCAGATAAGTTGATATCATTATTTTCGAAATTGTCTTACTGAAAAGAGCCGATTTCAGTGAAAATTCACAAAACAATTGAAAATTGAGCGTAATTTTTTAATAAACCTCGAATTGTGCACCTTGCCTTCAAATTCTTGGCACCCATGATAGATAGACCCTTGAACCTTTATATCCGTGGAAAGCTCTTTCAAAGGGCTTTCCTTTGGATTCATAATATACAGGGCGTTCCATTTGATAAAAATGAGAAAAAATAGTTTTAGCGCTTCCTGACTCATCCGGTATAAAATGACCGATTTCGTTAGATCCGATAACAGTAGCGTAAACTACAGGGTGTTTGACAATTTTTGACATAATCTAGATCTCAAAATGTTCTTCCATTACGTCACAGTGAGCTCACAAAGTTGGCATGTTTCTGGTACAAACTCACCCATATCATGGTACCGACCCATCGCAGACCCATCAAGTGGCATATCATTTGAGTCTTCTTTAAAAAGGAGAATTCAAATATGTATTAATATACCTAGTGTTCCATTTAAAAAAACATAAGTTTATGTCGTCGCGCCTAAATGGATCACCCTGTATATTTAAAAATATTTTTAAACTATGCACGTTTGCGCCCTCTATCACCCCGTTTTTGAAATTTTTCGATATCTCTTATAAGAGAGCCAGGACATTTGGCCGACGCGAGGCTGGGACACCCGGTATATATATATATATATATATATATATATATATATATATATATATATATATATATATATATATATATATATATATATACATGTATATATATATATATATTATATATATATATATATATATATATATATATATATATATATATATATATATATATATATATATATATATATATATATATATATATATATATATATATATATATATATATATATATATGTATATGTATATTAATACTGATAGTTTTTTTTTTGTGGGGATTTCGGTCAGGTATAACTAATTTAATTTTTTTTTCTAACGTTTCGGTTTATTACACCATCATCAGAGAACTACAATTAATATAATATTTTAAAAACATAGTTATGGTTATTTTACATTAAAATTTTACTTACACTATTAATTATTAGGAATTTGTTTTAAAATTTTGTTACATGTTGTTTGGTTGTCTGTTTTAACGCAACTGAGATATTTTAACATAGTTTGTGGGCTCTTAAAGTTTTGTTTATGTTACAGAGATAACGTTGGAATGTATACGGTTTATTGTGGGTGTTTTGCTTAAATAGTGAATATGTAATAAGATATTTTATTTCAACAATTATTATTTTGTATCGGTCAGATGTAAAAATTGATTTCATGTTGTAATGTACCCCAATCATTTAATTAAGTTAAAATAGGTTTCGCTTATATTTTCTATATCAGTGGATTATCTATGGCGTTGGTATGTCTTTTTATTTGCAGCATTTCATGTATGTTTCTTCGGTTATAATTAGGTTCTTTTTCTAATATTTGTATGTTGTTAAAATTAAATCGGTGGTTTTGTTCTATGGCGTGTTTGGCTAGTGCTGTCGTGTTTTGGTTTTGAGTTTTTATGCTATATTTGTGCGTGTATACTCTTTTATGTAGATATTGTTTAGATTGGCCTATATAGGTACCATTACAGTCGTTGCAGTCTATCTTGTATATAGTGTTAGTTTCGTCTTCGGTTGGTAGTCTAGGTTTAAGTTTTGTGAAAAAATTTTTCGTGGTATTGTATGGTTTATGGGCTATTTTTATATTGTGTTGTTTAAATACGTTCGCTATTTTTTCGGATACTGTTGGTATGTATGGCATGGATACATATTTATTATTACTATTATTTGGTGTGTGGGTTGTTTTATTATAGGTTTTGTGTATTCTTTTTTTTTTTATTATTGGTTCATAAAAGTGTTTAGGGTAGGAGTTTGCTTATAGAACTTTTTTTGATTTTTTTCAAATTATTTGGTCTGTATTTTGGATGTGAAAGTTGGATGGCACGATCTGTCAGGCTATTGATGACGCTTTTTTTGTAGTTGTTTGATGTGGGGATTTAAAGTTTAAGTATCTTTGCGACCATACTTCTTTTGTGTACCAGTTGGTTTCGATAATACCATCCTTATTATATTTAACTGTTAAATCTAAGAAGTTTATGCTATTGTTTTGTTCTATTTCCTTAGTGCATTGTAACCTTGAGTGATAATTATTGAAAATATTAACCGTATATTCTATTTTATCTTTTGGTAAGCAAATAATGCAGTCGTGTACATATCTTTTGTAGAATTTTGGTTTATAGTTTAGTGATTTTAATACTTTATTTTCTAATTCTTCCATTACTAAATTTGCTATAGTGGCCGATATAGGTGACCCCATGGCGGTTCGGAAAATTTGTGAGAAGAATTGATTGTTGTACGTGAAATATGTAGAGTTTAAACATAAGGTTATTGCTTTAATAAATTCGTTTTGGGTAATGGGTGAATATTTATTAATTTTGGACCATTTATTTTTTATACATTCTATTGCTAAATCTGTTGGAATATTAGTATATAGTGAGGTAACATCAAGTGAAATAATGATATGATCTCTGGGAACTGTCTGTTTTTTTTATAAATTCACAAAATTGCCATGAGTCTTTAACAAAGGATTCAGTTTTTCCTAAAACGTTATTTATTATCTTTGATAAAAACTGTGAAAGATTATATGTGGGACTATTTATATTGCTAACTGTTGGTCTCAATGGAATGTTTTCTTTATGCAGTTTTGGTAGGCCGTATATGAAGAGAGCATGGCCATTGTGACAAATAAGTTTATTTTTTTGTTGTTCACTAATTAGGTTTTTTTCTGCGCCATGACTTAATAAGGTCATTAAGCTTATTTTGAATTTTTTTTGTTGGGTTGTGATTTTCTTTTCTGTATGTTGTTTCGTCATTAAGCATATTATTCATTTTTCTCTCATACTCTGTTTTATACATCATTACTGTTTTATTACATTTGTCGGCTGTTAGTATAAAAATATTTGAATTTTCTGTTAAAAATTTTTTTGTTTCTTTAATGTAATGATTTAGTTGCTTTTTGGTTCTATTATTTGCATTTTTTAGTTTATTTTTATAATTTGTATGTATATTACAGATTTTGTTTCTAATTTCGATTTTATTTTCGTTGATAATATTTTTTAAACCTTGTTCTACACTTGCAATTATTTTATCGATAGGAAAAGTATTACAAGGCAGAGAGAATTTTGGTCTCAGACTTAATATGTATTTTACATTATTAGGTATTGTTATTTTTGTTAAATTTTTAAGCCAGTTTTGGTTAATTACAAGTGATCCTGATTTGATTCTTGTGTTCATTAGGCTGTTGATTTTTTTTAATGTGTTTGGTTTTTGTGTTTGTAAATATGGTTTCTGTCTTTTCATTTAGTTTTTTTGTAAAAATCGTGTAGATAAGCGTTGTCGTAAAAGGGATTTAATTTTGATTCGTTTTTGTTTATTTCTCTTTCGGTTAGTTTTTTCTGTGAGTATGCGTCACTGATACAGAGATTTAAGCATTGAAAATAGAAAACTGAGAGTATATTAAGATATTTTGATTTCAGTTTTTCGTTATTAAACATGTAAGTTTTTGGTTTGATTTTTAAAAAGTTGGGGATTAACTGTAAATTTTAACATCTTACCAGAAAGTTGATCCGGATTTTTTCTTTGGCTAACCCCCTATGTAGTTTATCATGTATTTTTAGGTTGGGACTGCTCCTCCAAGTTGTTGGATTCATCCTTTTGGCTTCTTTCACCCTTGCCACGCTAGTCTCTGGACTTTTGCCAGCTTTCGGGACGTAATCGCTCTGTCCACTCTCGGCCACCAGACCACAGATCCATACTGGAGCCTCGGCTTGATGACCGCTGTGTACAGCCAGTGTAGGATCTGTGGGTTGAGGCCCCAGTTCCTACCTACCGCTCAGCGCAATTGCCAGAAGGTTACAGTCGACTTTTTGATGACGTTGTCTATATAGGGTCACTCCCAGATACCTAACCTCCTGCACAAGCGCGAGAGGCTTACCGTACATGGTTGGTGCCCTAAAATCCTCTATTTTTTCTTCTCTTGGTGAATAGGATCATCTCAGTCTTAGATGGATTGACTGAGAGACCTGTTTCACCGCACCATCTTTCTATTATTCTACAAGCTACCTGTGTTCTGTTGCAAACGACATTTAAGAAGCGGCCGGTCACTAGGACCAGCCCGTCGTCCGCATATGCCTGCGCATAAGATCCTTCCGAAGTTAGGCGCTCCAAGAGACCATCCATTATTAGACACCATAGATGGGGTGATAGGCAGCTGCCTTGTGGACAGCCGCCCCTCACCCCGACGTCCAATTGGCAGTCTCCCAAAGCAGCACTAACTCGTCTCTCTTCCAGCGCAGATTTCACCTATCTGACCAGTACTGGAGTAGTACCTCTAGTCCGAAGGGCATTGCAGATAGTAGTAGTCCTTGCTTTATCAAAGGCTCCCTCTATATCAAAAAATACTGCTAGGGTGACCTCCTTATGCAGGAGGGCCCTTTCTACCTTATGCACGATGGCGTGAAGGGCTGTCTCCGTGGATCTCCCTCGCCAATATGAGTGCCGATTCTTGTGGAATGGGTACCTGGCTAGGTCCCCTTCCAACAGATATCTGTCCACTATCCTTTCCAGTGCTTTTAGCAGGAAGGACGTGAGACTGATCGCCCTAAACGATTTGGCAGCTGTGTAGTCCTTTTTTCCCACTTTGGGGATGAAGACCACTTTAGCTGACCTCCAGGTCAGGGGAACATATCCCAGTGCCAGACTGGCCACAAGTATTTCTCTTAAATGCGGTAGAAGAATATCCAGGCCCTTCTGAAGCAGAGCTGGGAAGATCCCGTCTGGCCGCGCTGCTTTAAAGGGCTCGAACTCATTCACTGCCCAGACTACGGCTCCGTCCTTTACAATCTCCTCGGCAAGCCGCCAGTTAACTGGTGGCATCGGTCCCTCCGAGGGTACTGCAACGGCAGGGCATTCGCCCGGGAAGTGAACCTCTAAGAGCTGTCTTAATGACTCCTCCCCAGAAGTAGTCCAAGTCCCATCTTGCCTTCGTAGTAATCCTATTGTCTGCCATGTCTCGGAGCTGAGTATTTTCATCAGTCTGGCGGTTTCCAGTAGAGAGTTCATTTCCCCACAATACTGCCGCCAGCTTTCTCTCTTGCTACGCCTTGGTTCCTTTTTAAAATTTCTCCTAGCCTCCTTGAAGTCGTCCCATGAGGAATCCGTTCCTCTCTTGACGGCTCGATTGTTAGCACGTCTGGCCGTCCGGTGCAGGTCATCAAGCGACCTACTCCACCATCGGGCCCTACGTACTCCCACCGCCTTGAGTGGGAAGGCTTCCTCATATGGTGAGACTATATGACTTTCTAGGCTGGCTACCTTTATGTCCAACTCCTCAGGGGAGATAATCCTCCCCCCCCCGGTTCGTCTTGAAGACTTTCCAGAGTAAGGAGATACCTCTCCCAGTCAGTTTTCCTTGGATTTCTTCGGAGGGTGTCCTCTGTCCTATCGGACCCAATCTCGAATCTACTCATCCTGTGATCGGACATCGAGATATCCTGAGTTACCCTCCAGTCAGAAATTTTTTTCCATCAAACTTTGAGAGACCAACGTAATATCTATCACCTCCTGGCGGATACGGTTGATAAACGTTGGCTCTTTTCCTCTGTTCATAACCTGTAGGTTCATCGACGCCAGGTACTCTAGTAGAGCTTCGCCCCGGGTGTTGACGTCGGAGCTGCCCCACACTGTATGATGAGCATTGGCGTCGCATCAAATTATTAATGGAAGACCTTCATTCCTTGCAAATGCGACTATATCTTCTAATTCCTGAGTAGGCGGTAGTCGCGCGTTATCATATGGAAGATAAATACTGCTAACTACTACCTTATATTTAATATTTCTTACCTTATATTCTAGGACGATTGTTGTAGCATCTTTGGTTCCAAGTTGGGGCAGTGGCACCAACTGCAGATCCCTGGAGGCTATTATACAAGTTCTTGGTCGGTCGTCCCCTCCTTCGTCGTCACTTCCACTAAATGTAAGTTAAAATTGCGTTACCTTTCTCTATCAGTAAAGCCACACACTCCTTTTATAGTTTTCTGAGGAAATATATATTAATATTTGTATTACATGCCCAAGAAAGTGCTTTGTAACAGGACATTTTAAAAAGACCGGTCGGATTTATACAATTTCGCGCTGTTGTTGCATACGACTCGATAGTATGCAATATACTGACGAACTACATGTGTTCTCCCCTTTCCCATTATTCTCAATTGACCCACATCGCAGGTACCTACGTAAATTCCCAGAATTACCACAATGTAGTGCAATAATTGTAAAAGAATCTATTACATTTTTATTTAATATAGTACATTTTCCGATAAAACTAGTTTATGTATTAATATTTTAAAATGAAATTAAATTTCCTGTTGATAAATTTCTGTTTTTCTACTGTTCGGTAATGCTTCAATAGGTGTTTACAATATAATACTATGTCTGTATAAAACCATCACTGGAACCGTTATTTAGTGTCCGAGCTCTAGACCTCTATAACTCTACAACTATTACTAAACCACTTAACTAATAATAAGCAAACAAAATTTTCCTGATTCATGTTCTGGGTTGTCTAAGACGTCCAGAAAACTATAGTAAGATTTTAGTATTTTTGCATTTCAATTCCTCAGAAGCTAAAGAAATAATGCATATCTAAATAAAATCCTAAATGATTAAATATTAATGAATACTTAATAAAATTTACATCATGTAAAATGGCCTATATGTAATAAATCCAAATGATGTAGGAAATTGAATAGATACATTTAATATAATCAATACATACCAAGAAGAAAAGTACTACGTTTTTAATGTTTTCTTAAATAGAGGAGAAAGGGATAAAATGTTGGAAATTTTCAGTTAAAGGTTAATTTAAATATTTATTCGGAAATATATGCGGTAGTTTGAATACTCCAAAAAATATTATTTCCCAAGATAATATTGACGTTTAATTATAAAATAAATCAAGCTCATATCGTATCCGTAAATAGACTGAATCAGATTTTCTACCCAATTCATAAACTACCCTATATAACTTTAAGAATGAACGTTTATAATTATTTTTGTAATTTTAGAACACTATAAATAGAAATCGGAGCTTTGTGCTTAGCTGCAGGTGGTAATGTTTTGGTAATTCGTTAAAACAAACAGTGCGGTAGTAGTTCGATGCACATACTTGTCCAATAATCAGTTTGTTTACAGATACCATAACTTATTTTCTGGATATGCATATTGCATATTTTTACATTGATGGTTTTTACAGGAAAGAAACTGTTTTCCGAATGTCGAAATAGAAATTATAATTACTGATCAGTGATTACTCATCATTTATTTCCATTTCTTGGTTTTCTTATAATTTATCAGGCAAGGAATCAAAGTCTGTAGAGAAGATTTTCGTAATTAGTAAATAGGTGTAGAGAAGAAACTGCCCTCAATCTAGATCAAGTAAATATGAATAAATATGCTATATGGTGATACACGTTATTTTGTTTTCTTTCTAATAAACTGCAATATTATTATTAGTGTTTTATTTCCACATTATTGAATTTACACATTTAAACCGTTCGGCAGACTTTCATTCTGCAACAGAAGAAGTGCTGTTAGCAACATGTCCGGGGAGGGACTGAAAAATCCAACCATGAACATACTACCCTAAAGACAGAGGAACGAAAAAGAGAGAAGTTACAGGGCTAAAAAGCGGAGGAAGGAAAAGTTGACGAAAACTGGGGAAGAGCTACAACGATATGACCCGAACCAACACGTAGTGAGTCGTCAAGTGGAGCTCGAAGTCTCAAAAGCAGCCATTTCCTTATTCACGTCTACATGCGCCAGTCGGCCTGGGACGAATTCTGGGACCCAAATAAGGGAAACCCCGAACAACGGGTGACGGAGGCAGAAAACCAACCCTCCGAAATAAGGGGCCCAAAAACAAAGAAGCAGGAGGGAGGAAAGGAGGGCGATCAATACGCAGCCCATAGTACTAAGTTCTGCTTATGTCGCTATCAGGGAGGTTGAGACCACCAGGGACTCTCAGGCACTCAATACCAAACCACAGGATCCAAGAGGTCTAAGGAAGAAAAGGAAACTCCACCTGAATGGCAGAGAAAGATTTCAAAAAAAGTCCGTAACACTTCGGGGTCAGCAGGTAGCACTGCACAATTTATTCAGGCTGTGTTCAGTGTCATTAGTAGCTACTTCAAAGACAGGAAAATAAAAATATCGAAGGGCGTAGAGAAAACAATCACCATAGGCGTATGGTCAACTTTATGGAACGTTCTTTAAGATAGTGTTTTACGTCTGGAGTTAGTGATAAACATGAAAACAATCGGTTTTATTGATGACCTAGCAGTCCTAGTTGCAGCAGACGATGAATATTCCCTGAAATTCACGGCAAATGAATCGCTACGAAGAATATATTATTGGACACCATCCAGAATTGGCATCAGGAAAAATAGAAACTGTTTATTTTACGAGGTTCGAGGAAACAAGGAAAAATATAACTTTCCAACTGAGGGGGCTTGCAGATAACTCCATCTAAAAGTATAAAATATTTCGGAATAAGCGTAGACGAACATCTTACATTTAGAAAACACATTAAAAACGTCACTGTGATATCTGGAAAAAGTAAAGTACCACCGCTAAGATGCTTTATGCCAAACATGGAAGAACCTTGCAGTTGAAAAGAAAACAGTATTAACAGGGTTGTCCAGTCTATAGTGCCTTATAGTGTACAAATATGGTAGAAATCAGTTGATATCAGAGAGTGCAAGGACGCTGGTGAAAACACAAAGGATGTTGCTGTTCGAGGTAGCCAGCGTATACCGCACAACCTCTACTGAAGCAATACAGATATTGGTCGAAGAGCGCAGCAGCCTTCACGCAGTTGGAAACGGGAAATTAGCCTCAGTCAGGAAATCACTCAGAAACTCACTATCCAGAAATGGAAAAGCGCTGAAACGAAAACGTAGGTAAAGTCCAATGGACAAAAATACGGATCATATTCAAGAATGGGTCAATTGCGAACAGAGAAGTGTAGATTATTGCCTTACCCAGATACTTCTTGAGGGCGGGTGCATTCTGGTCGAGGAGGAAGTAACTTTCCGTACACAGTGCACAGTTGACGCTCCATAACCGGAGAGGGTTAGCTTTTGGCTGCAATGTCAAGAAGTCTCCCTTGCCAGCCGCTCGGTCAATATTTGGAGACGACAGCAGTATCTGGAGAGTGGCAGCTCATCTTCACGGTCACGGAGACTTCAAAAGTCTTTTGGAGAGCGCCAGGTGTGTGTTCTACTGTGAGCTACTAACTCTGTCAGTGCGCAAATGGGCTTCTCAAATTTGCATCATGTATTCTCTCAGAGTGGTGTGAATGCGTAGGGTCCACTGGTGGAGCAGATCATTAGATTAACTGCGACCAGATACAAGACGCATTCGCAATAGAGCTGCCAAGGGAATGAAAGAATCTACATGGGATGACTTCAAGGCGAATAGGAACAAAGTCAAGAAGACATTAAGATGCATTAAAAGGACCAGAGACGGCAGAGACCTCGACTATCTGCGATGCTCTCCATCATGGCTACCACTAACTTAAAAGTGTTTACTTTCTAATTCCCTTTTCAAAATAAGACCCAAAATACTTAGATTACAATTTCAATGGAAATCCTCTGAATTGTGTTGCTTATAATTTGGATTGTGCCCATCGTACATATTTACTAAAATATTAAGGCCAGTAAGCCAAAAATGTAGATCTGAGAATATCTCTTATTAAACTTCTTGGGCAATATAGTAATTGAAAAAATAAGAGAATATAGCATAAAAATGGGGTAATAAGTAACCTTATAAATTTTATGTAAAAACAAAGTAAATTTGGACGCACAATGAAAGGTTTTATTTTCTGACAGAGAGCATGTAAAAGCGTTACAGTTCTATGGTCAATTTTATTCTTTTATATTTTACCACCATTTTTTATAAAAAAAAAAACTTAAAATATAGTTATAGACATAAGAACCACTCGTGGTTCTGTACCAGTACTCTCAACCCTGACACACCACGTTCAAAAAACTGCTTAATTAGAAACCGCATTTTTTTCTATCATATCTCTTTTAAAAAGAAATATCCTTTCATGTGAAACTTTCCTTAGCCATGAGGAAACTATCAGAAATGTCCATGAACAAAAAAACATCAGATTTAGGAATTCCTATCATTCTCGCAAATATATGCAAATTTTGCTGTACCTAGGAAATCGACAAATTTCCACCCACAGTTAGGCAGCTCCTGCAGCTTTTAACGAGAGAATTTGAAAAGTATGCCTACATCAAATTTCCGGAGAACAAAATAAGTTTACCAAAGAGGTTTGTAATCTTGTTATTTCATATTCGCTTTCTTAAAAGAGGTAGGTACTCTCATATCTATCGAAATTTCATTCCTTCGCATATCAAGTTACAGGAAACTAACATTGAAACTTAGTAAGTAATTAGCTTTAACATCCGTGCAGATTCAAATTAAAATAACTGATACGTATTCATGAAAAAAAAATCAAGAAAATTTTAAATCCTCTGCATCCAAAGTTAATCAACAATGTTCTTTCCTTTTTTATGGAAAACCGGAGTTATACACTAGGTACATAAAAATCATCAACCCTCACTTCTACGAATAAAAAACCAATATACCTTTCTGTAACTCAAATTATTTATTTATTTATTTACACTATTCAACAAGTCGAAAAATCCAATAACGGAATGGAAATAATACAAAAAGTGCTAGGCATTTCGAAACCGATAATCATTAATAAAGGATTGTGAGAAAAAAATCAAGACCTTTTCCTTCAAGCTAATCCATTATCTCACATCATTTGAGAATATCAACATTGCGAGTCTGGCAAATTTAACCCAAACATACAAGAGGCTTTCCATTAAGAAAATATATATACAAGCCTTATGATCTGATGAAGAAATGCTAGGCATTTCTAAACCGGTAATCATTAATAAAGGATTGTGAGAAAAAAATCAAGACCTTTTCCTTCAAACTAATCCATTATCTCACACCATGGGTACACTATTTGAGAATATCAACATTGCGAGTCTGACAAATTTAAACCAAACATACAAGAGGCTTTCCATTAAGAAAATATATATACAAGCCTTATGATTTGATAAAGAAATGCTAGGCATTCCGAAACCGATAATCATTAATAAAGGATTGTGAGAAAAAATCAAGACCTTTTCCTTCAAACTAATCCATTAACTCACACCATGGGTACACCATTTGAGAATATACATATATATACATATATATATATATATATTTTTATAGCAATTGTGTTCTTGGGATTTTGGTTCTTTAATGATATGAATGAA
This sequence comes from Rhamnusium bicolor, assembly GCA_029963845.1. Classification (NCBI taxonomy): domain Eukaryota; kingdom Metazoa; phylum Arthropoda; class Insecta; order Coleoptera; family Cerambycidae; genus Rhamnusium; species Rhamnusium bicolor. Next base: position 528,320 of record JANEYF010004182.1, read on the forward strand.
AGTCTAAATTGTTTATTTATTCATAAACACATTTTACAAACGTTTCGGTGGCTGTTTTCCACCTTTTTCAATGCAATGACTTAAACGAAAAAATAATCTGATGTGGCACTTTATACTTTAACGTACAATAATGTTACTTAATTAATAATTTGTGCGTATAGCGAGCACATCACTTTTTTACTGTTTTATACTAACCGACGATGTTTTTCGGTTTACAACTAAGTTTGAACCAGTTCAAACTTAGTTGTAAACCGAAAAACATCGTCGGTTAGTATAAAACAGTAAAAAGTGATGTGCTCGCTATACGCACAAATTATTAATTAAGTAACATTATTGTACGTTAAAGTATAAAGTGCCACATCAGATTATTTTTTCGTTTAAGTCATTGCATTGAAAAAGGTGGAAAACAGCCACCGAAACGTTTGTAAAATGTGTTTATGAATAAATAAACAATTTAGACTTTCATTCATATCATTAAAGAACCAAAATCCCAAGAACACAATTGCTATAAAAATATATAAATAAGGTTCAAGAAGTCAAAAGAAAAAACAACTTTCTTTCAAACTATATATATATATATATATATATATATATATATATATATATATATATATATATATATATATATATATATATATATATATATATATATATATATATATATATATATATATATATATACATATATATATATATACATATATATATATATATATATATATATATATATATATATATATATATATATATATATATATATATATATAAAAATTATAAATTAACTTCGGGGATGCAGTCAACGGGTTAATTTATAATTTTTGTTCTTAACTTAGACAGTCGTCTATTTTGTCTCTGTATATATATATATATATATATATATATATATATATATATATATATATATATATATATATATATATATATATATATATATATATATATATATATATATATATATATATATATATATATATATATATATATATATATATATATATACTGAAATTTCAGTTCGAGTAACCAGAAGCCGCAGTAAGCAGTTATCTGTTAGAACCTGAAAAAGCAGATGAGATTCTGCCGAAACGTCGTTCAGACAACCACGGTCCCTCTCGGGGCCTATCACCTACGCGGGAGTATACCCGGAAAACGAATTTAACATTCACCACCCGCGAAAACCTGAAAAACAACATATATATATATATATATATATATATATATATATATATATATATATATATATATATATATATATATATATATATATATATATATATATATATATATATATATATATATATATATATATATATATATATATATATATATATATATATATATATATATATATATATATATATATATATATATATATATATATATATATATATATATATATATATATATATATATATATATATATATATATATATATATATATATATATATATATATATATATATATATATATATATCCCTGCAAGTGGAGATCCTTTTTATTCATTTCGTATACAAGCTGAGATCCGTTTTGAAAGGTGAGATCCGATTTTGGATCTCATCTTGCTTTGCGTGTATATCGCCGTCATATTGTTCAGTTGGATCATTAACAACTAATTTCAAATTTTACTGTGGATCTCATTTTTACCGAAAATTTCACATTTTATACATCTGTAGTTCAGATTCGTCGGCTGTAGAGGGAGTACGGCTCGTCTTTATGTTGTAGATGTATGTATGTAAAGATGAGATCCGTCCAAGACGGCAACGTTGCAATCATTCGTGTCAATATTCATATTAAAATTTAGGGTAAAAGCAGTGTTAATTTACAATGACTTATATAAAATCAATATTTTATAAAATACGCATGACATATAAAATAATTATTTTATATCATTGTAAAATACGAAAAAGTAATTTTTACTTCTTATTTTATACTGCTTATTCCGTTTAGCTGATTTGTGTTTTTATTAATACATTTTTTAATAATTAACAAATATTTTATATTATTTGAATTAGTATATTTTGTTAAAAAAAGAGGACATGTATGTATATTAAAAACTATTGCTAACATTACTTGTTAATGAGGTAATTTAATTATGAACTACAGTATTTATTAATTATAAATATTTATTCTTGCAGTTACTGATTAGCGTAATATCTTAGTTTTACAATAAAACAATATTATTTAATAATATGCTATTTTATTTGTTATTAGTAGTAGTAGTAGTAGTAGCTACTTATTTTACTAGGCAAGTAGGCCACAATGGGCCCTTTTTACCTAGGGATCTACAGTTTAGCGTGGACTCCGAACCACGGTCTTCGACTGTCAACTAACCCACCGCCTGGGCCGGCCCGCCTGCACCGCTAGCAGAGTGGCAAACCTCCATCCAGGCTCGCCTCTCCGCCTGCATCAGGCTAGCGGCCTTTCCGGGATTGTCTGTTGACAGCCTACCGACTGTTAGACGAGCTATCGTTCATCCATCCAATTGCCGGACTCGATCAGTGCTGCTTAACTTCACTGATCGAATATCGGAAATTAAACGGATGTCCATACCTCATCCCCCCTTATTTGTTAATAAATATACCAACAATTTAGTGCGGTGATAATGTATGGAACAAATTCAATAAAACTTTTCAGGAAAATTTTCGCAAAAAAATCCTCGGATAGGACTAATTTGTTTTTCAAAACGGCATCTTTTCTGATAAATATCATTCTTTGATTATGCTTTATTTTCGAGCTATGACGTCATCGGTCTTTTTTTTTTAATAGCAACCTATATATTTTTCTATGGATTCGAATAGAGGACTCTTTTCTGCATACGCTGATGTAAAAAAGTGGCATGTTGAAGAGGAAATTTTTGGAGATATTTACTTCAAAATTACAGTCGTGGTCAAAATTTTAAACATTTATTATAAGTTTTTAAATCTATTTTAAGGTCGTCTTCAGTGTAATAATTATTACCTAATTAATTCAATATTTCAATAGATTATTTAGTAATTTTTTTACTTTCATGACAATTTTATTTTATTTTAGAATGAATTAAAAATTTTGTTTTTTGAATTGAAATTTTATTTAATATTTTTTTAATTGTGAAGTCGCTGTTATTTTCTTAACCGTCAGCTGATATATATTCGACGGATTTGATTAGAGGTTTGAATTCTAGATACGGCGATATGCAGATCGTTGTTCAAGCTTATTTTTATAATTTTTCAAATGACTGAAACTTTGAAGTCAAATATGTCAAAAACTTTCCTCTTCAACATGCCACTTTTTTATAACAGTGTATACAGAAAAGCGTCTTCTATACGAATCCAAAAAAAAAATATAGGTTGCTATTTAAAAAAAATGCCGATGACATCATAGCTCGAAAACAAACACAATCAAAGAATGCCATTTATCAGAAAAGATGCCTTTTTGGAAAACAAAATTGATCTGTCTGAGAATTTTTTGCGAAAACCTTCCTGGAAAGTTTTATTGAATTTGTTCCATACATTATCACCACGCTGTATAATTGATTAGTAATAAATAAATCATTCTTGAAAAAAATATTATTTGGAAAAAAGCGTTATTACATGGTTATTAATAATAATTTAATGTTACTGATAAATAAATGTAGTCCAAATAAGCGCCCTCTTAATTATAAGGTGCAAATTATTTTCAGTGTAAACTGTCCTTTCTTCATTATTTCTCGAGTGTAAAACATGTTTATGGTGATAGTGAAAGTAAAAAGCATGAAAAAAGTGCTATTATTTCACTCTGGCGTATAGCCGAATCATAAGAATGCATTGAACACAATAATTGAAGTTGTCTCGCGATCTTCGATTGCTTTAGATTTGCGTTGTGATGTTTGTGTTAATTTAATTAATAATTAATAATTTAATTTTTTTAATTGCACACAGTCGTAGAAAAGGTATTGTATGAAACTCATGCATAAAGTGTCTTTTTTCGCTCATGCGATTGTCGCACTCGTCTACAGCTCGAGCGGCCAAACTTCCCATTAGTGAAAAAAATACTACTTTATGCACTTGTTGCATAAATAACTATACTTTGTAAATAATTAGGAGCTCCTAGCTAGTATTTTAAATAAGAAATACATATACTTACACTACAAGAAAAACAAATTAAGTAAATTGTAATTTCCAAAGTGTTTAGAAAATGAGGAACAAATCAAATCATGAGAAAATGGTGGTCTCATTTATTTATTTTTTTGAGGAGGTGGGCAATTCCGGAGCGTGAAGCTTCCAATTGTTTCAAGAATGAAAACATCGAGGACGTAGGGCTGTAACTGCATAATTTATGTATAATGCAGATATTTGCAGACTACTATAATATGTAGTAAAGAAATTAAATTAAATTAAATGTTAGTTCACTATGTCTCCTGAGTCCATGTGGATATATTTTTAAATTCTACTTTAGCCCAACATTTTGACAGTAAATGAGTATATTAATTTTTGGGGTCAAGAGACTCTATCAGCCCCTTATTTTTTTACATGTACGCCCATGGCTATTGATAGTTTTATTTTTGTGGGGATTTCGGTTAGGTATAACTAATTAAATTTTTTTTCTAACGTTTCGGTTTATTACACCATCATCAGAGAAACTATTATTTATTAGGAATTTGTTTTAAAATTTTCTATTAGGTACATGCTGTTTGGTTGTCTGTTTTAACGCAACTTGCGTTACCTGACCGAAATCCCCACAAAAAAAGCTATCAATATTAACATATATATATATATATATATATATATATATATATATATATATATATATATATATATATATATATATATATATATATATATATGTTGTAATTAGGACACTATATGTATGAAAAAAGGGGTATATAGTATAGTCTTTGTGGCAATATAAGTAATGTGACTATTAAAGGACAAATTTTTCTCAAAAATGATTCCCAAATCAGAGAAAATGTCAGGTTTTAAGACTATGTTATTATCGAGAGAATAGACGAAATGTATCAAACATTTTTTGGTGGAGTACGACACTACGTTACATTTTTTGATATTTAAAGGTAAATTATTCTTTATGCACTAGTCCTTGACAAAAATAAAATTTTGTTGTAGTTCGAGACAGACATCAATACTTGCAACTCTGCAAACAATTTTCAAATCATGAGCATATAATAGACATGATACTGTTAGGTTATTATCATTATCAATATCATTGATAAATAAAACAAAAAAAGAGAGGTCCTAATATCGATCCCTGGAGAACGTACAGTTGGACAAAGCCCCACTGTGCCACCTAAATCAGTCTCTCAAGTTTAGTTAAAGTTAAGTTATCAGAAACTTTTTTTAATGTTTGTTTTGAAATTTTCTATCAATCTGTCGAGCCAGATTTTTGATTTTTTTGCTATATTTTTTTATAATTTTGGCCTAATACTGAATTTTTACTAAAATACATATATATATATATATATATATATATATATATATATATATATATATATATATATATATATATATATATATATATATATTGCTGCTACCCAGCTAAAACGAAATATCCTGTATGACTATAAATATTTTTAAAGTATGCAATTGTGAATGATGATCAACTTTTGTTTTCAATTTTTTTTTCTATCTGTAGTAGTTACAGAGTTATGGAACAAATACGCACTAGCTGGATACCCTGTATATAAAGATTCGCACAATTTTAGTATTAAATCTTTATTTTACAAACGTGTGTGTGTGAGAGAGAGAGAAAGATAGAGAAAGAATTTAAACTGTAAAACTTAATCATTTAGCTCAGAATCAGATTCACTCATTTCATTAACATGTATATAAGGATCAGAAAAAACTAAAAAATATCACCTTATATCCTCATTTGTGAGTTCTGGCTTAGCTTTCCGAGTGTTGTTCTCTCGGCGCGCCTTTTAAAATTTTTATTACGACTTTCTTGCGGTTCTTTAGGTCAAAGATCAATCGGCATTGGGAATGACTATAACAGCTGATCCATGCATTAAGAGTGCATGGCATGAGAAGGCATTGGATACTATAAATACAGCTGAACGTAGAATTTTACTGTGTCGAAGCAATAGTTTCCAAATCCTTTAACATGTATAGGATACTTTGATGATATCGTTTGCAGGATAACGTGAAGTATTTTAATAAACTCTTTATCAGCACCTATGATTTCAGCTACCTTATCGTATTTTTAAAGAATTTTCTAGCTGCATTCCATCATTGGTATTGCCGGCTCCTAGCTTAACACAATCTACGAGAATATTCAATTCCGCATTGATTCTATCAATGATTTCTTTTTTTTTATTATTTATTATTTATTTCTCTATAATCACTGTTCAGATATGACATGCTCCATACTTATGTAAAATTATTTAATATCTGTTTAAATTTTATTTTTTCTAATTTTGTCAAGTTTCATTTACTTTAAAAGAGAACCGGCAATGCTGCAAGAAAGTAGCCCGGTAAACTATTACTATCCGATATGTTAATGGAAGTAGTCCATTTTCTTGTATGTATAACGCAGTAATAAAGTTTTACCAGTTCATAGTGTGGTATAGTTTCTATATTACTACAGACAATAGGATTTACAGCCCAACAACCAAACAATCACTAAACTTTCCATTCCTTTTTGGACTGGAAGTTTACATCCTAAATGTAATACACATTCCAGATTTCTTATCCAAGCAAGGAAAGATGAGAGATCTAACAAATATGCTCCTTTCTTGGCTTCTCTTTTAAGTATGATTTTCAAATTATTCATATCTTTTGAAAGAGTATCACAAATAGGGCATCTTTGAGAAGACATGGTATCTGTTAAGACTTGACGAACATTACCATCTAACATTATACGGAACAATGTATGAGTAATAGTAATTGTGTGCTCATCTATGGTTATTTTCATAGGTGTAAATTTATTTACATGAGATCGTATATTTTTACTTCAGATTTATTAATTCGATTGATTCCTTTTCATAGGTGAACTTTACTGGACGACAAAGTTTGGTTGAAGATGGATAATCTTTTGCCAGAATTTTAAGTAGGTCTTACTTCCATGAGCAAATTTTAAAGAAATCGGTAATACACATAAGAAAAACACTGTTTTCTTCTACATTTCTAGAATCAGTAAAAGCTTGTTTGTATTACGTAAATCCTGCTGTCCCATCACAACCATATTTTGATATCGATTCCAGATTAGTTTTTCGCTTCTTCAATTTCTAAAATTCTATGAGCTGTGTGGTCAAGGATAGATTAAAACTTGGTAGAAGCACTAGTTTCAGTTACATCAAAATTAGGACAACACCTTAATTTAGCTCTAGTTAACTGTCGATATTCAGGTAAAACATTTACATTTTTTTTAACTAATATTTTCCTAATAATACAATACTGAGCCTTTGTTAATTTAGCATCTACAAACATAGCTAATGCTTCATTAGATAATAAAATGCTTGCGTCTGGGGTGCGATTATTTTTGATGCAAGCTTCTAATAGATGTGTCGCCGGAATATTCTGAAGTAGTTCAGGCATTCGTCTCTTTTTAATAGAGATACTTACTTCATCATATGACATTGAAGTCTTTGGTTTTGAAACATAGAATGAAAAACTGAAAATTGAATCCAACCATTTCGATTTGTTCTTATTAAAGTGTTCTTCTGAATAAAATGGATTTTTGAATTTTTTGGAAAAATTGGGTAAAAAAACTGATTTAGCTTGATTTGGAGAGACCTGTAATAATTATCATCTAAGACTTTTGAAAAATCATAATGTTTTTTTCAGGTACTCTAAAATAGTACTGTTGTTTCTAAGTTTACTTTTCAAAAGAATAGATGATAATTCTTTATTTTTAATGTAATATTCATTGTGCTAACAAAGTAACAGCAATAAATTACATTTCTTTATATAGATAAACGAAATTTAATAATTGGCAATCGTATTTGCAATTCAGAGTTCATAAATGAGACAAGAAGAAAATAGTTAAAAACTAAGATGCTTCAAAAGATATTACCTACTAATAATAAAGTTTTTGAAAAAATAAAATTTTTAAATAATAAAGTTTTTGACAAAGATTTTAAAATGTTTTTATTCATATAAATTATGGTAGGAAAACAGGAAGTTTGTAATAATTGGAATGGTAAGAGTAATTTTTAAAGATCTGGTTAATAAATATTTAATTTCCTAAAATTATCACTTTATTTTAATATCAATTATGAAACTAGAAAGTTTCAAAACACTTTATATTTCTTCTTCTATGAAAACTCATATTATTTTGAAAATTAGGAAAAACACACCTGTAAATTTTTTAAATTTGACAGCGATTTTGGCAGCTGTCAAGAATAAAAAAAGGGATTGAAAAATCTAATTTGGCAAATCGATTATGTATTTGTAAAGTAAAGATTTAAAACCAAAATTGTGCGAATCTTTATATATGTGTGACTTATAGACTGATTTGAATTCAAAAAAACGATATTTTTTAGTAAAAATGCAATTTTAGATCAAAATTATAAAAAAATATAGATAAAAATCAAAAATCCGGCTTGACAAATTGATAGAGAATATCAAAACGAACATTTAAAACAAAAAAAGTTTCTGATAACTTTAACTTGAATGCCTGTTGACTGTTTTAAGTAGCACAGTGGGGCTTCGTCCCACTATGGAACGCCCGAGGTGGCAGATACTTTTACAGAATTGCAACCACGATACTATATGAAAAATAAGATTTTAGAAAGGTCAGGAAGTCTTGAGAGGAACCAAAATTAATCAACTTATTTAATAGTATATCCTGGTCAATCTTGTCAAAGGCTTTTGAGAAATCAGTATAAATTACGTCGGCTTAAATTCCCTCATCGATGGCATCAGTTAAAAATTCTGTGATACAAAATAAGTTTGTTACAGTAAAGTTGATCTGTCTTTAAGAAAACCATGTTTAAGCCTCTGAGATCAATGAGAAAAGGTGTGATCCAATAATAGCATTTCAAAACATTTTGCAAAGTTACAAATTTTAGACCAATTTTAGACCGATCACCTTTCTTAAAAACTGGGGTTCTTTTAGATAGTTTCCATTGCGAGGAAAAGTATTCATTTTTAAGGATAAATTAAAAAGTATAGAAAGGGGTTCTGTAAATATTAATGCACAGTCACGTAATCGGAATGCTGGAAATCTATTGTGTGCGCTTTTTAGCTTGCCCTGAATTTTTTTTAAACAAATGAGAACATTATTTTCAGTTATTATAAGTGAATTTAGTAGATCATAGTTATTAACAAGGTGGTTATTATTGTTAGTAGGAGTGTTATAGGATTGCTGAAAAAAGTGTGCAAATGCATTGCATATTTCTTGTGGATCGGAAAGATTTATATTACCAACGGTCAAATTATTAGGTATACCAGCATAAGCGTTCTTTTTATTAATAAATTTCCAAAAATTAGAGGAATCTTGTACTATGTTATTTTCTAAGTCAGCTATATATTTTTTAAATGACTTTTCGGAGTCGGTATTAAATTTACGCCTAAGTAGTTTAAATTCGTTATAGAAAGTGATATCATTAGAATTTTTATACTTTTTCCAGAGTAAGTGCTTCCTCTTAATGTCTTTTATTATAGAATAACTGAACTTAATTGCGACACAGGTGTTAAAAATTAAGTTCAATTGATTGTAAAACAATTGTGTGGCCAAATCTACATCCACACAATTATCTAGAAAGCTCCGATCAGTTTCAAATAAACATTGATACAGGAGAGGAAAATTGGCTTTCTTAGAATTATACTTATGTAAGGATTTCTTATGTTTTTTTTTTCTTTGAAATTTCATAGTATATAATAATAGACGGATGGTGTACGTCTTCATTAATTATGACAACTGCTTTTTCTACTAAGCAATCTTGATTGCGATTATTTTTATTTACTATATTATTGTACTCGTTTAAATTCATGAAATTTTGGAAATTTAAGGTTATTTCTAGTCTAGGCGTTGTAGTACTGTGGTCAAACAAAAAATATTCAGGAATCTTAAAGCTACCGAAGATAAGTAAATCGGAGTCAAATAAATAATTAAGAGAACACAGCGATTCAAATATTTAATTATAAACATCGGTAGAGCTTTCTGGAGGAATATAAATGACAAATATGTAGAGATGACTAAAGTGTATTAATGTTTTAACACCAACGATATCTACATATGGTATTGATTTAAGTTAGTTTCGCTTAATTTTAAATATCCAGCTAGTATACCCGATCTAACCGCTAGCATAACTCCACTGCTTTTATTACAATTAGTAGCTTTCAAGTTACGATCAGATCTGAAGATATTAAACTTATTATTACTAGTATTTCAGGATTTTCTAAATTTTCATTTAACTACGTTTCCGAGAAAGCTAAAATATCGTAGTTACAAGCAGATGTGTTATCATACAGAGTCCCTAATTTGGTTTTAATCCGCGAATATATTGATGGTATATTGATATATTGTAGGAGGCATAACTAAAGCTGCGCGTATCCTTGATGGTCAGACTAGAACAGGTGGGAATACCAGTAAGAGAGATATCTAATTGCTATTGATAACATAACCTAGATCACATTTTAGTTTTATGATTGCCATTTTATAGGTATGACAACTTTCATGATCCCCAGCTGCGCGTTCGGTGTCAATATTTAAATCGGATGATTTTTTCTTTAAGACAGAACAGTTTATGCATTTAAATTTTTCAGCTTGACAAATATTTAACTCATGCTTTAGGCTACATTTAGGACAAGAGAGTACATTTTTGCAGTTTGCATGATTTTATCCACTACATTTAAGCAACGTGAAATTTCTATAGCATCATAAACTTTACATATGTTTAATCCTATCAGCAAAACAACCATTATTATGGATCTTACTGTAATCTGAGATGTTTAATTGTACGATAGCTTGATATATTTCAGGATTCTTTTTTAGTTGGCCACAATTTAATTAATTTACAATCAGAGTTAGCAGAAAATAAATCATTATTTTGTTTAACGAGGAGTTTACAAATTGTATTCGAGTCCATTTGTTCCAAGAGACCGACAATCTTGATTCTAGGGTGCAGTCCTTTTTACTTCGCGAATTTCATAGTTACTTGATAGTTTTTCTTGAGCCATATGTTTAAATTTAGAAATTTTATCAGAAGACTGACAGCCAAATAGAAGACCTCCTTGATATGCTTAATTTTGTTAATGTTTGTATCAGAATTGATTGGGTTTAAATTTTCTAAAATATCAGATTTTGTTAGTTTGTTATCATGAATAAGTTTCGGCTTCATAATTACAACTGGTTGTGCACTGTTATATAATACAGACGAATACGATAGTTTGGATTTAGGGTACTAGCTTCGGGAAATTTGAAGTCAACTAATTTTTCTTCGGCTTTTTTTTCAAGAAATCCGACATAATAGATGTGAAAAGATGGTTGAGTTGGTCAAGGAAATTTGTAAATTTTTCTTCGAAAATCTCCTGTAGTTTTTCCTTTTCAAACATTTCCTGCAGATCCCTGCAGCTAATACATTTCCATGATAAGCCAGGTACATCTTTAATAAGAGTTAATAAATCATTTGAAGCTTCAATACACCCTAAATGGAATTGATTTTTACACACACTTTCACAAGAAATAGCCTGCTTTTCTGCTATAACAGCACTGGCATAAATAGCACACTCTGACATACTGTTTATCACATTATTTAAATACAAAATAAAATTTCGTTAAATAAAAACAATAAAAAAGTTCCGTGGATACAAGATTTCACAACTCACACAACTAGAGACACATCTTATTGTACAGCCAGGATGGGAGTTAATATTGAGACATTGAGGAGGATCAACAAATATGCTAAACTTACTTGTAACGTTCTTTGCGCTCACAATTATGAAATGTTTGATAGCTCAAGATTGTCTATAACTACACGAGTCTGTCCGGCAGCTGATATTGTTTTATTACATTCAATGCCTACTATGATTTTTCCAATGTTATTAGGTTACCAGATTTTAAACAGAAATGTGTCATTTTAGTTTCCAAAGCCCACTAATCTATTAGCCGCATGTTTCTAAAAGCTTGGTTGCATTGTATTTTGGCTGAAATCTCAAATATTTCTGAGCGGATTTTAAAAATTTTGGTATCATTAGATTCGTATGAAAATGGGGTATTTAAAAATGTTGGTGGACGATTAACTTCCCATTTAAAAAAACCGAGTTAGTGGGTAAAAATCACATTTAAAAATTTTAAACGCCTCTAGACAATTAAGTAATGCAATCATATTGTTCTTTTTATTTTTATAGTAACGTAGCACACAAACTAAAATATATTTTGGGCACCACAGCACTCTGGATTCAGAAATAGATTTTTTAATAAAATTTTTAATATTTATCAAAAAGTGACCAAAATGGATGTATTTTATTCAAAATTTCTTCTAGGTTCCAAAAATGTAAAAATATATAGGGTATTTCATTTAAAAATCGAATGTTGTGGGCATTTCCGGTCAAACCGGATGTGCACCAAACTTGATTTTTTATTGAAAAGATGGCATTTTAGTCGTATGATAAGCCCTCGAAATTTCAATTTTCTATTCCAAATATTTTAGGAGATATCGGGGCGAGCGCAATTCGTGACTCACCCGGTATAATTTAAAACAAATTAAACAAAGAAAGCAGTCTTAAGACTTACAATCCTTTTACTCGGTGACTAGATTCGGAACTTTTTATATAATTCCTTGAGACCACCGAAGCTAAATTACAAGAAAAATGCAAAAAAAATTGAAGAATTAAAAATACCTAAATGCTTTAAATTATTAAAAAGGATTTGTCAATAACAATAATTTGTAAGTATTTAGATATTTCTATTTTCAAAATTTTTTGCACTTTTCTTGTAATTCAGCCGTGGTGGTCTGAATATGGACTACATAAAAAGCTCCGAAACTAGTCACCGACTAAAAGGATTGCGATATAAGATTATTTTCTTTGTTTTCTTCGTTTTTAACTTTCCACTCATATGGGTATTTTTCAAGATCATACCTATTTTATATAATTCAGTTTCCAAGAAAAATCATGCTATTTACTATTATTGCTGTTTCAATTATTTTCTTAATAATTATTTTCTAATTTGGTAGATACTTTTTTTAGATCGCTGCTTTAAGCAAGAACATATTATGTATCATAAAGGATGCGTTATAAAAAAGCGGGACATTTTAAATTGTTATAATAACTTTTTATATTTTAACCGATTTTATGATTTAGAGCTCAAACAATAGACAAAACTAAAAGCTCTTTGATTATTTATTATTGTTACAGTATTGATTTATTACACAGCAAGGGTAATTTTTGAAAAGATTTAAAATATTTTATTTGAGTAAAATGTATTAAAAACTAGGTGTAAATTTAATTATTTTCAAATATATACCAAAACCATATTGTATTGCTTGGGGTGTTTTAACAGGTTTACCGAGTGAATATTGTGTTATTCATGTAGTTGTGCGAGATATTCATAATCCTAAAACTACTCTCAACATACTTCAAAATGACCGAATTATTGTTAGCACTTCTTGATATAATTGTGTTTCTAAATTATAACAATATTTTCCTTAAACATATTAATAACTGACTGACGTATAGTGCTAGTTCTAATTTTAAATATTTTTGTATACAAAAACTTTTTATAAAAACTACAATTTAAAGCAAATTATTTTTTAAACAATATACTCATATTAATTTCATTAAAATTCTGTTTTAGAAAACATAACAGAAAAATATAGAACTGTTTATTTATATTTCGTTAATGTTTACGGAGCTCCTAAAGAAAGATATACCTATATATTCGGTTCCACACAATTTACGAATAATTTGGATGATTAATAAAAAAAAAAACATTTTCCCAAGAGGTATAAAAATAAAAATATATCCTGAAAGGATACGATGAGCTGTAATTTTATTATTGTCAACAGATATTGATATCAGTGATGATTTTATTCACCTAAATAGCCCTTGGGAAATTAGCTGATCAAACAGGAATGAACAATATATAAAATAAAAACAAGTTTTAATTAACGAATTTCTCGGTAAATTAATTGTAAACAAGTGAAATTGATATATTTATACATTTATAGATTTACCACATGGATTTATATATAAAATAGTTCTGGAACTTTACTACTGTTGTAAAGTCTATATTAACATAAAATTTTATTTGTGAATTATTATAGTTAAAATTTGTTGTCTAACAATAAAAATTGTCAGAATGTTATCTCACAAATTTTAATTATTACCAAAATATTTTAAATATTTCGCTGTGTATGATTTTTTAAATACCCTATAAGGGGTCTTCGAGGACCTCATTTTCCCTAATATTTCTGTAATAAAAAAGTTGGCAACACCGCTTTAAGCTATGTGCTTCTAAGCACTTGCGAAAACACTGTTAGTGTAAGTCATCATTGCAAGTGTCGAGTTATTAAGAAATTTAGTAAGTGGAGTCTCGCCAGAACCTCGATTCGGCAGTAAGTGGTACCAAATTTGACGTTAACAATAATATATTTTTTGTAGATTTAGTTAAAATGGACCACTCAAAAGGGCGTAAAACACTATCACAATGCGAACATGATGAGATAGTAGAAAATTTAGATTTAGAGGTTTCGGACTCGAAAATGGAATATGAAAATGTAGAAGAATCAGATTAAGAATATGAAGATCTCAAAAAAAAGTGTTTCGGAAACTGAAGACAACGTAGAAATAGTGAGTAAAGAATATTCAGATTAAGAACCTGCACCTCAAGAAACTGTTCTAGATTTCAAAACGTCAAAATACACCGCAAAATCTGTTCTGCAGTGGAAAACTAGGCAATTAGTAAGAACCAAAAGACAGAGAAAAAACATAATAAATGCACATCCAGGTCTTACCAAATACAGTGAAACGGCAAATACACCGTTAGACATTTTTACTTGCTTTACAACAGAATGAAAGACTTGATTTGTCATTATACTAATGAGAAGCTGCAAAATATTACAACAACTGGAATGAAAAAAATCCAAACAAAAAAACACTTGTTGAAAAAGACGAATTAGATAGTTTTATAAGTATTCTGCTCAAAGCTGGTGTAAGTATAAAAGAGAATCTACCCAAAAAATGTGGTCCACTGACACTTCAATACGTCGATCATTTTTTACGGCTGCTACTTCTAGAGACAGATTTGAGCAAAAATCTTGTTTTTACGATTCGACGACAAATCCACTAGAGAAGAGAGAAAGAAACTTGACAAAATGGCGGCCATTAAAAAAATTTGGGACATGTTCGTAGACAATTGCAAAACGGCTTTTGAACCATATGAAAACATTACCATTGATGAATAGTTAGTGTGCTTTAGGGGTAAGTGTCCCTTTAGACAGTACACAAAATCAAAACCGGGTTGGTACGGTATTAAAATTTGGGCAGCTGCAGATGTGAAAACCTCATGCCTCTGTAATCCTCAGGTGTACACTGGAAATCTTTAGACTGGAAAAGCAAAAAAAATCAGGGGTATCGTGTGGTATCAGATTTGGGAGAACCATACTACTGCAGCTCACGGAGAATTACAACAGATAATTTTTTTTACAAGTGTTCCACTTACAAATTACCTATTGACAAAAAATTAACTCTACTGGGAACACTTAGGAAAAATAAGCCAGATACACCGACCCCAGCTTAGTATAACTTTCAGACCTCCGGAATCATCAATGTTTACCTTTACTGATCTCGCAATTGTTTCACACATTCCTAAAAAAAAAAAAAAAATAAATCCAATATGCATTTAGACTATAACGCCACAAAAAGATTCGGTCGACAATTCTGATAAACTAATACGAGAATATTCATGTATGAGAAGAACAACTCGTTGACTATTAACACTTTTTATGAATTTGGTCGATCGATATTGGTGGTCTAAACATTTTTGCGTTACATATCGAAAAAATCCTGATTGGTAAAAGAATAATTGCGTCGTCGTTCATTTATTTTACAATTAGGCGGCGAACTTCCTAAAGTAACATGAAAAAACGAGCTTAGTACAAAAATCACAAGGTACATGTAAAAAGAGCCTTACAAGATTTTGACATTATATCCGAAAACCTACCAAATAAAGATAAACTTCAACAAGAAGCAGGTGCTAGGAAACGTGTTAGATGTTACCAGTGTCCACGTAAATGTGACAAAAAGTCAACACGGGATTTGACATTTGTAAAAAGTTTGTGTGGAATCCACAGAAGAAAAGAGTAAAAATTTGTATGTGCAAGTGTAATTCAGAATAAGCAATAATCTTTTTTCATATACATATTTACATAATATAGATTTAAGTGCGACATTTATTTTGTTTTTAAATATAAAATACTGGTTTTTTTATAGTATTTTTTGATGTTTTTTAAAATTTAAGTAAATGTTTTTGCATCAAATATCATAGATTATATTTATCTCTAAAAATGACCTTTAAATGCATGCCCATATATTTGTTTGTTACGGAGTCCCTTGGAGACCCCGATCCGGCATGTACGTTGATGATATTAACACCAGCATTTATTGGATAAGAAATCAAAAATAAATGCCTACTTACTGTCACTCATCGAAATTTTAATCTGAAACAAATCTAAATGATTAAAATATTTATCAAATTATTACACGTAAAAATAAACAAGAGATTAAAACTATAGTTTTATGGTTATTATTGTAGTCTCAATCCTTCCTATAAGTATAATTGATTGCCCTTTCATGCGGCATGAACATTGATTGCAAACATTTCAGTAGCAAAATAAATTATAAGGACGAACAACGTAGGCTTTGAAACATATTTATGATGATGAAGAAGTAAAGAATATTCAAAGTTCTATATAGAAGAAAGAATTGAAGATTCAGAAACCAAACAAGAAGCATCCAGCGAAACAGTAGAAACTGCAGGACCTTATTTTATTGACAAAATGGACCAAGAATGCAAGGTGTATGAATCCGAAAAGCCAAATTACTGGTAATTATATCTGGTGTAAAAGGTTGGCAGCGATTCAAAGCATTCTTTAGATAGTTGGAAACTATTCTTTGCGGATGATATGTTGAATATATATTGGGTAACATAAATATACTCGCACAAAAGATGCTAGATAGATACATTTTATGGAAATGTTGCTTGATTACAGAAGATTTATGAAATCGGAAGAGTTGAACTGTCCTGGCTGATAGTGTGGTTTCGTGATTTCGACTTCTATTACGAACGATACGTACCAATAATAAACAGAGATTTACGAGGTATAATTGATAAATTGGCAGCTTTATGGACAAATTTTGATTATTTTGTAGGCAACTGTTAAAAATATATTTTCATCTATGCAACATAGATCAGGAACTTGAGATATTTAGAGAGCGTTGCTGCCTCTGAGAGTGCATTACTTCAATGACAAGTAAAAATAAAATTGAGATGTTCATTTGAGTAGCCGCCAAAGTGTTATATACATTGAATATGGAAAATTAATGATCCAGGCAGTATTGTTGAACGATTAGTTGAATCAGTTACAAACAGTGGGAGACATATTACTGGTTCCTAATATACAATTTAATGGAAAATTTGAAAAGGACATAGTGAGTGATATGTGTATCCCTCTGATGGTCAGTGCTACTACCAGTCAGACATCACTGATGTCTTAGTGACTGATAGCGGCCTACAAAGCAGGTACCAAGAGCTTTGGCCCCTAACCCTGGTGGGCTAAACTATATACTGAATAAGATTTGCAGGAAACAACTACTCAGCGGAGAAAAGCCCCGACCTGCATTGAATTAAACCTCAAATCTTGTTTGGTAGCGAGGATCATTTGTTAATTCCTCACTAGGTATAGACCAGTTTCGAACTTTTTATGTTCTCGTCAGTATGCCATAGGTAATGGAAATGACAAATAATAATAGCAAACCAGGCTAACCTAAAGCAGACTAAGCAAAACAGATATAGTGAGTGATAAGTGTATCCCTTATAAACTTACGCTTGGAACAATTGAAGCCCTTGGTGCAAAAGGGTGTTAACTCAATATATGCAGTTTTAGGAAATTTAGAGTTAACACGTTTTTGCATGAATGAAACACAAGTTATAGACAGATGACACCTTTTTGATATCTTATACTGACGTAATGAGAGCCATCTAAAATGCTAAAAACTTTACTACCAGACGGATACTGACTTTACACCTTCTTGCATGCACAAATTGCAAATTTGCTAATTAGTGAGTTAACACCTTTTTGCACCAAGGGCTTCAATTCATACAAATAGTAAAGAACTCTACTGAAATCTTGTACGTTTGGCTATCAAAAAAAAAGACCGAATGGTTTATTACATTTCATGAAAAGAAAAAAATATGGTCCTTGTAAAATGTTGATAACGCCATAGATTTAAGTAATTATAAACATTTTAAATATTTTTGAAATTTATGAATATGGTCATATCTTACTATTGATGTCAATTTCTAGTCTCAGATCGTCAAACGCTTAATTAAAAAAACATTACAGCCGACCAAATATATGTTAACGAAACACGTTTACATATTTGCAATAAAAATACTTAATTTGTACGTACCCCCAATATATGTATTTTTTATAATGGATTTCTAAAAGGATACAGGTCGATAAAAACATTGGATTCAGATAGGGCTACTAATTGTATAGAAATAAGTGTTGTAAGTTAGCCCATTACACATATTTATTAAACATTTGGGTACAGGTCAATTAAGAAATTATCTGATTTCAGATCAGATCGTGGGCTGTAGGAGTTAGATCGGTTATAACTGAAGTTGTAATATATTTATGGTATATTATGAAACAACTGATCATAATTAGATTGAATGACATAAGTTTAGACGATGTTAGCTTAATTGTAGAATGTATATTTGGGAAGCGTCTACGATAATTGGGTTCAAATCAGGTTATTTTGGATTACACCGATTTATATACATTTAGGCCAGGCATTTTAAATATTAATTTATTTGGCTACAGACGGTAAAAAAGTCGATCGGTTTCAAATCAGATTATTTTGCGTTTAGATAGCTTTAGATAATGTTAGACCGACTATGACATATTTGTGGTGAGTTTTGTTATAGATCAAAGTATGTCGACTAGATCTAGATCTAGTATTTTAAATGTTGGTTATAGTCCAACACATACATATAGCATAGCCATATTTGCCACTAAAAAACACAAAGAGATACCGCCAGACTTTCGGCACAGAATAATTGTGTTTATTTACCACCAGCACACTTCATACACTTTTATTTCGCAGTAGGAACTTGTATGTGTGGCGGTCGCTTTGAAAATAAGATTTATGTTTTTACAAGTTTTTTAAATTCACGACGGCTTTGTTATACGATGTATACAACTATAGGATAGTTTGATTTAACAGATATTTAAATTGTTTTTCTAATATGTTTGGATACACGGGCAATTTAATCGTTCTGATTAGATCAGTTTGAATTAGACATTATTTCTGTAATCTTATTAAGTAATTCATATATACTATTCTACTGATACAAATCATAAGGAAATAAGCATTACTGAAAATTAAATGGATATTAAGGAACCTCTTATCAGAGGTTTCGAGTACGGAATTTAGGCAGAGATCGAACTACTCGTAATATAATAAAGAGGAATATGTGTCTAATTATAAAACATATATGAAGGTTGAGTTAATAGACAAAAAAAAAAAAAGATTTTGACAGACTGCTGTTATAGAAACTTTCAAAACGAAATAAGTACTTAAATATTAAATCAATTTTAAAAATAAATAGTTAGTGTTTATTTTGAAATAATCACTTTTTGCATATTTGTGTATTTCGAAAAAATTACCTTAATTTAACGTATCTGCAGAAAATTTAAACACTATACTCGGGTACGAAAATCACTGATACCGTCACTTTAGAGAACTGTAAGAATCTCGTTATTTTAAATTACCTAATTTGGAATAAATTGAAGGAATGCTTTTGTAATTCTTAATTGACGCCATGATTTCGGGAAATCAACTCAGCAGAATAATTGATCTAGCCATCACACGTCAAATTCAGCTCTTAGTTGAAAAGTAAAACTATTGTTTCAAAAACAGTTCTTTTCGGGAAAATTAATTAGATGATATTACCGCTAGCCGACAATTTGACCTACAAGTTTGGAAAGACAAAAATCACTATAATCTCACAAAAAGTTGTACAAGGTGCTCAGTGTTTGCTTGAGAATTTGCAATAGATTAGCTGTATTATTTTAGTACCGTGTTGCTTTTTATCACTAACTGTTTCATTTTTTTCAACAGGTCATGCTTTATCGGAGAAGTTTAAACAAATAAAGAGATTCCATTGTCACTTACCGAGGTATACAAATTTAGTTGAGAATATGTAAAATAAATAAAATTTGGCCGCGTAAATAAGCTCCTTTACAGATACCCATTGTGTAATGAAATGTTGTGATTACATTCAATAATTGGTTAAGACCAAATGAGTCCTCTAATTCTCTTTGTCTCTAGATTGATATTCTAAGCTTACATGTCGTAATCGCTGGTACCAGTATCATTCCAACACTAATACGTACAATCGCATGATTGTTGTTTTTTGTAATCAAAATCTTTATAGTACATTCCGTGATTCTGCTTTATTTGACGATTGAAATACAAACCATTTCACCCAGTTTGGCAATACATTCCGTAACTATGCTTTCCCTTAGATACATGTTATTATTTTCGTCACACCATGCTATTTTTTTTATATTGCGTTGAACCGTATGGCTTTGTATATTATTGTAAACAATAGATTCAATTGAGATAACCATATACAAACAGTTTGTTTTATGCAAATTGTAGTAGTAGTAATATATACAATCTCATGGAGGTAAGAGACATATTAATACTTCAATACGAGAAATTATGCTTCGACAATATAAAATAATTCATTTTCAAAAATGTTACGCTTATATTTCTATGTTCCACAATTTCTTTTTTATACAATAGACCTGCCCCAAAAAAAAGTGCCTTATAATAAAAGATGACGTTTGAAATTTATAAATTCACTTAGTTTTTTTGACGTACAGTATAGAGTATTATTTTGAATTAATTTTTTTTATTAAATATATAAGTTTAATATAAACACCTACTTACCACTAATGTATTTCCTAATGCTCCTAATATTATCAAACAGCAGTACATAATAATTAGTGTTGTATATGCTGGCTCGTCAATCCCTTTATTTGTAAGATATCTTTCCATCAATTTAGGATCCACTTCGTTACTTCTGTTCAGCAATTCAGCTGTCGTGTTATCATTAACAGTGGTATTATCTTCCATTTTGAAAAGACAAACTAAGGGTGATCACCAGAATATAAATGTCGTAATATTTGATGCAGATAAATAAAAAACAAACACTTATTACCATTTACATTGAAATTAGAATAATTTATAAGTTTCAGATATGTTCCTACTCTTGGTATTAATATAGCAATTTCTCATCCATGTTATAATCTGCAACAAAAAGAAACTTGTATTTATAAAAATAAGTTAGTTTAATACACATTCATATACAATGATATACCTTGCATTCATTTTAATTATATATCATTTATTTTACAGCGTGTTTCAGGATTAACTGGACAAAATCTGAATTTAGAACTTCAAAAGAAGGAAAAAGTTTCCTATGTATATCCGAAAACGCTTTGTTTAAAAGTTACGCCCCTCCAGCGATGGAGGCAAAAATTTGGTTTTTAATTTTTTTTTTAAATTTGGAAACAGATGAAACAGGAATTTTGGTAGAGATTTTCTGCGAACAGGAACACTTCTAAAGGATGTTTTTTTCTATCATCCATTATCGGTAAAATAGGCGAAATAATATTTTTTTTTCAAACTTTTTAACGGGGAATTTTATAACATAAAAATAGGAAGCTTGATTTATTTAGAAACTCGTTTATCTCTTTTATTTTTTTTCTCGATGAACTGATAGTTTTTAAATAAAAAAATAAAATAATCTCGATCCATAGGTCCCGAAATCAGATTCTAAGTTTGTCCAGTTAATCCTGAAATACCCTGTATATTAAATAGTAATATTGAACATTAAATTTCAAATTCTAGAAAATGTTGAAAAGTGCGTCATATATTATGGACATTTTGTACACACTGTTGAAATTGTATGGATATTTTATGCACTATTTGGATGTTATAAAGACATTTATGAATATCTTGTGGATATTTAGTAAACTGTATGGTCATCTCGTGGTCACTGTGGCTATTTTGTGGTCATTTGCGGTCATTTGCGGATATTGTGGACATTTTGAATATTTCATAGATATTGTGAACATTTCGTGGATACTGTGTACATTTCATGTACATTGCGGCCATTGATGGATATAATATAAACTTTTCGTAAATATTTTGTGAATATTTTTATGGATAGATTTTGAATATTTCATGAACTTTCGAGATTAATTATGAATTCTTTGTGTCCACTTTTTTTGGACTCGTTGACATGTGGAGGATATTAATTATGTAGGAATTCTTGGAAAATTTTGTACATATTTTCTAAGCGTTTAATAGTCAAAGGTACAGTAAATGCACAAAAACGTACAAAATATACAAATGTATGCATAAACGTTTAAAAACTCATTAAATGTTTTAAAATTCACGAGATGTTCACAAATAAAAAAAATTCTAAATTTTCAAAAATTCCTATAAAGAAAAAAAAATCAAAATGTTCAAAAACTTAATTATTTAATAAAAATCTTAATTTTCGAAAACAGGACAATAGGTTCAAACAAAAACGCTACCTTGCCTACGTTTCGTTCAATTATACTTAAATTTTAAGTTAAGTTTCTTGTTTAAGCATAATTAAACGAAACGTAGGCTAGATAGAGTATTTATTTTAACATATATTCTTGTTTTCTGACAATTTCAATCTATGGAAGATTTTTTTAAGGACACAAATTTCACATTTTAATCTAATTATTTAATTGAATAGTCTATATTCTAAAGAATAATTCAAAAAAGTAGTAAAGAATCCATCTAGGAATTCATAAAATGTTCCAAATTTATAAAATCATCGGTGCCTGTGTGGCACCCCTAAACTGTAAATTTTGTCGAATCTGCCAATCCACTCATCAACTACACCTCATCGACATGATCCGGTTCTTTTTTTAATCTACATCCGTTTGGATGAACGAACGCATCACTGCTTCTCACACGATCAAGTAAATCTGTAAATAGTATGTTGCCAAAACTATAAAATGTGTAAAAACCCATAAAATGCAATACAAAACAGAAGTGTCCTTCAGGTTCGAGCAGACTTAAAATTAACTTTTTTTTTCCCTTTTTTCCTTTTTTCTTGAAGGACGCAAATTTAAAATTTCATTTTAAACAAATATATGCAACCATATGTTTAAAACTCAATTTTTAATCGACCATTGTACAATGTACTTGGTTGTAAATGTACAGTACCTTGAGGAGATATAAGAAATATAAAAACGCCACAAAAGACAAGGATGTCATCGATTTTGTGGCTTTTTTTATATTTCTTATATCTCTGCAATGAACCATACCGCTGTATATTTTCTATCTGAAAATTATTTGAATTCATTGACACTATATTTAGATTGGATACTTTTGTTGTAAGCTACCCATTAAGAATGTAAAAATATATATTATTTTATGTATTTTCAAATTAATTAATTAAATCTAATATTTTATTTTAATAAAATTTATTAAATTCACAGAGTTCTGAGAGCGCATCAAAATAAACAAGTGTCGTTTCGTGACTATGACGTAATGCCTTCCACATTGGTTGCATTTCACATATGGTTGGAAACAGTATTGCTGCCTTCAGCCGTATACAGGGTGAGTTTTAAATGTGTAGTTATATTTTAACCCTCATTATATTTCGTCGTGTACAATTGATTGACACTGTCCAAAAAATTTTTGGAACAAAAAAAAAATTTTAATTTCTGATATTTTTTTCGTCCTCCAGCAACTGCCATTTCGATAGTCACTGGATAACTTTGTAAACGCGCCGTTCACAGAAATGACGTAACTGAAGGCAGTGTTGTCACTGCCAGAGTTCGTCATCACAATAATTATCCTAACTCATGAATTACAAATTTTAAATTTTTAAAAAAAATTATTACCCTTTTGTCACGGACATTTTGTGAGACGACATTAAACTTATTTAATATCAGTGTAGACGCCGCATCAAAACAAATGTAATAGTTTATAAAACATTGAGCTCTTTTTAAGAAAGCATGATATCTGTACACACTGGCCGAAAATAAGAAATAAACCTCAAGGCGGCCAAGGCGCCATTGATTAGTCCTTTGTGGAAAGTGACACTTGTCACTTGTAGCTTGTTCTTAAAATCTATTTTTTTGCACTGTTTTCAAATAACAATAAAATGATTTTATTAGTAAATTTTGTTTTGCAAAAAATTTTAATTTCAATTGAAAATAATAAATTTATCGGTATTAAAATAACCTACTGTAGCAAAATAAAAAAATTATTCTTAGTAATAGAAATCGTCCAAGTCATTGAGTATGTGACGTCAAACCCAATTAGCAAGCACGAGAGAAACGATTTCTGCGGGAGCTGTTATGATTCTCTTTCCAAATAAATTCCAGCAATTGTTAATAAGAGCCTCTAATCTATGATTGTAACTAAATTAATCTTTTCCTTCCAATAGATATAGCGCAGTGCACTGTGTGACGTCAACCTAATTAACAGTCACGGGACAGTCACTATGATTCTTCTCCAAAAAATTTCGAATATTGGTATAGCTCAAATGTATGATTTTAACTATTATTGATTTTTTGGGGACACACCTATTAGCAGGTAGAACAGGTATTGAATTCGATTTTAATCTCAAGGTCGATTCGACTTTTCCTGGGATCATATCGAGATTCAACTGAATCCAGCTACGTGATAAGGGCTATTGTACTGAATCTAAATATGCGCACTGTGAAGTTTGTTTTATAACCTATAAATTACAACCTTTTCAAACGTTCCATTTTATGGCTGAGTGGCTGTTAAACTTAATTTATTTAAAATAAAAATATGTAGTGATAAATTATAGTTTCCAACAAACCAAAAACATCAGCTAATAAAAGACACCTACCCCAAGATGACAGTTAACAGCTGGCAAATGTTAAAATTTCAAAACGGGATTTCAAATTATTTTAGATACTATTCATGAAAACGTTGAACGGTATTGAACTGAAGTCGATTTCAATACTCCATGGGAACGTAGTAAATATCTGACACGCCACGCTAATATCGCAGTTCACATTATGGCGTGGTTGAATTTTTATCATGTAATGGCCTATCGCCAATAAAGTGCTGTTTTCTCAAGAAAAAATTGATCTTTTTTATAAAAAATGACGCATACTATTCTCCTAACCGTCCAGAGTATTATGGAGAAAAAAAATGCAAACTATTAGGTATGTCCAGTGTAAAAAGTGACAGAAGTGTGTGAAAATGCTGCAAACTATTTTCCACCACCTGATTGTTATTGTGTTGCACCTTTAGTGTTTTACTATTAGAGGTTAATTAAAATAGTAGAGAGCTGATTCATTCCCTGAACCCCTACACATTTCAAATTATTGTAATAGCAGAGGGTAAGTACCTACTTCTTAAAAATAATAATCCTTTTATAAACTTTGAAAAAATGAGATGGGAACATTAAATTCCTCTCGAGATTCCCTAAAAAGTTTACTGTTAATCGGATAATTTAGTTGTACATTCCACATGAAACATTTAAAAAGAAATGTTGATTGGTACAAGAAAAAGTCAAAATTGTACATTTCTCACATTAAAAGGTATTTCAAAATGTTTAAAAATTATTTCAAATGGAGCAATTAATCGTTTAAGTAGGTAATTGTTTCATACAAAGTTATTATAAATTCGGGAATGAACACTGGTAGGGCTCGGTTTTTCAATCGTGAGTTAGCTAAACTCACTTTTAGAATTCAAATTTTTTCAATTTTACATTTGTTTTGGAAGTGGTTATAGAAATATTTTATGCTAAAGTAACTTTTAGGTGAATTATTAGAATCTCATCGATTTTTGTGAAAATATAATGCTAGGTAACCTCCAACTTATGTTAACTCACGATTATAAAATCGGGCCTAGGTGAGAGAATTGCATAAGAAATGCGGCAACGTTGCTTCAGTCCATTACATCATTTTAGCTAAGATATAGAATGTTTCCAGCAACCAGCAGTTCCAAAATCATTTCATCGTATTTTTTTGAGTCGATAACTCAGTTACACGTGGGAATTAAAAAAAAATGTGTCAGAGGGTTTCTACAGATGTCAAGAATCGGTGGTTTAAATATAACACACACTTAAGACTCACCCTGTATAATTTGCGTAAAAGCTTATTTGAATTTATTTTTGGACTTAATTGAATCGCTTATTTGAGAAACCCAATATGTCCATAAAGCATGTTTTGAGAAAATTGAAAAACTATTTATTTGCAATAATTCTAAAAAACTGTTTATGTGTATTATTGGTTTTTATATTCACGTTGACGTCTTTGTGAGAAAAAATAAATGTGCTCTCACTGTATTAACATTAAAACAATGTATAAATAATGATTGAATGTAATTACAAAACATCTTCATTTTCGAACTGCTTAACAGTAATTAATTAATTGTAGCCCAAGCAATACTCAACACACAATATATAAATTCACTTAATAATGTTTATACAACCATATCTTTCAGGCGCTGATACTAATCAACAATATTTAGAGTGGTGGCGTGGACCCCTTTCATATCACGTTCTGTATGTTTCTTTTACATCCTACTCATGATTTTTCATCAAATTTATAAAACTACTTTTCCCTATTTGCAGAGAAAAAAATTGGACGTTTGGACTTGAGTTTGTCAAATAAATATGTCCACTATGCCAGCAAAGCGACTGATATTTATAGAGTTTCTGAAGCAAACCAATATAAAATAACGTTGACATATTATTTTTATCAAAAAAGTAAAATTTTTTAAATTTTACGTATGAATGGCTCTAGTGAACTAGGCGCACGTGAACAAGACATATATTTATTTTCATACTCTCTCAGAACTCGGTGAATATACTGTTTAGACTCATATACATTATTTTCTTTAAATTCTTTTAATTTTAATTTTATCATAGTTGCAATTAATTTTTCGTTGCACGTTATTCAACCTAAGAGGCCAGCAAAATACATGAAACTCTATTTCAAATAGGTACACTTTCAATATATGTTATACGCTTCCCTAGTTAATATTCCAGGATTGTTTAATATATATCAAGGGGAATTTAGATTAAACATGTCTTTATGTATCTCATATTTACTTAACTGTTATACAGAATTTCCGTAATTTGATATAGGTACGTATAAGAAATTATTTAGTAAACGTTCTGAGTAAATCAATATTTACCATCAAAGACATTTGCTGATAATATCATTTTATGCTTGAACTTTGGTGACTCGACAACATTTCGCAAAGCGCTATTAATTAAAACCGCAAATCCATGCAATATTGTTAAGAACTGTGGATTTTTCAACTTAGAAATAATCATTGTCTTTTTTTCATATTAGTTACCTAATTATATTCTAATTCATGTTTATTTGTTCTTATACAAATTCAAATAGTTATATCCGTACGGTTAAATTAGCAAAAATAATTCAACAAAACAATTTGCCCTGTACTTATTATCCGAAAAAGTTGCCTCGCAATAATCTAAATTCTAAAATTAAGAATAACTGTTTTTAAATTATTATATAAAATATGTTTACTGAATTTATAATGGCAACAAAATGATGTATAATATAACAATAAGTCATAATGAGAGTTCGTGGGGTCCAACAATTAACAAAGAGATAATCATGCCATTCCTGAAGGTACGGTGCGCTGATGAGAAATAATAATTCGGAATCACTGGTGACTTCTTTTTGTGGTGTATGACACGATTCCCACTATATAAATATAATTATAGGATCAAACGAACTTACTTATGTGAAGTTCGATCCTAATTATATGGAGGCTTCGTCGAAGTAAATAGATAGAGACGTAGTGCTTCGCATAGCACTAACTTTTCACATTCTTTAAAGTTAAATACTCCCCGCTACTCTCGCCGCTTCCGGTCGACCTCTCACATATCTAGTACCTTCAGTCTTCTTTAAAGTTTCCTTGGTTTTTTTTTTGTTTGTTACAACTGTGATGGGATTTTCGTAGCCAAGGGCCGGGTGGGAGCTATTTACTTCGACGAAGCCTCCATATAATTAGGATCGACCTTCACATAGGTAAGTTCGTTTGATCCTATAATTATATTTCAGATTCGTCTCGTAAATAGATAGAGACGTAGATGTTTAAAGTAGGTTGTAACAAATACAGTTTATTCATTAATGCATGTAAAAGAAAAAGAATACTTAAGATATACATATTAAAAAAAAATAAGATCAAATATATTCATTTCAACACAAGATGATGTGTTCTAAGATGATATAAAAATGTCTATACATCTAACCATTGATCTGTTACCCCTGACAGTTTTGTTATAAAAAAAAGAAAGGACCGAAAACACACTGGCAGATCAGGCATCTTCAAGTATCTTCCTAGCGAATATATTTTTCTGAATGACAGGCCTATTGTAGAAATTTGCAAATGTGCTAGAATTTTCCGTCCAGCCCGCTGCTAGTCGTATGCGGTCAATGTTAACTCCTTTTCTGGCCGCTGCCGATGTGGCCGCGTGTCGCGTACTATGTGCTTTAAACTGATCGGTATCCACGCCACATTTGTCCAACATTGATTTCAACCATCTGCTAATAGTCTGTGTTGATGCTTTGTGATATGGTTTTTTGTAAGTGATAAATAGTTGCTTTGTGTCGCCTCTTAGGTTTTCCGTGCAATTTACATAATCCAGCAGCGTAGTAGCAGGGCAAATATTGATATCCTGCTGGAAAAACGGTAGTATAAGAGTAGGCTGAAATTTATTTTTTCCCGATGTTTTTATACGCTTGGAGATGTCGATCTCAATAGCTGTTTCATTATTGCGTATGTTAGATATTTCAATGTTACACAATGTCTGGACGCGCTGCGCAGTAGTCAATGCCAGTAGTATGCATAACTTTTTGGTTAGAAATTCCAAGTTTAAATCACCATTGTTCAATTCCTTGATGTAATCTAAAGCAACCGCTGGGTCCCAAGTGTGTGCATATTTGGGTAACGTTGGCCGCAAACTATGCACTCCCCTAAAAAAATCTTTTTATTCCAGGATCTTGCCCTAGTTCCGGGCCCGAGATTTGCGCAATAGCCGATCTGTATGAATTAAGGGTGCCGTATGTCGCTCCCTTGTTAAAATGCATTGTCAAAAACTGTAATACTGAGACAGCCGATATGTTATAAGGATTTGCATTTGAATTAGTGCAAAATTCCCACCACAGTTTGAGGCCAGTATTGTATTGGTTTAGGGTTGAATTCGTGATGGATTTTACACAGATATTTAGGGATTCTTCAGGGATATTTTTCAGTTGGAGGGCTTCCAAGGTAACATGCCGACCGCCAGGGTAAGCCGGTGCCAAAGGGGGGTATGGCGTTCTGTCGACAGAAAGAAATTTTTTTGTTAGGTCTAAATAGGAGCAATTTGCTTCTTAAAAGAGAAGTAAAGATAGGGAACCACGGCTGGGATGTCCAGTGAGGTACAACTAGGATACCTGTGGCTCTGTCCTCTATAATTTTCTTTAGTACTCTTAAAATGAGAGCAAATGGAGGAAATGCATAAAAAGAATGCTCCGACCAGTTTAGTGTAAAAGCGTCTATTGCGCAGGAGTCCGGATCCTCTAGCCACGAGACGACTTTCGCGCATTTTTTATTAGATCTGGTTGCAAAGAGATCTATGTTTGGTTAACCAAAGTTGTTTATAATCTCTTGAAAAGCCCAGTCACTTATTTCCCATTCCGTTTCAATTTCTAAGTTGCGAGATTCTTGGTCAGCTATTTT
This sequence comes from Rhamnusium bicolor, assembly GCA_029963845.1. Lineage (NCBI taxonomy): Eukaryota > Metazoa > Arthropoda > Insecta > Coleoptera > Cerambycidae > Rhamnusium > Rhamnusium bicolor. The sequence continues at coordinate 558,266 of JANEYF010004182.1, forward strand.
ATTGTCGGCCGAATTAATATACGAAGCAAAAATAAATAAATTGCGCTGCTGACACCATTCCCAAATGCTTCTAGTTAGCTTGTTAAGGTGTGGAAATTGTACACTGCCCATCCGGTTAATGTACGCCACTGCAATGGTGTTATCTATACGACATAAAATGTTACAGTAGCGTAAGTCTTTTGCGAAACACCTGAAGCCAAAAAATGCTGCCAAGAGTTCCAAGTAATTTATGTGGTAAAGTTTTTCGGACGATGACCAGAGGCTATGGGACCTGATGCCTGCGCAATAGATACCCCAGCCTGTTAAGGATGAATCGGAAAAAATCTCAATTTCATATTTGTCTGATCTGATAGGATTTTTGGCATTTGGCAGATGGACGAGCCACCATTTCAGATCATCATGTAGGGACGCTGTATCGATAATTTTGATTCGTAATTGCCTTTTAGTAAGGCCAAAAATTTATGTCTCTCAAAAAGTTTCATGTATAAAAACCCGTACCTCACTGCTGGGCATACCGAAATCAGGGTTCCGATAAATTTTGCAAAAACTCTAACCGTGCATGCTTGCATACTTAGAAATTTGTTAATGGTTAATGACAGGTTTGTTATTTTGTTTCTTGAGAGTGAAACCGACATGTCCTGAGAGTTATGTAGAAAACCTAAGTAAGTCGATGTATGTTTTGGAACAAGTTCACTTTTGTTGTAATTAATGATGAACCCTAACGATTCAAGCGTACTTATGGTTAATGATATGTTTGTGAGACAATTTTGATAACCGTGTCCAATTAACAAAAAATCATCCAAGTACAGATTTGATATACAGCCTTGGCCTCTTAAGTATGACACCACTGGTTTCATAAGTTTCGTGAATAGCACTCCAGCCCTGGGCTGCTTCATCGCGAATAAATTTCCTATAATTTTTACATAAAACTAAACTATTCCCAAGCATTTAAATCATTAAATTACAAATTAAATATTACATAAAAAAAAGGTTAAATCATTTTCTTAGAATTTTGGCAGAAAACGTATGCATTCATACTATAGAGTCTAAATTATTGAGTTAAGTAAAAAGAACACACAGTATTCATTTAATATTTTAAAACGTTGACAAAGCTACAAAATCTCAAAGCATTCTTCAGCCGAGAAGAGATAACATAAACAAACCGACGTAAACACGTAGGGTTGTAACAGTTTTACTAAGAATAGGGTCAAAGGTTATAAACATAGAGTCATTATATCACTTCTCACCTAATGCATTTGAGTCAAATTTAAGTTTAAAGAACACAATTTAGCGTTTGGCTATCTCCGTCAAGCTAGAGGCTTGAACAACGAACTCACTCACGGGAAATCATATAAATACGCGAGGCGACGTACGATCGTGGTCAGATCTTTGGCAACCCCAGTGCTAGTCGCTGGCTCTTCGGGGCCTGGAAGTCAAAGATACACCGCTCTCCCGGCTTATAGCCGCCGTCATCGTCGTGTTAACTTTTTGGCAACCCCAGTGCTGGTCGCTGGCTCTCTGAAGCCTGGAAGTCACGACTCCAGTTATCTTAACCGCCGTTAAGGGAGCACCACTTAATTAGCGATCCACCGAGTGGATGTCGAAACCTCTGTGGTCTGATCTCTGTGACCGAGGACCTGTACACTGCCTTATAAATAGGGCGTGTACACCGCCGACGCCGCCGCCAACATGGAGACGAATAATACTACTCAGGAACCCGGGGGAGAAAACCTCACTGAACTCTCCATGTGTCCGAGAATTGGTAAGAACGGCATTTAAATAATTTTTACACTGCGTTGCCATTGTCTACGTACTCGAGCTCACTAAAAGTCATTAAATTAATTTAATTTCTTTGTTCCGAGTGAAATGGCAACGCTAATCAAAGTACGACTCTATATGCTTGGGTTTCCCGGTTTTTGACCGGTGGTACCACATGATTTACAGATAGGGTGTTTCTATTATAATGCACTGCTCATTACATGTTTATTAATAATTAGTACCGTCGATATTAATTCCGATAATAGTAGTTGGAACTTTCATTCATTTTTCAAGTTAGGTCAAAATAAGATAATATACAAAAGAATTAGTGTCCAGTTGAATCTGCAATATCTGTAACTTTATCAAATTGTACTACCCATATAGGGATCAGGCTGTCACTGTCGTGTGGGTGCGGTGAGACGCCGACAACAAAAACATGCGGTTATCTGACCACGGACCTTGTCTCTCGACAGGGTTCCGGGGCCAGCTGACCAGTGTATACCGCTTAATGATTTATGGCTATCGCTCCCATAAGCGTGCTGCAGTACAAGCGACGTCTGCCAAATTAACAAACCTACGGGGTAGTTCGTTTCATGTTGGTTTAAACCTTGATTGGTGGCATGCATTCGACACACCCAAAAACAATAACGGCAGTTGCTCGTCATATGTCGGAGTTCCGCAATTTAGGAGTGTATGAGCGATGAACATGGTGAAAGTTTTCTTCAAATATTTTGGAGAGACTACTGCTGGTTCATCGTAAGAGAAACTGACACCAACACTTATAAAATGAAGAGATTTATAACCTTTCCTTACTGCAATTTTTTTCTTAACTTTTAATTTTAATTAATATTTTAAAAACATGATGTGCTATTTTTTTTTTTGGTTGCAAAATCGAATTGAGTGAATTAAAACGCTACAGATTCAACCCTTTTCATTCTTGGATATAAGACCTTGTACACTAGTGTAATTATTTCAAGTACTAAAACAATAAAGATTCATCTTCTATGGTTCAAGGCGAATAGATCAATTTTAAGTTGCTCTGCAAAGTAAATAATGCTAGTTTAAATGTAAAAATTACTAAAATGGGAACTCCTAATATTATACATAGTATATCAGTATCTAAAAAGCGCATTTTTAGAATGTCTACAAAGACTAAACAAAATCTACAAATTATAATTAAAAACAATAAATGAAGGAATTTCTTAAGCAGCTAACAAAATCCATTGATAATATCAACCAAAAAATTAATAATCCTGAAGAGAAAATAAAAACACACAATGTGAAAATAAAAGGTGTCGAACAAAAAATAGATGAATGATATCGTTTATAGGTATCTATTTGTGGCATCCTATAATGTTTCTTCTCACCTTTTTGGATATTAAGCCACTGTCCTATAAATTATTTTAAAAAATTAATAAAGAAACCTCTGTGATGAAAGGATCAGTCAGATTTTGTTTTTTTGAAAAAAAATGCTTTTTCCTATCCAAAAAATTTATCACACCTAAAAAAATATTAATGTGAAAAATGACTCTTAAATATCAAATACTGTTGATGATTAAGTATTGACGTTTCGGAAAACTCTCTGATGTGAGACATTTTTTGAACAGCAAAAAGCATTTTTTGAAAAAGCAACCTCTGACACCCTTTTGGCGCAAAGCTCATTTAACAATTTTTTAAATTAATTTATAGGATAGTGGCTTAATACCCAAAGATGAGAAAAGAAATAGATAACTTCCCACAGTAGAAAATAGTCATCAACATATTTATGTTATGGAACTACGTAAAGCAAGCTGAAAACAATGTCGCAAAGGAACTGGGCAAATTAACCCTAGTGATATTATTGAAGTCTTCACTGATTGTCTTTTCTATCATCATCAGATAATTTTGAATCCATGCATAACCAGGTGAGTAATCTTGTTATGATTTCAATAAGTACTAAAATAAGCTTGTTAAGATTACGAGAATCCAAAGCCACATATCTTTGAGGTGACAGAACGTCTTGTCAAAATTTATAAAACAAAATAGGTGATGTATAAATCTTGTAAACAAATAACAACATCTCTCTAAAGTAACAAAAAACCACGTTGTTATGTGAAACAGAAACAATCCAAATATCATAAGTTTTGATGAAAACGATGTGTTTAACACTGAAAACATTTAAATCTAAAATGATGACTGAATCTGATGGTGTTCCATCGGTCTTAGTTAAAGATTGCACTTGTATTTTTGCAAATTCGCATACGCTATTATTTAACTAATGTGTTAAAAATTTTGTCTCTCTGATATCTCGAAATGTTCAAAATAATTTCTTCCGTAGATGATTACATATTTGTACAAAATAGTCTCTCAAATATGTTTAATTGGTGTATTCAAAATAAGTTAAACTTTAATAATGTAACATCACGATATACAACTAAAACTAATCTTGTTCTGATTGATTATAGAGTAGACAATTTAGTCCTTCCTATTGTGGACCTTGTCGTAATTTTTACAAACATTTTCCGCATATAAATAATTTAGTAAATGAGTCACTCAAAACTTTTAGCTTTTAAATTAGAACTAGTAGAGATTTTTTGAAAGTTAATAATTTAAAATTTTTATGTTTTGCGTTTGTCAGGTCTAAACTTGTATATGCATTCTTAGTCTGAAACCCTTATTACAGAAATCACATTAATATTAGAAAATATACAAAAACGATTTATAAAATTATTATGGTTTAAATCTGATGGAGTATACTTGATTGTTGGTTTTCCACAATTAGAGTACTTAAATAGATTCTCTATGACCACTCTTGACAACAGTGGTGATTATTGATCATCACTAGAGTTGGCAGAAATGCGCGGCGGGGCATAGGCGTACCTACGCAGCATAATAAGAATAATAAAAGAAATTAACTAGTAACAAAAGCAATATACTGTTGCAATTTATAACAATGTATGCACAACTTACCCTCTTAACTAGTTTAATGAACTAATGGTAATGGTAATGGTAATAGTGGGGGAGGCTGACGCCTGGCAAGTAGGCCACAGACGGGCCCTTTTTACCAACCCCCAGCTGTCCCCTCAGCCATGTGCTTCTCTTGCTCCCTCATCGAATCTTTCCGACCCTCTGATGAAGGTCAGGATGTCACTCATTGCGAGGGAGCTCATCTCCTCCCTTAGAAGCGCCTCAGAACCGAAGATACTGTGTCTCAGGCGCCCAAACGCTTCACATTGTCCCAGGAAGTGGTAAGATGTCTCTTCATCACTCCTGCATCTTGGACATGTAGGGTCTTCCTCAATACCTATCAATGATAGATGCCTCTTAAGTCTGCAGTGGCCTGTCAGAACACCGATTAATAGGTTCAGAGTTTTCCGACTCCGTCCCAGCAACCAGGCTGATCTCGTCTCGATTTGTTCGGCCCCGTCACAAAGTCTCGGGTTTGCCTGCAGGCCCTGTTGGTCCTCCAGTGCGTCCTCAGTGTCTTGTGGGCCCACTCATTGAGGGCCGTTGTGAGCTGCCTTCTTGAAATACCTAATATAGGCTCAGGCCCGTGACAGGGTTCCTCGGCTCCGAGTCTAGCCAATTCATCGGCCTTCTCGTTGCCTGGAACTCCCATATGTCCCGGGACCCATACCAGTCTCACTTGTTTATGCCTGGCCAGCTCTTCTAGGGCATCCCCACACTCCTGGACGAGAGCTGATCTCGTCCTGGGGGAGCACACCGCCTTTAGAGCAGCCTGGCTGTCGGAGCAGATGTATATTATCTGTTCCGCCCCATTCCTAACCTCAGCCCTACCTGCCACCGCTAGGATGGCGTAAACCTCTGCCTGGAAGACCGTGGTGTACGAGCCTGGAGCAAAGCTCTCCTGTACTTCTTTGCCTTCCAGATATATTCCCGCCCCGGAAGACGATCTAGTGGCCAGCCGAGATCCGTCTGTATAACACACCAGAGAGTCCGGGCGGAAGTCAATTCTACCTTCACTCCACTCCCTCCCTACTAGGAAGAGTGAGAGTGTAATTCCTTTCCAACCTTAGCTGATCTTTCGCTTCTCTCACCTTCAGGGCAGAGAGGGATTTCCCTCTCCGTCAGTCCAGCAAATGCTGCGTGACCTTCAGCTCTGCCTGAACACTGCCAGCTCCCAGAATCCCGCATTCTCAGATAGGCCGCCATAGCCTCCCTCTTTATCCACGAGGGAAGCGTTGGCAGGCCTAGCAGAACCTCCAGAGCAACTGTCGGTGTCGTCCTCATTGCGCCAGTGATCCCTAGGCAGGCTAGTCTCTGGACTTTTGCCAGCTTTCGGGACGTCATCGCTCTGTCCACGCTCGGCACTAGACCACGGATCCATATTGGAGCCTAGGCCTGATGACCGCCGTGTACAGCCAGTGTAGGATCCGTGGGTTGAGGCCCCAGTTCCTACCTACCGCTCGGCGCAATTGCCAGAAGGTCGCAGTCGACTTTTTGATGACGTTGTCGATATGCGGCCCCCATGACAGTTTGCTATCTAGGGTCACTCCCAGGTACCTAACCTCCTGCACAAGCGCAAGAGGTTTACCGTACATGGTTGGTGCCCTAAAATCCTCTATTTTCCTTCTCTTGGTGAATAGGATCATCTCAGTCTTAGATGGATTGACTGAGAGACCTGTTTCGCCGCACCATCTTTCTATTATTCTACAAGCTACCTGCGTTCTATTGCAAACGACATTTAAGAAGCGGCCGGTCACTAGGACCAGCCCGTCGTCCGCATATGCCTGCGCATAAAATCCTTCCGAAGTTAGGTGCTCCAAAAGACCATCCATTATTAGACACCATAGATTGGGTGATAGGCAGCTGCCTTGTGGACAGCCGCCCCTCACCCCGACGTCCAATTGGCAGTCTCCTAAAGCAGCACTAACTCGTCTCTCTTCCAGCGCAGATTTCACCCATCTGACCAGTACTGGAGCAGTACCTCTAGTCCGAAGGGCATCGCAGATAGTAGTAGTCCTTGCTTTATCAAAGGCACCCTCTATATCAAAAAATATTACTAGGGTGACCTCCTTATGCAGGAGGGCCCTTTCTACCTTATGCACGACGGTGTGAAGGGCTGTCTCCGTGGACCTCCCTCGCCTATATGCGTGCTGATTCTTCCAACAGATATCTGTCCACTATCCTTTCCAGTGCTTTTAGCAGGAATGACGTGAGACTTATCGCCCTAAACGATTTGGCAGCTGTGTAGTCCTTTTTTCCCACTTTGGGGATGAAGACCACTTTAGCTGACCTCCAGGTCAGGGGAACATATCCCAGTCCTAGACTGGCCAAAAATATTCCTCTTAAATGCGGTAGAAGAATATCCAGGCCTTTCTGAAGCAGAGCTGGGAAGATCCCGTCTGGCCCCGCTGCTTTAAAGGGCTCGAACTCATTCACTGCCCAGACTACAGCTCCGTCCTTTACAATCTCCTCGGCAAGCCGCCAGTCAACTGGTGGCATCGGCCGCTCCGAGGGTACTGCAACGACAGGGCGTTCGCCCGGGAAGTGAACCTCTAAGAGGTGTCTTAATGACTCCTCCCTAGAAGTAGTCCAAGTCCCATCTTGCCTTCGTAGTGATCCTATTGTCTCCCTTGTCTCGCAGCTGAGTATTTTCATCAGTCTGGCGGTTTCCGGTAGGGAGTTCATTTCCCCCACAATACTGCCGCTAGCTTTCTCTCTTGCTACGCCTTAGTTCCTTTTTAAAATTTCTCCTAGCCTCCTTGAAGTCGTCCCATGAGGAATCCGTCCATCTCTTGACGGCTCGATTGTTAGCACATCTGGCCGTCCGGTGCAGGTCATCAAGCGACCTACTCCACCATCGGGCCCTGTGTACTCCCACCGCCTTGAGTGGGCAGGCTTCCTCATATGCTGAGACTATATGACTTTCTAGGCTAACTATCTTTATGTCCAATTCCTCAGGGGAGATAATCCTCCCCCCGGTTCGTCTTGAAGACTTGCCAGAGTTTAATGAACTAACTTGGTTATCACAAATTGCAGAAGATCTGTAAAAACTTTGCAGCATCAGATATGTTTCTATGGTTATCTCCGTGAGTGATGTTCACTGTGGTGAAAAAATATGCTTATATTTTGAAAACGAGCGTTCGGGATTTATTGATGTGATACAGGTATACTTAAAATAGTCTTTGAACGCACTTAACGGATCTGGGGTTACACCATCAATACCACCACAATCTGGTAAAACGGGTGTCTTCCCTTATCACACGTGCGAACTTTTCTCTAACGGGCTCATTTTTTGCGTCATCTATAGAGTGTAGCAGTCGATTTAATTCGTCCACTATTTGCAGTGACTCCGCTAACAACAACGCACTGTTTTGTAAGTTTTGTATGGCGTCATGTAGTTTTTGATAGTTCTTGTTGATAGTTTTTAAAGCTGTTTCAACGGAAATATCTTCGAATTTTGTCTGGCTTTCCTTAATAGCTGCAGCCTCGACAGTTTTTATTTCTTGTAAATATTCAGCATAACAAAAAGCTGTCTTCAATCATGTTCCCCAACCTGTAAGAATCAGCTGTGGTGGTTCGGGAATACCGAGACACTTGCTGTGAAATGTGCGAAGACGTTTAGGAGATTTACAAAACACTATTTTTGTACTTGCTATTAATGCGTCTATTTCTGAAAAATCGAATAGTTTCTGCCACAATATGTGCGCTTTACACGTAACATATACCAGCATGTACCAATTTACAACAGTGTTCTTGAAAAGAATGGCCTACCAATCGCATTTTCGCGGCACCGTCAGTCACAAACATCAACACTTGTTGACAGATCAAATTTTTTTTAATTTCTCCAGTACCACCCGCGTAATTATTTTGCCAGTACACACAGTTAGTCTTTTGCTAGCTAGTAATAGTGAAAATGTTGGTTTAAGTGGGTCCAGTAAGTACTATAACATTTATAATAGATTTTTTTTAGGATCTGTCGTCTCGTCAACACATAACCACAGCAGTGTATTTTTTAATACACATTTGATCTTATTTACAATGTCTTCGTGTACAGTTGGTATATAGTTAGGCAATATTGCGTGACTTGGTAACGTCACCTGGGGACTGTATTTATTTTATAACTCCCGAAATGGTTGTTTATCGAGTATTTACAGTAAATCGAACTTAAACTGTGTTTTCGAAGGCACGCAATTTTTTTAGTTTTATGCTGCACAGTATTTACGTGACGTATAAAAACATACTTATTCCATCACATCAGGTCTGTCTCGCACACCTTACAAATTATTGTAACACCATTATAGAATAAATCCGCTAATTCACTGATAAATTTATTCACTTTATCAACGTTTGGCCGTTTTTTACCCTTGCGCAGGTCTGACATACTTTATTATTAAATTAATATCAACAATAAAATACAACAAATAAAATTATCAACAATACAACATAAAATACAACGGAGAGGAATAAATTAGCGTGTAAACACTACGACATACAACAATGGACTAGTCTCACGGCTCGCTTCGATTTGTCCGCCAGCCGGTTATTGCCTCACCAGAATTATGAATGCTAACTTGATATCATTTTTACGATTACAGCTTCTGCTGACATTGCAAAGCAGAGTTTATAAATATATGTAACTGCGATTACCAAGGCAGATTTAGCTCATTGTTTGAACCATTGCTTGTTAATTTAAATACTAATAATAAAGTTGGTTATTTTTCGAAATTATTCGCTTTTTAAAAACGAAGTATTTAACATCAAATACGTAAATGGCGCAGTCGGTAGGATGAGCAAAGGTATTTTACGGAAAAATATCGTGAATCTCAATTCTTTATTGCTCAAAAGTTTAGAAAAGTGAAAGTTCGAGTTCCAGCCCAGCAGTGACGAATCTCCAGACGGACAGACAACGCAAACCATCGAGGTAAGTCGAGTTTAATCCTTCTGTTTCTTTCCAAGTTTCTAAAAATCATTTTAGATTCTCTCCGGAAAAAAGTAGCTATTAGGCCGTTCATTGTGAACAACTACAAGGTTTTATTTAACAAAAATAATTATCCTGTAGAGTATCAATCTAGATACACGTAATTTTAAGAGAAACATATTTTTCATTTGTTTTCGACTGAAAAAAAAAATACTATTCAGTTTAAAATATTTATTTGAAGAAAAAAAATTTCTTCAATTTTTATAATTCAACAAATACGCTCTCATAGTCTAGTGATTATTATAAGACTTGCTTATAATAATTGATACGTGGTCAGATTCCAGTATCCATCATAACGACAGGAATAAAAACAACTTTAGCTTAGTGGCAATTGATAGACTTTCTACAATTGTTAGTGTGTGGTCAGATTCCAGCACTCATCCTAAGAACAGATATTTTTAGTGACAAATATAAGATTTGCTTATATTTGTAGGTAAGTGGTCAGATTCCATTACCCTTCGTAACATATAGGTATTTTATTCATACTCGCATATCAATAATTCTAGCTTAGTGGCAATTGATAGACTTTCTACAATTGTTAGTGTGTGGTCAGATTCCAACACTCACCATAAGAACAGGCATTTAGTGACAAATATAAGATTTGCTTATATTTGTAGGTAAGTGGTCAGATTCCATTACCCTTCGTAACATATAGGTATTTTTGTTCATACTTGCATAAAAAAAAAAAAAAATGGACTCATCTTTATACAGAATTTACTCAGACAATATTCCTCTTTTTAATGGAGATAAACATCTCTTAACACCATTCATAAGAGCTTGTGAGGACCTAGTGTCCACATTTCAAAATTTAAGAGAGCTTAATAACCCAATTAATAAATGTGTAGTAAATACGATAGTTTCACGCCTCAGAGGGCACGCTTCAGAAATTATTGGCCCCAGACATGAATTAAACACCTGGCCCTTGATTAAACAAATACTGACGCAAACTTTCTCAGACGGACGTAGCGAGGACACCCTACTTAATGACCTTATGTCCACCACCCTGAATAAAAATGAAAATCTAATAGAATTTGGCTTAAGGTTACAGACTCTTAGAAGTCTACTAGTTGCAAAATTAAACGAAATTGGTGAGAATATTGAGACCAAAAGAATAAAAATCGAATACTATGAAAAAATTGCTTTAAAAACGTACATTAATAATTTATCCGGAAATACACAAATAATTGTTAAATGTAAAAACCCAAATAGCATTGAACAAGCCATAGGCTATGTCAGAGAAGAAGAAGCTGATTTAGAATTTAGAAGTCGTATGCAGAAAAAACAAGTAAATTCACAATTTTTAAAACCAAATTTTCCAAATTTACAAAATCAAAATTATAAAATGCCAATTGGAAATTTCCAAAATAATTATCAGAAACCTGTATTTCCCAGCCAACCGATAAATATTCAGCCGAGATTTATTCCCCAACATTTCCCAACAAACTCGCAAACATTTAGACAAAACACGAATAACAGTAATGTATTCAGACAAAATCAATTTAGACAATACCAACCAACACCAATGTCCACACAAAGCCGACAATCTTCTACACAAAGACAACAAAATAACTTCTCCCAACAAAGACCTTTGAATGCACAACAAATTCAAAGTAAATTTCCGTGGTTTCAACCTAAACCAACCCCCAAATATATAGCTGAAGAATTAAATAATATTTCCTCAGAAGATCCTTTCTATTTTAATGACGAAATGAAAGAACGATTTAATGAGTACCCTCCAGACACGTATCCAGAATTATACACGGACAATTTCTTAAATTTTATGCAAAATCCTGACAGCGAACAGATAAATAATGACGATGAAAATTTTCACAGTACTTCGAATACAGAGGACCAGATATAGCCCTTAACGCATATGTAAACGCGTTGCCGTATATTCAAATAAATAAACCCAATATAAAATTACTAATAGATACAGGTTGTAATGTCTCAATGTTAAGACCTAGTATTGCCGAACTATATTTCCCAGAATATATATACAAAGCCCCTTCGGTATTAAAAACACCAATGGGAAATCGCGAAGTAGTATGCAAAGCATTAATTCCTGCATTTGAGGAATTTCAAACTAAAGGTAACATAGAATTCACTTTGTTCCCATTTTCTGACTACTTTGACGGCATCATTGGACTAGACGAGTTACGAAATCTCAAGTTAACAATGGATTTTACAAACCAGGTACTATTTAACGATACAGTACAAATACCATTTCATTACAGAGATCAAAATTCACAAAACAAATATAAAATAGAAATTCCACCTCGCGAATGCCTAGAACGACCATTCCCAGTAAATATACCTTATGGAGAAATACTAATACCCGAAACTAATATTAATGGATTTTATATCCCTGAAACCCTTACGGTTGCAGAAAATTACCATGCTAGATTTGAAATACAAAATGTTACAGACAAAACTATATGTCTAGAATTTAACCGACCTTTTAAAGCCCAACAGCTACAAGGTGACCAATTTGACTTTTATCACATTGAAAACTTTATGCCCAATTATCAGACAAATACAAAAAATACAGACATGTTAAATAATATCAGAATAGACCACATGAATGAAGAAGAGAAAAATGCCATTTTAAAATTAATTTCAAACTTCCCCGACATTTTTCATAATGACGACTCTAAACTAACATTTACAAATACAGTAAAACACCAAATAAAAACGACGGACGAATTACCGATTCACACTAAAACCTATAGGTTCCCTTTTTGTCACAAAGAAGAAGTAAATAGACAGATAAATAAAATGCTTAACGACGGAGTAATTAGACATAGTCAATCCCCCTGGTCAAGTCCGATATGGATTGTATCAAAAAAAGCGGACGCCTCCGGCAAGAAAAAATGGCGTATAGTTGTAGATTATAGGAAGATAAACGACAAGACTATTGACGATCGCTACCCGATACCTAACATCGAAGACATCCTAGACAAACTCGGGAAGTGTAATTACTTTACCACATTAGACTTAGCGAGCGGTTTCCATCAAATAGAAATGGACCCTCAGTCCGTACAAAAAACCGCATTCAACGTAGAGCACGGGCACTACGAGTACCTTCGTATGCCTTTTGGGCTAAAAAACGCCCCAGCCACTTTCCAAAGGGTCATGGACCACGTATTAAAAGATTTACAAAACCGCATATGCCTAGTCTATATGGATGATATTATTATCTTTTCAACCAGCCTTCAAGAACACATATCAAATCTAAAACAAGTTTTTCAAAAACTAAGAGACGCGAAATTAAAAATCCAACTAGACAAGTCAGAGTTTTTAAGACAAAATGTCGAGTTTTTAGGGCACGTAATTACGCCGGAAGGAATTAGGCCTAACCCGAACAAAATAAAAGCCATTTCAAAATTCCCATTACCAAACACAGCAAAAGAAATAAAATCTTTTTTAGGACTATTAGGATTTTACCGCAAGTTTATAAAAGACTTCGCAAAAATTACAAAGCCACTAACGAAGTGTTTAAAGAAAGGTACTAAAATAATACATGACAATGAGTTTAAAAATGCATTCGAACTCTGTAAGACAATTCTGACCAATGAACCCCTGTTACAATACCCGGACTTCGAAAAGCCCTTTATTTTAACTAGTGACGCCTCAAACTACGCCATAGGAGCCGTTTTATCCCAGGGCCCGATAGGAAAAGATAGACCAATTGCTTACGCAAGTCGCACGCTTAATGACGCCGAACAAAATTATAGCACCATAGAGAAGGAACTACTAAGTATCGTAAATTTTACAAAATACTTCCGTCCGTATCTATTCGGACGTAAGTTCACCATCATCACGGACCATAAACCACTCCAATGGGTAAATAACCTTAAAGAACCTAACTCTAGATTAATGCGCTGGCGCTTAAAACTCATGGAATATGATTACGAAATTATGTATAAAAAAGGCAGCGAAAATAAAGTTGCAGACGCCCTATCGCGTATAGAAATACACCCGATCGAAACACAATCAATGATAGGTAACGCGGACGCTAGCGAAAACAGAATAACCGATGATTTTCCCGACATAGCTTTGGACGATTTAATAACTTTAGAAAATTCACCTATTGAACAATTAGACACAAATCCAGAGACAACACAAAAAAAAATAAACATAATTTCAGACGTCATAATAAAACAGAAAAACCCTTCAAATGAAACAGTACATTCCTCCCAATCGAACCCCACACTAAATATACCCATAACCGAACAACCGATAAATGGATTTAGGAACCAGATCATACTAAACGTAACAAGAGACTTAATAAAACCAAAAATTAAGCTTGAAAAACCTTTTAATGTTAAAGATCGAATAAAAGTGACATTGCCCATTCAAAATTTCGAAGAACATCTAGTAGAAACGTTTAAAAATTATATTAAACCAAATAAAACTTATGGCCTACTAATACAATCAAATTTTGTACACAATGTCATAATCAATTTACAAAAATACTTTAACGATAAAGCATACAAACTTATTCAAACAAACAAAATAGTTAAAGAAATAGTTGACAAAGACGAACAATTAGAAACCATCCAAAATCACCATGAGACAAAAACCACACACAGAGGTATAACCGAAACGAAAACAGCGCTAACAAGAACTTATTATTGGCCCCAAATGACTAACCACATAACGAATTATATAAATAATTGTATAACTTGTCAATCAGTTAAGTACGAAAGACGACCCCTAAATTTGAATTAAAACCGACCCCAATAGGCGAACACCCGTTCGAACATATTTATATTGACACTTTCTCAATAAGCGGACAAAAGTTCCTAATGGTAATTGACTCTTTCTCGAAGTTTGCACAAGCATACCCTATTCATTTTGTAACAACCGATATCTTAGATCAATTAATGATATTCTTTTCACATTACGGTATTCCCAAAAAAACTAACCTGTGATCCAGGTACCGAATTCAAAAATAACCTATTTTCAGAGTTTTGCAAAAAACATAACATAGTATTACATCACGTCACAACCCGACATCCAAATAGTAATGCCCCAATTGAAAGACTACACTCCACACTCATAGAAGAATTACGAGCTTTAGAACTAGAAAGCCCAAGACAAAATATAAAACAACTAATGACCCTTGCAATATTAACATATAATAATACCATACATTCCTCTACACGTTACACACCTTTTCAAATCATAAAAGCAAACTTAGAGTTCGACACGCCTTTTAACCTCTCGGAAAATAAAATAATGTCAGATTATATTGAAAACCAACAAAGAAATATGAAAGTTATGAACGAGTTTATAAATAAACAAAACAACAAGGTAAAAGACTTAACCAGACAAAATCAAGACAGAACCGAATTCCCTGTATTTAAACCAGAAACTGAAGCTTTCTTACTTCAAAATATACGTAGAAAAATAGCCCCAAAATACAAAAAAATAATAATTGATAAAGACTTAGATAATAAAATAAAAACCAAAGATAATCGTATATATCATAAACAAGAAATTAAACCAATACGACTAAGATCTAAAGAAACATTATCTGTTTCAGATGTGGAAAATACTAGTATTCACTCTGCAAATGATGCCAGTACATCTACAAATTAAATTGACACCCTTAACTAACCCCCCTACTGCCCTTCTTAATCAGTAAAGCCAAGGTAACGAATCATAAACACTCTTTTTATAAAATATATTGATTTAAATCTTTTTATCGACCCTCTGAGAGCTATCGAAACAAACGAAAGATCGATAGTACCAATGATCGACAAAAAGGATGAACTATATCCCTCAATAAACGAAATTCATAATCACTTAAACTATTTGAGAGACAAGGCCCAAACAAAGTTAAACCAAATAAAACCCTCTTTCAACTTACGTACAAAACGAGGACTACTTAATATTGTAGGAAAAGGCTCCAAATGGGCCTTTGGTTTATTAGACTCAGACGACGCGGAAAGATACGACAATGCAATTAACACCTTAGACAAAAATCAAAAAAAAGTTACACCATGATCTTGAAAACTATATTACAATAATAAAAAGTTTTATGAATGAGAGTAAAGAGACACTGAACACGGTAATAAGTAATCAGGTCGTAATCAACAAAAAGATGAGAACATTGGAAAGCAATTTGAATAAATATACACTGTTCCTAAATATTCAAAATTATCTAGACGTAATGATAATTGATTGCCAGAATATAATTGAAATATTAGATACACTCGAAAACTCAATATTATTCGCCAGACTAGGGATAATACATAATAACCTATTGCCCCTAAATGAAATAAAACAAATGAAAAATGTTATACAGGAAATCTATAAAAATGGATTACCTACATTTAAGTTCGAACAGTCTTATTTAGAAATTATAAAAGTAGAAATTCATTACATACTAGACAAATTATGTTTCATCTTCCACATACCTATAACGGACGAGAATCTATATGATTATTATCACTTATTCCCGATCCCCGTTAACAATAAAATCATTGTACCCCCAAAACCATACATCCTGATGAACTCGACAAACCATTACTACTCCAGAGATCCATGCCCGATGGTTGAAGACCTGTGCGTGTACTTTGTACAACAACCACCTTTCCAGGATGATTGTATCCCACATGTACTTAGGGGAAATCAACTTAATAACTGCCCCACTATCCAGGTGCATAAAATCACATCCACCATAGTCGAACCAGTGGACGACGCCCACATTATAATAATACCTGCAAACAAAACAAAGGTACAGAAATTATGCCCCGAAAGTGAATTTGCTGAAATAAGCGAACCACATCTAATCTACCTACCACAAAGCTGTTCGATTCACATAAATAATTATAACTTCGAAAATAATGCCATTTCCATCCAAGGAAAACCCATCGAACTCCTACCTATTAGAACAAAAAAAATGTTATCACACAACGAGTTACCCATGGTACTACAAGAAGTACACACCGATAAATTAGACGATATTTATCGCGTTGCCGAAACCACTCACCTTCAGGACTTAGAAGAAATTCAAAAGCTTGGAACTAATGATATTTTACTTTATATTTGTATAACTTTAATTATTATCATATTGTTATATATATTATACAGGTACTTATCAAAAAATAAAGATAAGATTACCCAGTTATTTGTAACCCATAATTCGAAAAATGATATCAAACAAGAAAACAAACCTACCCCTTTGTTTTCATCTTAGGGATGGACGAATTATGAATGCTAACTTGATATCATTTTTACGATTACAGCTTCTGCTGACATTGCAAAGCAGAGTTTATAAATATATGTAACTGCGATTACCAAGGCAGATTTAGCTCATTGTTTGAACCATTGCTTGTTAATTTAAATACTAATAATAAAGTTGGTTATTTTTCGAAATTATTCGCTTTTTAAAAACGAAGTATTTAACATCAAATACGTAAATCCAGAGATCTATTTATCTGCTGTTGCACCACTGAATAGCCGCACGACTTGCCAACTCTATTGATCACAGGTATTTTTATATAAAATCACATACAACCAAATTGGCTGCCAAGAATTTTTATGTAAATTAAATTTTCATGTTCTAAGTTTAAATTTCCGAAAATTTTTTATCTCTCAATTCTACATTATATTGGAACATTAGATTCTTAAATTTTCTCTCCTATTCACAATGTGTAACAACTATAACAGAAATTGTGAAAAGTTTGATATATTTCGCTGCACACTAAATTATTTTAAAGAATGTTACAATAAGTGAATCTCTGTTTTTCTTTTTATTCTTTATAATTATTTGTAATATTACTCATTTGTTTTATATTGTGTAAAATTTGTTTTAATGACTTCTTTTCTTGTGAATTTATCCTGCTCTACAATTGAGTTCACCTATTGAGCAGTGTATGGTAAAAAATATCTGAGATACAAAATGAAAATTTAAATATGAAATTTCTACTGATCCAATCGGCTGATCATTTAAATTAGATGCGGGAATAATTTCAACAAGCTGGAATTAATTTTAATCAATTTAATTGGGTCATAGAAGTCACAAACTAATTTTACACTCCCTGAGAGATTGAGGTTTTGGTACCATCTTGAAAAAATGAGAGAAAAAATTTAAAAATTTTAAATATTTGTAAATATCTTGGTTAATGTCAGCTTAACAGAAAAACAACAGTTATCAAGGTTAGAGATTGGTAAATTATCTACAAAAAATGTTGATTACATTTTTGTTGTACATACGTCTACTTGTTTAGACGCCCAAATATGTGCTATGTTGGATTTCTCAAAGTTAAACCATAATTTAATCCATGATATTTAAAAATGTCGCCTATCAGGGTGGAAGTATCATCGAATTGGAGGCGGTCGCGCTTATTATCATTATCATCAACAAAAAATTGCATTATTTCCGCTCATACATCCAAATTCAGCAATGCAATGGTATGAAAATGAAAAATCACCTTTAGATTGGGGATACCCAAAAGTGGGTAGATATTGGTCCACACTCTACAGATAAAACCACAAAGGGGTGAACTCGACTAATATTATGCGCAATTTATGCATGACCGTTAGCAGCGGAGAGGGATCCACAGTGCGCGGTTCAGCACAGCTGCAGTCTAGCTGGCTTTGTACATTATTGTAGTCAATCTTTTTTAAATATTGTAGTCGTGTATGAATTGGATGAAGACGACGAGAACCGAATAGGTAATGAAATAGAAAATGCCTTGGTGGATTCTAATCGTTCAAAGTTAACTTCGGAAAATGAGACAGATTATGGTCAAATGAAGGAACCATCGACTGAAAAACAAATGTAAGATAGCTTAGTGGACTAGGCTAATTAAATAGATTAAAATTAATTCGAGATTGTTCGAAATTATTCCCATCCACTATGCCCTCGCCGACTGGCCTATAATAATAAACAGTAGTACTGATGTTAAGAAATTAAGATATTGACACATAGGGTTCACAGTAAATGAAAAGAAGCGTTATCTAAACCAAGACTAATATAATAATACGTTTATCACATAATAGGAAATTACAGTATATTTGTGTACGAGTGATTATAATAAAACTAATAAATTATGATTATAAATTATTTATATTACGAAATATTTTTATTTCCAAGCCTCGATTTCTATCATAATCTGAAACTTGATTAACTACGATGTCACAAGGTACTTTTAAAAACAGGAGATTGTTCACCTCTGGTGTTAAAAAAAATTATCTATACTAAAAAATTAAAATTCTCAATGCAAATTTTCTAAAATTACACTTGATATGAGAGAACTAAAATAATATTGTTCATGTTTCATTTTTATTTCATATTTAAAACTATTGTTGTAATGTCTCTTTATAATTACAAAAATGTATCATAAATTTGAAGTTCTATAAGAAAAACTTTGAGAGAATTGCAAATTGCAAATCTTAACTTTGAACCAAAAAATTTAATACAAATAAAAACTGTGACTCGTCGCGAACTTAAGGTCTGCCACAGAATAACAAAATTATTATGAGAAGAGAATAAATAAAAATAAAAACAGTTGAAAATCTTAACTTCACAAAAAATATTATTATTTATTATCTAAAAAGTCTAATCAAGATTCTTGAAAATTGTTTTAATTAAAAACAGAAATGTTATTTAGAAAAAAGTTGGATTTATTTCTTGGGCCACTCTATTTTTTTGGAGTTAGAGCTACTCCTAGTCTTGAAAAGTTTGATGCAACACAAGAATAAATATACAATTTTTACTCCTCTAATCCCAATAGTTTTTAAAATAATAATTAATAGAAACCACATTTTGGGTACCACCTTCGAATGACTCTGGCGACCCCAGCATATCCGATTCCATGGTCATTGAAACTTTTCTTCATATTTTTTGGTGTAAAATCACCTCCCGAAGTATACTAATGCAATTTCCGGACACTCTGTGTAATGCAGAATCATATACATTAAAAAAATTCAGCTCTCAATATAGTGGAGCATTCCCATCATATGTTATTGGGTTTAGAATAATAATTTTAGTATAGTTGTTTTTAAATATTATTTAATTATTAATATATTATGGACGAAAAAAACTTGTTTAGGAATAAAATAAAATATTAAAGATAAATGCTTTCTACTCTGATGGCACTAGTGTTGTGTTAGTTCCCATTTAAAGCCATTACGTTATATTCCCCTGTGTTCTGAAATCAAATAACTGTAATGTGGCACTAATGGAGCCGCTGTACAAAGTAATTCGTATCCATTAGCTTTTCAATTCCATCAAAATCTATTCTGTTGCGATTTAAGTACATTTATTGCTTGTACTAGATTGCAGTTAAGAGTAATTTAAACTTAGGGATAACTAGGTACTACAAACATACATATTTGTAAAAGCGTTGAATTTTTAATGCTAAAACTAACATTAAAACAATATATATTAAATTCCTTTTAAGAATGCTTATTTATTAAAATCAAAAAGGAATAAAACAGCAGGCACTTTCGAAAACTCGACTCGCAGGTATCCAAAATTGATGAATATAATAATCCCTACATTCCTCTCAAATTGACATACTGAGTAAGAAAATCTCACATAACAAAATATCATAATACCGGGTTCATGTAGTGATATATCATTTACATATTTTTTCTGCATTTTTTGAGTATGTTTGAGCCCATAGATACTTCATTCACATTTCAAATCGACAGAATTAATAGTAACTGAAATATCTTAACTAGATTTTTTACCTTCTTTGAAACGCCTCAATCTGCAGCGGAAAAGTGTGTGACGTCATTCCAAGCAATCTCGCCCGCTGTCGCAATTAAAGCCGCATATAGACCAAGTCTGAGAACTGTTCTAGAACACTGTACAAATTATTCTCGAACAATTGACGAACTCGGTTTAGATAGATGTTCTACCAAGTTCGCTCTTGAGGCAGTACATTAAAAAGTTTGTTTGCGAACACATGCCGATCACCGGAGAGAGCTGTTGGCAATGCGAATCAGAACACGCGATTTTTTTTGAGAAGACGTTATACTCGCGAGCAGCTCTCGAACAGTTTCCGAATGATTCGCGAGCTTCTGATTTGGACTATACATTGTTTTATACATTTTCGACTGACTCTCAGTATGGATAAACACTGAATTGGTTTTTTCCTGACAAAACACATTTTTCAATTTGTTTATATTTTTCTATTCAGAACTTTCTCAGAAACCTATTATTCGTCTAATTTAGGACATTTTCTCCGAAATTTGTATCTTTCCCATCTATCAAAATGGTAGTTTTTTTTGTTACCTTTTTAAAATCCAAAAATGCGATTTAAAGCTATAAGGCGTTTTGCTGTTTTGTTGGTAAACTAATATGCTTATTTTGAATTACTCCACGTTTTATTTTTCAATTGGTCATTATTTTATAAAATATTTAGTTTGGACATCTTTTTCAAATTAAAAAGAAAAGCGTTTTTTATTTTACATTTCCCAATTGGAGTAAATTCTTACATTGAAATGCTCCTCACAACAATATCTGGGTCCTTTATAAGAATCAAATTTCTTCCTATGCCATAGCCTGCTGCCACAACTTTCTAGTATTTTCGTCATTTCACAATTAAATAAATACTTTATTAGTGGAAATTGGCGTTTCATAGTTTTTTAAGAACACCCGTAACGCACAAAACCTCAGACTACTGTATAGCGCCTGGCCACAGTTGTGTAGAGGGACGTCACAACAGAATTTATATTCGTTTTATTAAAACACTCGATTATTATCCATCATTTTGATAGAAAATTTGGATTTTTTGCGACCGATTAATAAAAAGATGTACCGTACCCTTAAATTTCGAGTAATGGGAAGCTGAAAATTATTTTCACAAGTTTTCATTAGCGAATTGATGAAGAAACAGAACAACACAATGCAAAAAATTATTTTATAAGTACTGTTCGAATATCATTGCAAACAGAGGTAAACCTTTCAATCAGTTCCTCTCTTATATCAACTGGTATGACATATGTTTTTTCTTTCATGCAATATCACGAAAAAGAATCAGAAAGAATGAGGTCTAGTAAATGAGGTGGCCAATCAATTATGGGTAATAAGCATCCAGCCATTTTAACCATCTAATTGGACCCGTGTATTTAATCTCTCTATCTCAGCTCTACCCTGTCCCACATATCTGTATGCTCTTCTTACAAAAAAGAAGCTGCTGAGACTGCAGGCGGGGAGGAAAAGTTCCTAAGGGTCTGGTATCAAAAATGCGCAGTCCAACATTTACCTTCAACTCTTGCTGAAAATGTCGAGGCCGTACGGCACGGGGATTTTCATGAACAAATCATAGAAGTTTACTACCGTCCTGCGGGTGAAAGTTCCGCCTCACAGGATTTTACACAGAAATTGATTATTTCTATCGAATTTAAAACCCAACGAGAAAAATTACCCTCCGATTCACTGTCACCAGACAGCAGACCTTGAACAGGACGAAAGTGATATGGATGTCTCTGATCGCATTTAAATTTTTTTCCGACTGATAATGTTGATATCTGCAATCTAGTGGAAGATAACCTAGCAGTCAAATAATGATTTCTATCGAATTTATGAAGCACTTGCTTATCTCTTACTCGTAATAAATTATTTTCATTTCGACCTTCGTTAATAATTATGATAAGACCATGAACTGCCAAAGAAATATGAACTTGAGAAGACTGTCCTGCTAGGTATTTTTTTATTCGGAAATCTTCATATTTTCCATTATTTTCATTACAAAACCGAAAAACAAAATAAACATCTGCGTAATTGTTATTTCTGAATTTAAATAGGGAGATACTGTTGCTATGTATTTCTTGCCTGAAGTAACTCCTATAATAACAGCAACATTTTAATTACGACCAAAAAAAAAAAAATACTTACACTGAGTTGAAAAACCGAAAAATTTTTACTTGTTTTTTTCTCTGCAACCAGTAACATTTTTAACACTCTTATAAGTATATAATAATTGCTTTTAGAGTTTGTTCCCTATAGCCTTTCAAACTTTAGAATACAGAGAGGGATGCGTCGATTTCGCCTTTAAGTAAACTATGTGTTATATCAATTTTCGAACTTTGAGCGTTTTCCAATAAATTGTACGCTACCCAAGCTATCGAATAAGGCACCTAAAGTTTTGAATATTCTTTGACAATGTTCATAGAAAATCTTTATTCCAGTTGTCCATTTAATTTATTAATAACAAAAACATAACATCATGATATTATGAACTATCTTATATTACAACAAACTTGTTTCAATCATCTTTCAAATGTAATAAAGTTTTTATGTTTTCTAATATAATTCTTTAACATGTGGTCTGATCTGAGCTACCGATATATTTTTTGTTTAAATTTCATTATTTGTTCTCTTAGATCGTTTTCAGTTAAATAATAATACACAGAAAAATAAATTAAGTCATTTTTATTAAAATCTTGTTTATGTAATATGATTTGTTTATTTCTTATTTCCTTTATAAAACCAATTCGATTTTTTTTAATGATTGATTAAGGAACATAAATTATACTTAAATTTATAACCAATATGATAGAATTTACTCAAATAGATTCTGAATTACTCAGGAAATTTGTTTACCGTGTACATCTTTTAGGGTTCATCAATAAATATATTAAAGAAAAAAAAATGACTTTCCAAATATAAGTTTGTAAATATAGTTTTCCATACTTGACCTCTTAAGAGGGCTACAATCCTTTAAGAATAAGGCATGCAAACTACTTTAAACTAGGCACCACAGTCAGATTACATTATGTGATACACAAAATAATTTAATGCAAAAATTTACATTTCATACAAAAGAAAGATAGAAGAGCAATATCTACGATGCGATTATTATCTAATTTTATTTTTTTTCACGCAATTAAGCTACCCATTTTTTTTAATGAAAACATCTATGGATTTTTAACATGAATGCTGTTGTTGTCTATAATATTTATGATTATAATACAGATAACAAACAAATCCTTTATATCAGAAAGATACAGTACAAATTGTAAACAAAACAGTAAATTCTTGATTGTTCGACCCAACCTCCACTGGCTGTAGCAGAGATTGTAGCAGTATTATGAATAGTAAATTGCTTTGTATCTTTATACTACTCTTTCCAAATCTGTCTTTATCCAGTTTGGTAATCGTTTGACGAGTAGCATTGTGGTGAAGCTTTTGAAATTTTATAAAAAGCCTGTTGATATAAATTTTTCAGTTTTGGTTAAATATTCTTGAATTTAAGATCCACATTCTTTAGATTACCATTATAAAAAGTAATATAGTTGGTTATAATCTGCATCTACCAGATGTGATTATTTTCTCTGGAATTTTAATTTCGATCTTAATTTGATAATTTGGAGATTAAGTTGTACTGAAAATGAAAAAAATGAAACGTGGCAAATGAATATTAAATTGAGTACAAAGATCTTTCTTATAAGGAATTTAAAAACCAAAGGTTGCGAGGGCCAGTAAAACAGAATGTTCCGTATTATCATTAAAGCAGGACTAACTTTCTGAAAAGCACGCAAATTAGTAGTAATTAAGGAAAATGCATAAATACAAAATTTATTTTAATAATTTGTAAAAGCATCCCCCACACAGAAGAGAATCTATTTTATTTTGTATTATTTCTTATATTAAAAAAAATTAATTTCGTGAATCAAAATTTTAGTAACTATTTTATCAAATACAAAATGGTTTAATTGAAATTTTATTTCGGCAGAAAATTGCCCAACTATTTGTTTAGCTTTTTGATCGTCTAAAGATATGACGCAAATTGCGAAAATAATAATTTGTAAAATTGTTAATACTGGGAAATTTAATGGCCCAATCTAAATAATGTTTGCTATGACAGTAGTATTTTAACAGTTAAATCTGAAAAAAATCACCAATTGCTCTAAGTTATTAATGTGACATTCTTCTTCTATATTGGACCAGAACCTATGAGTTTAACTTTCCACAGTAAACACTAAAATCATTTGTCTCAAGTATCTGCAAAATTGTTGTTTATAATAAGTTTCTTTTATTTTTGTGTAAAAGTTAATTTTTTTAAAAATTTTAGACAACAGTTATAATGCTACGAAAATTCCTTATTGGCAAAAAACACATTTTTTTGATATTACAGATGGACAGACTAGTAAAAAATGTTTTTTAATGTTTTTTTATAGCTTTTTCGTTTGGATTAAGGGTTAAAAAATCTACTATAATATAAAAGGTGATAGCTCCCTTTCATTAGACCTCTCTGTCTTTGTTTGCATAAAGTTTCAAACGCAACGGCTTCTTTTCCGCTACAGATGAACGATCGGGGTTTGCGGAAATCGAAAGATTCATATTTTCTTCAGTCTGTAGCGATATTTCTACTATATTATAAAAGATGATAGCTCCCTTTCAGCAGACCTCTCTGTCTATGCTTGCATAAAGTTTCAAACGCAACGGCTTTTTTCCGCTACAGATGGACGATCGGGGTTTGCGGAAATCGAAAAATTCATATTTTCTTCAGCCTGCAGCGATATTTCTATTTCTTAATTTCCGTAAATGAATAAGATATGAATTTTTGGAAATACCTCTGCATTTATGAATCGCGTCGCGGCTTCCTAAACGCTTTTGATTTCCATAAATAAAAAAGATATGAATTTTTTAAAATACCTCTGCATTTCGATTCGCGTCGCGGCTTACGTAGTACCAAAATCATGTGTTGTTTGAAAACGGCGACCATATTATCTGAAATTGCCACTTTTCAAACGTTCGTACCGACTTAATTTCCTTCGTGACACTGGAAATTCGCCACCTAACCTGCTTTCCGTGCCCCGCTCTCCGAATCCTACAGAAAAGTCTACTCCGGAAACTGTTATCGTTCCGCTCTGGGCGTTAGAAATATTCTCGTTTGGCCACCTTGGTCATTTTGTGAGTCCTCAAAGGCTCAAGTTGAAAGGCGGAAGGACAGCGGCGGCCATTTTACCGTTTCACCCATGTGTCTAGAACGATTTGCCAAAATACGATTTCTTAATTTCCGCAAATAAATAAATTACGGATTTTTAAAAGTTACCCCCGCATTCCGGGCGCTATCCGTTTTGTTAGCGAGAAAAACCATATAAATAACCCACGAATTCCGCGTTCCACCTAAACGTAACCATCTACGGACCCATCTTCACCCCTTTCCGTCGCCTTCAACTCTTAAATAACTTTAATTTTTTTAAAAGTCGTTATTTAAACGTCGCCTTTTTGCCAGGAGTAAACGCCCGGAGCCGTAGCCGAGCGCGTCATTTTACCAATTAATTTTATCGGAATCGGTCGAAAACCTTGACGAAAATTATTAAAGTTGCCTTCTCCGTGCCCCGAGAGCCTGCAGCGGTCTATTTCTGTCGTTTCCATAATTAAAAATGCATTAAAATCGGGGTCCGATACGGTCGGAGCCACTCGGGCGGGCTTCTCTTCTTAATTTTAAATTAAATAATATGAAATTATCTCATGTTTCGAACGTTCGTGCCGGCTTTAATTTTTCCTTCGTAGCCGCCGTCAAACCTCCTTCCCCTGACTTGCTCTTCAATTCCTACCGAAAAAAAATCACCGGCTCCGGAAGCGCTTTTCCGGTCCGCTCCGGGTGTTAATTAATTTTCTATTGGCCGAGACGAGCGAGCCTGTCAGAAAATCCAATATGGCCGAAAATTCAAGAGAGACAAAAATGTAATTAATTTTAAGAAAAGTGCAGCAAAATGTGTATAGTTTGTGTATGTGCGACGATTAAAACCTCGGAAATATCTAATTAAATTTCAAATCGTAAAGAAACTGCTAAAATCTGTTGGTATCCTTTTTTAAATACGTACCTACCTAAAGTGTCGTTTAAAAAGACAAGAAAATGACTGGAAATCAAAGTAAGTACAATTTGAAAATTTATCAAAACAGGTACAGAGGGACGGTCGTTTTGTTATTTACCTAAATAAGAAAGCGTCAGTTTCGTTTTCATTAAAATTAATTAAAATTTTGTAAACGTAGCAAATTTAAAAAAAGTAAATAAAAAATTTCATTAGCCTTTGTCGCCCACAATTTTCGTATTTTGGGATGCGATGTGCGCGGTTCATTTCCGAAAAATATTCCTCCGTACGTTTTTCGCCATAGCACGGCCCCAAACAGCATTTTTCATTTAAATTTGCCCATTTTAATAGTTCATGTTTCGAGATTTTTCGAAAAAATTTTCGTCACGAGCAGCCTCTCCTTTGCGCGCTCCTCCCCGTCCCAATTGCAGGTTCGGAGACCCCAATCTGCATCGAACGTAATTAATAGGCCCAGTCACTTCTTTTTTTATGCCGTCCGCTGGGCCACGTTCGTTTTCCGCGAAGATATGAGCATTTCAATTTCGTCACATTTGAAGTTTTCGTTTGAATTAATTTTGACGTAAGATAATTAAATTCTATGATATAATATGTGTTCATTAAGTATGTACAATAAATTTAACATACGACTATTTGAGTGATTTTAAGACAAAAAGTTCATATAAACATGGGTCCGCAAATGCTTCGATACAGGGCGTTAAACTTTTTTAAAAAATTTGGTTTTTCGTAAATATCTTAAATATCCGTTACTCAAATTTGTTGTAATTTGGCAATGTTATTTGTAGTGTTAAGGGGCTAATTAAGCACTAACTTGATAAAACTTATTAAGTCGAGTGGCGTCCCGAGCGGCACTTTAACGAATATTTTTGACAAGAAAATGTACGCCACTGACTATTTTGTAATTTTTATACATTTTTTTTTTTGGGTTAAGCAACTAAAAATACAACTTTTATGTCTCTTGAATTTTATTCGGATCTTGCTTAGTTTTCGAGACAAAAAATTAAATTCATTTAAGTGCATATCACTGGACCACACAAGAAACATGGGGAAACGTAGGAAATAATCAAGAGTTGCCTTGGAAAACGATTGCAGCATTTGGCAAACAAAATGATAGCTGTTGTCAATTTATTAATCTATTAAATTGTAATTTTTGTTAAAATCGAAATCTAAACGTCAGCAGATTCAAAGATATAAAAGCCAACATTTGTAATCCAAAGTTAGTCTTGCTTTACCTCATACAAGGTATACCGTAGTTTACGTTAGTTGTAATTAATTAAGAGAATACCAAGCTTGGTTATTCTCTCAAATGTTATAATCGCTTATTTAATAAAGTTGTTCAATTTTTTTAAAAAGTGTTTTCTGCAAACGTTCTCGTAACAAATTTGTCGCAGTCGATGGGATATCTAAAAAACGCGAATTTTTCAAAATTTTTAAAATCGGGAAATAAAAATAAAAATTCATGGTGGATTCCAATTCTTTAAAAGAAGAATCAACAACAGAAAATACATTTTTCCAATATTTTAAAGAAGAAACAGAAGTAAGAAAAACAAGTCAAGAAAATTTTTAATTAATGGAAAAACGTACGAAAACTCAAGAATATAAAGAAGAACACAAAGACAAACCAAGGGACAGAAAAACCTTTGAAGTAAATAAATCACAAGGCTATAAAGAAAAGGAACCAATTAAAACAAACAAGACGACTGAACAGACAGTCCAAAGAAAATAAAAATTCCTCTTATTAAAACATTAAAGGATCCATTCTCATCTTAAAGGTTGGTGTCCTCGACATTGAAGAAACTCCCTGTGGAAGGAACACCTGGTGACATCCCTGGCAGCGGAAACTTCAGCGGACTTAGGCTTTCGAAGTAGCATTCAATTTTCACAAAATAAATCTGACATGGAAATTCTTTTAATGTAAGTAAATATTTTTGAATCATTCTATCTTTGCTTATAGAATAATTATTTATTAGTGATTTTAAGTTTGATAATAATGAGAAATATATTTTAAATAAATAAATCATAATATAATAAATAAAAAAAGGGGAATAAAAGTTCTGTTGAGAAAAAAATCTTTATAGAAGTAACCTATCGAATGTGCATAGATGATCAAGTAGTTCTGTTAACTTTATATATCAAAAATAAACTACGAGGTAAAGCAGTTCAAATAATAAATTCATGAGATACACAAACTTGGGCAGAAATAAGACAATTATTAACTACATTTCGGCGATTCTCGAGATTTAACTTCATTAATACAAGATTTACAACGAATACATCAATTGTCTAATGAATCTCCTTTAACTTTTGTATCACGTTTACAAACTCACAATGCTAAAATGCATGCTTGTATACAGCAACAAAATTTAAATCAAGAACAGAAAATTGGACAACAACAATTGATCGAGCAAATGACTCTTAATATACTTTTAACTGGACTAGAACCGCGATAAGGACAAATAATTAGAGCTGGAAATCCTCCAGACATACTAACTGCATCCATGAGAATTCGAAGGGAGTTAGAACTTTTTATTTCGAAAAACAAAAATTTCAAAGACCCGGAAATGTAAATAATCAGAATAGAAAAATAACAAATTCTTATAATTTACAACGAAAAATATGTTCATATTGTAAAGAGAAAGGATACATTCTTAATGAATGTAGAATGAGACAAAATCAAAATTTTCAAAATCAATCGAGAAATTTTTATCCACAACAACAATTTCAAGTAAGACAAAATTTTCCAATTCAACAAAATCAAAATCAATTTTCAAGACCACAAAATTTTAATCAGAACCAAAATCAATCCCAAAATCGACCTAATGTAAATCAACGACCTCAAAATAATCAAAATTATTTTCCACAAAATTCTCAACACAGATATCATCATGTAAATGAATATGAAAACAATTACCAACATGATTTTAATGAACGAAATTTTTCTAATGAACAAACAGATCAAAATTTTCGGTTAACTCCATATCTAGAAGGTGGGTCACCTTCGGAGTTGCACCAACGAATTTTTCAAACAGAAAATCAATTACAAACACTCAAATTAGAGAGCCCAGACGAACAGAAAAAAATTTATTGACTGTTAATTCCAATAATTTGTATTATATAAAAGATATAACAAATACTTTAAAAATTTTAATTGACACGGGTGCGGGACTTTCAATATTCAAACCAAAAACTGTCGAAAAATATTCACAAAGATATCCAGAAAATTTAGTAATTCAAGGTATAACTGATCAATCAATTTTCATAAATCAATCAACTTACATATATTTTAATACTGGTGACCCACATAAAGTTTATATTTGTAATTTAGACATTGAATTTGACGGTCTTTTAGTCTTAGAATTTTTAGAGCATTGTGATGGTATAGTTGATATAAAAAATCGAAAATTAATTATAAATTTTAAAACTGTCCAATTATTTAAAATGGGAGAAGAAGAAAATCAAAACAAAATTAATCAAGTACCGAACTCAAAAATAAACCAAAATGAAATAAATCAAAATGAAATAAATCAAAATGAAATAATTCAAAAACAAAATAATTTTACAAATACAATTCTAATTGAACCAAGAACTGAAAAAGTAATTAAACTAAAATGTAATTTAGTCAATACAGAAGCAATTCTAATAGCACAAGAAAAAGATCGAGTTTATTTACCAAATCCATTACTAAAAATAAATCAAAATGGGGAATTCATCACTACAATTTTAAATGCAAACTCAATTACAAAATTAATTGATTTTTCAGAATTACAATTTGAAACAATTTCAAATTCACAACCAATTTTAGATTTTAATAAACAAAATTTTTCTATCATATGGGTCAATACCCATATGATAGAAAAATTCAAATAAAAAATCTTTTACGGCTTGAACATTTAAATGAGGATGAAAAAGCATTAATCATAGATGTTTGTTTAAAATTTCCAGACATATTTTATATCGAAGGCGACAATTTAACGTTTACAAATGAAATAAAACACAATAAAAACAGGCGACGAAAAACCTATTTATACAAAATCATATCGATATCCGTATGTACATAAACATGAAGTAAAAAAACAAATATCAGAAATACTTAATCAAGGAATTATTCAACATTTGGTTTCACCATGGTCGTCCCCAGTGTGGGGACAATATTTACAAATTATATCCTATTCCCATTTTAGACAACAGAACCGGACTTCATCATATTTTAAGTATTTCACAAAAATACATAGCAAAAGATGATGATTCTTTGATGTTTATACCAATGACGAATTTAAATAATTGTAAAACTTTAGATCATCATACAAAACTTTGTTCAAATGTATTACCATATCCAACTGATAGTGACTCAATTTATGAAG
Organism: Rhamnusium bicolor; assembly: GCA_029963845.1. Taxonomy (NCBI): domain Eukaryota; kingdom Metazoa; phylum Arthropoda; class Insecta; order Coleoptera; family Cerambycidae; genus Rhamnusium; species Rhamnusium bicolor. Next base: position 589,118 of record JANEYF010004182.1, read on the forward strand.
CTCAAATATTAAAAAACCCAATAATTTTACCAAAAACATGTCTTCAAACTTAATACTAGCAAAAAATTATAATATACAAGAGTTAGAAGAAAATATTAGTCCGATGGTGGGTTGCCCTAGGTGGGAGTGGTAACAAAAGCACGATTAGCTTGATGTTTAGAATCAGTCTTTAGTAGAGAAGAACGGGGTGTGGGTTCGGAAATGGGCGCCAGATCACTTAGTATGATCAGAAAGAAGAAAAAGAGGTTAAAACAATTGAAATTTATTGCAACAATATGGCAAAAAAACGCTTGGCAGTAATATCTCCAGCTAGAGTACAAAATTTATGCTAAACACCAATAAAATGAATAAACATTATTTAGGGATGTATGTGCTACATTAGCAACAATCCTAAGCACTAAAATAATTAAAAATATAACATACCTTAAAGGTCATCGGCTAAAACACTAGTTGCCATTAGCACCAATTTTATTAAAGAGGTTAAATATTAAATTTTGTTAAATAGGTATGTTGAGAAAATGTTACTTGCTAACATTTTAAACATAGAAAATATTTAAAATAGGTATACGAAACAATACTACCTACTTAAACACTGAAAATAGTTACCGTAACTAACAAATAAATAATAGGCCAGGGGACATATTATCATACATCTAAATTTTGTACATGACCAACTCTACTTAATTACTAACAATTAAATCATCGAAAAATATTTAAGGCAAATAACGCATAAATAATATGCAGGGAGATATTAACGAATAAACAAAATGCCATAAAATTATTCACTTATAGCTTAACTAAAAGACAATAAAAGACAATAAAACTCAATTACAAAATTAATTGATTTTTCAGAATTACAATTTGAAACAATTTCAAATTCACAACCAATTTTAGATTTTAATAAACAACATTTTTCTATCATATGGGTCAATACCCATATGATAGAAAAATTCAAATAAAAAATCTTTTACGGCTTGAACATTTAAATGAGGATGAAAAAGCATTAATCATAGATGTTTGTTTAAAATTTCCAGACATATTTTATATCGAAGGCGACAATTTAACGTTTACAAATGAAATAAAACACAATAAAAACAGGCGACGAAAAACCTATTTATACAAAATCATATCGATATCCGTATGTACATAAACATGAAGTAAAAAAACAAATATCAGAAATACTTAATCAAGGAATTATTCAACATTTGGTTTCACCATGGTCGTCCCCAGTGTGGGTAGTACCTAAAAAATTAGATGCATCGGGAAAACAAAAATGGCGTGTTGTTATTGATTACAGAAAAGTAAATGAAGTAATTGTAGATGATAAATATTCTTTACCAAATAAATCAGATTTGTTAGATCAATTAGGACATTGTCAATACTTTTCTACTTTGGATTTAGCTTCAGGTTTTCATCAAACAGAAGTAGATCCAAAAGATGTACAAAAAACTGCTTTTTCGGTAGAAAACGGTCATTACGAATTTTTAAGAATGCCGTTTGGATTAAAAAATTCTCCTTCGACTTTTCAAAGAGTAATGGATCACATATTAGTAGGGATTCAAAATGAACGATGTTTGGTATACATGGATGACATAGTTTATTCGGCAACTATTCATGAACATATTTCTCGACTAATAGAAATTTTTAAGAGACTAAAACATGCAAATTTAAAACTACAACCTGATAAATGCGAATTTTTAAGAAAAGAAGTAATTTATCTCGGACATGTTATTACAAAAGATGGTGTAAAACCAAATCCACAAAAAATAGATTGTATAAAAAATTTTCCACAACCAAAGAATCAAAAAGAGATTAAATCATTTTTAGGTTTGGCTGGTTATTACAGACGATTTATTTCTAATTTTGCCAAAATTTCAAAACCACTTACAAAATTATTACAAAAAAATATTCCATTTAACTTTGATAAAGAATGCGAAAAATCGTTCAATGAACTAAAGGAAGCACTAATGACTTCTCCAATTTTAATTTATCCAAATTTTGATGAGCCATTCTTATTATCAACAGACGCTAGCGCATTTGCTATTGGCGCTATACTCTCATAAGGACCCATAGGTAAAGATCTACCTATATCTTATGCATCAGGAATATTATGCCCAGCAGAATCGCGTTATTCAACCATCTAGGGAACTATCAAGTTTAGTATGGTCAGTTAAATATTTTAGGCCATATCTCTTCGGGAGGAAATTTAAACTAATCACAGATCATCGCCCTCTTACGTGGTTATTTTCAGTAAAGAATCCAGGCAGTAGATTAGCACGCTGGAAATTAAAATTAGAAGAGTATGACTATGAAATAATTTACAAACCCGGAAGAATAAACAAGAATGCAGATGCACTTTCAAAAATCAAGATAAATCATTTAAGTGATCAAGATGAAGAAACTGAGGAATCTGTTCAAGAAGACGAAAATCAAGCACAAGACGAAGAAACTGAAAATAGAAGTGAAACTCAACAGGAAAGTAAAAATGAAGACCAAGAAATAACACCAAAAGACCTTACAAAAGAATTCCATACTTTTCAACATTTATATGAAACAAAATCTCTAATTGATTATTCTAAGATAACATTTTCAAATACTCAACTATTAGACAAATATAAGAATATTATAACATTTTTCCAACAGAATAATTTTAAAAATTTTCCTTATGAAATAATTGAAGACATTTTTGAAGAAAATCCAGATTTTGAGAATAACAAAATTAACATTTGTTCTAGTAAAAAAAGTAAAAAGTAGAAAGTATCACATAATTCTTTTACCATCAAATAGTGAAGATGTAAATTACAATTATTTGTAACAGTTTACAAAAATCAAAATTAAATAAATGAATCAAAAACATATCATGTTGAAAACAATTTGAACTTATCCACACTAGAAATCCTTTCATTCATTTTAGCAGAAAAAGAACTAAAACTAGTTATTTGTCAGAATATAATAGAAATTCCAGATGATGATCAAAGACCAATAATTTTAGATCAATATCACACAGGAAAAGGCCATTTGCACCGGGGAATTAATGAAACAATAAGACGTATAAAAGAAAAATATAATTGGCTCGGTATAACTAAAGATGTAGAAAATTTCATAAAAAAATGTGAAACTTGTCAAAAAATGAAAATATGTCGTAAAAACCTTTACAGCCCTTTAGTCATAACTGAAACTCCAAAAACTCCTTTTAAAAAAATTAATGTTGATGCTCTTGAAATACCAACGAAACATTACATTTTAACAATTAGAGATGAATTAACAAAATTCACACAAGCGTATCCTTTAGAAAATAAAATGGCAAAATTAATCGTTAATACACTTTTAGTTTACTTTCAGCATTATGGCACTCCTCTCAGAATACATTGTGATTCTGGTAGAGAGTTTGAAAATTGTTTATTTAAAGATCTATGTAAATTATACAATATAAAAATTACTTATTCCAATGTAAATCATCCACAATTAAATGGTTCATTAGAACGCTTTCATGCTACTTTAATCGAAATGATACGAGCGCATAAAACGGAAAATCCAAATGAACATCCCTTAACAATTTTACCATATGCGACAACATGTTATAATAATTCAGTCAACAAAACTCACGGATTTACCCCATATGAATCAATATTTGGGCATACTGTTGGTAGACCCCCTGAAACTTTGTATAATCAACAAGAATTAATTACGAAATATGTGCGAGACGTAAATAATAGAATAACTTATTATTATAAATTAGCTCGCACAAGAACCGATTTACAAAGAGAAAAATCAAAAATACGTTTTGATAAACATATTTCAGAAAGTACCCCGGACTATAAAGTAGGTGACAAAGTTTATGTGAAACAAAGTCAAATTAAAGACAAACTACAAAACAAATTTAATGGCCCTTATGAAATAAAAGAAATATTTAAAAACTCTGCTATGCTTTACAATCCAAAAACAAATCGTAAAGCTAAAATAAACTTTGATAGAATGAAACCTTATTTTGAACATTAAATTAAAATTTTTTTATTAATTGTAAACAAACTAAAACATTGATTTATTTTCAGGCTTATTGTTTTTACCATTGTAATTACTCCAATTCGGAATAGCGCAGTACAAAACCAGTACGTGCTTAAACCTATAAATAATACCATTGGGATTTATTACCACGAAGAAGAATATTTAAAAGTTTCAAATGACAAATGGACCTTGTTAGTTTATCGAGATATGTTTACTATGAGGAAAATCCTTGATCATAATAACAATATTTTAAAAAGTTTAATTAATATTGTTGACGTTGAAACAAATATACGTACACAATTATTTTATTCTGAAGTACAAACTCATATAAGTTTATTAGAACAATTTTCAAATTCATTAAAATTAAAATATGAGAAAATTTTCGCAAACACAAAACGTTATAAACGTGGAATTTTAAATGGTATCGGAACCATTAGGAAAGCAATAACAGGAAACTTATACGCTTCAGACGGCGAATTTTATACAGAGTGTATCAACAAATTATTAAGTGATGAACATCAAATGGAAAATTTAATGAAAAATCAAATTTCAGTAACCACCACTGTTATAAAAACTTTCAGTGACACTATTCAAAAATTACGAATAGATGAACAGACTTTTAATGATGATATACAAATAATACAAAAATCTATTTTAAATATTTCAGACTCTATAGGATTTTTAAATTCAAAATTAAAAGTACTAGAAATTTGTGAAAATTTAATGGAAAGTTACGTGTACTTAGAAAATGAGTTAAATGATATATTAAATGCAATAACTTTTGCTAGAGTAAAAATAATTCATAGTTCAATCATAACCCCGAAAGATTTAGTTTTATCATTGCAGCAAATTTCCCAGTTTACAAAAAAATAATTTGCCTTTAACAGCATCAAGTGCAAAAATTGCAGAATATCTTGAAATAATTGAATACAAGCTTTTCAAACAGAATCAATAATTATTTTTATATTAAAAATTCCACTAGTAGAACCAGAACTCTACAATATTTACAAATTATATCCTATTCCCATTTTAGACAACAGAACCGGACTTCATCATATTTTAAGTATTTCACAAAAATACATAGCAAAAGATGATGATTCTTTGATGTTTATACCAATGACGAATTTAAATAATTGTAAAACTTTAGATCATCATACAAAACTTTGTTCAAATGTATTACCATATCCAACTGATAGTGACTCAATTTATGAAGCTCAAATATTAAAAAACCCAATAATTTTACCAAAAACATGTCAGTCAAACTTAATACTAGCAAAAAATTATAATATACAAGAGTTAGAAGAAAATATTAGTCCGATGGTGGGTTGCCCTAGGTGGGAGTGGTAACAAAAGCACGATTAGCTTGATGTTTAGAATCAGTCTTTAGTAGAGAAGAACTGGGTGTGGGTTCGGAAATGGGCGCCAGATCACTTAGTATGATCAGAAAGAAGAAAAAGAGGTTAAAACAATTGAAATTTATTGCAACAATATGGCAAAAAAAACGCTTGGCAGTAATATGTCCAGCTAGAGTACAAAATTTATGCTAAACACCAATAAAATGAATAAACATTATTTAGGGATGTATGTGCTACATTAGCAACAATCCTAAGCACTAAAATAATTAAAAATATAACATACCTTAAAGGTCATCGGCTAAAACACTAGTTGCCATTAGCACCAATTTTATTAAAGAGGTTAAATATTAAATTTTGTTAAATAGGTATGTTGAGAAAATGTTACTTGCTAACATTTTAAACATAGAAAATATTTAAAATAGGTATACGAAACAATACTACCTACTTAAACACTGAAAATAGTTACCGTAACTAACAAATAAATAATAGGCCAGGGGACATATTATCATACATCTAAATTTTGTACATGACCAACTCTACTTAATTACTAACAATTAAATCATCGAAAAATATTTAAGGCAAATAACGCATAAATAATATGCAGGGAGATATTAACGAATAAACAAAATGCCATAAAATTATTCACTTATAGCTTAACTAAAAGACAATAAAAGGCAATCAAAAATATTCACTAAGGAGTGAATAGTAGATTAGGCACAAGTAACGTTACGCGTATGACTTAACTACTTGTCTAAAACTATATCCTCGATAAAACAAAATGGAGGGTACAGTAAAAGTTAAAACTACTTTTCGTTCTTATTGCATGAGTGCTGACTTTACACTATTCCTATGGTTCAAAAAACATTAATGGTCTAGGGAAAGTCACTGTACTATCAAGATTTAACAACTAAAATCATCCAAAATAGAAAAAAAAGGTATTTATCTCACTGGGTCTGAGTTACGAACTGCTCCAACCAGCTCGTCGGAGCCTAGTTCTTCAGTAGAGAATCCTGCATTTCATGATAATCTCCATGACTACCATCTTGCAAAATCCAGCGATGCTGACGAAACTCCCACCAAATATTAGCCGTCATGTGACCAGTTTGGATGCAAAAAAATAACTTCACGAGTCAATCACAAATACCTTTTCAGCAATCCCTTGAAACATTAGAAAATTTCGATACACGAAATTTGGAACCATAAATTACAACTGTAAAGTTGAAAGTCCAACGGTAGAGTTAAAAAAACGGTGACGTTAAAAAAACGGTGCATTTGAAATCAAAACGGACATGTTGAAATCCAAACGTAGTTGAAATTAAATCCCTCAAGTTAAAATTTAAACGGCCACGTTGAAATTAATGCGATACCATTGAAAAAACTGTACCATTGAAAATAATGCATTTCCATCGAAAATAATGCAGTGCCATCGAAAATAATGCAGCACCTTGAAAATGTACCATTGAAAGTAATGCAGTACCCTGAAACTACTGCAGTACCTCGAAATAATGCCGTACTCTTGAAACTAATGCAGTACCATGAAAATACTGCAGTACCTCGAAACTTTAAAAAAAGTAAGATGGTTACGGCAAGCTCACCTCATATTTATTAAAATTCTAAACGCATACCTTATTGGACTTAATAAGGTTTCCTACAACAATAATGTGGAAATTACTATTCAATCCATACTTAAAGATGCGACTTAACAAATCTTGTTAAATCAAGGTAATGATTCCACACCACGTGTGCAGTACAGCAGCTCAAACGGAAAAGAAAGTCCACCACCTGGTTCCTTTTCTGATCGTTTTCCATGTTCAAAGTGAACCTAGCTACGCAAGAACCACTGCGCCCGCGCCGATGATATAGATAAATATTGATGACTTGACTAAGTTTCAAGAGCCTACCGAAAGGTTGGGAAATTAAGGAAATTATTGTTAAGGAAAAGCGAATTTTCTAATTAGGGGCGAAAACTAAAACAGCTCTAAGCTTAACATTTCTCTCAATTTAAAGAATGCCATCTAGTGCTTAGTACTAGTAGGTCATGTGACTCTGCCTTGAATACAGCAAAGTTTGACAGGAATTCTATCCAGTGACAGCAGTTTTGCCAGCACTGTACCGAAATCCCACCAGATAAAGACGACGTTTGACACATGTTTCTAAAACAAATTTATTTTTATACCAGAAATTAAATTTCAGTAAGAGAATATACAAACTACACTCCAATATGGACAAATACGCAACCAATACGAGCACTAGTAAGCCAGTATTATTTTCATCAGTCGTCATCCAACCTGTTTACCCCATTATGTTACTGGGTTATGTAGGTTATAAAAATTTGTATTTTTATTTTTCTTTCAATCTTCTAGGTATTCTAGAACAACAATTGCAAAGAAATACATCCACAGTGTAGAAATATAAGACGATGAATGGAAAACAGACACGGCATGATGCATTGTTGACCATATTTAAGTGACGAAATGTTAATGTTTGTATGTTTTAATACGTCTAAACTACCTTTCCTTGTGTGATTATGATTCGGAATAACTTGAGAAATATGAAAGCTCTGATTCCCCACTTAGGAGAAGATGTACATCCAGAGTACGTCCAGCTGAATACGTTGCCCAAATTAGCGTCGAAGGCTAGTTACCAACAAAAGTGAAATGAAATGTTAATAACTATATACAATAATGTCCCAAATACCCATTTATAAAGCTGTCAGAAGATGTGACTTTTAAATTACAACATTGTAAAAGAAGTGAATAAACAAATTTGCCTAGTGGCTTATTTATGAATTTGAATACAGGGTGTTTCAATATTATTCAGCAATTGATTTTAAAATATACTTTGCAATGACAAAATAGTACAGTTACCTTCCATTAAATTTTAGAAATAATAATAAAATTTGACTATTTTTTAACTTGTAACGTGGAATGAAAGTGGAACCGTTACAGGTTCTTTTTTGACTAATTTATGTCTTTATTTTTCTATAATGCAATACTGCAAATGTTCTCGAAATCTAAACGTCAGCAGAATCAGAGATATAAAAGCCAACATTTGTAATCCAAAGTTAGTCTTGCTTTACCTCATACAAGTTATACAGTAGTTTATATTAGTTGTAATTAATTAGTATATATATATATATATATATATATATATATATATATATATATATATATATATATATATATATATATATATATATATATATATATATATATATATATATATATATATATATATATATATATATATATATATATATATATATATATATATATATATATATATATATATATATATATATATATATATATATATATATATATATATATATATATATATATATATATATATATATATATATATTGTAATGAATCATACGCATTACTACAGTTTCGGAAATTCCCGTTAGTCTTGTGCTGTCGCGCACTTCCTTCGACAAATGATGAATCACGCAGATGTTCATTCCTAGAAGTTTCTGCAATTACCGTTTGGCAGGTGCTGCCACGTACTTCCTGCCGCCATGAAATATTGACGTCACCAAGGCCAGGATTTTGATATAAATAGAATGGCCGTAGCCGAGGAAAGGCATTCAGTTTTCTGCTGACAACTATCTTCAACATGTTGAGCTGGGTAGTTGAGGAGTCTTGAGCGTGTTGAGCTTGACTCCATTTGGTTAGAAATCAGAATCCGACGACGACGCCGCCCGGCTGAATGTCTGGTAGCATCTTGGGGTTTTGAGCGTGCTGAGCTTGACCTCCTGGTGTTGGTAGCCATTTGCCGCTCTGCACCGGCGTCACCTGTCTAGTAATTATTTATCACCGTGAGTCTTCAGCGTGTTGAGCTGGGCCTACTGTTGGTAAATAGTTGCTAAACCAACCTCCGTCACCAGTCTAGTAATTATTTATCGCTGTGAGTCCTCAGTGTGTTGAGCTGGGCCCACTGTTGGAAAATAGGTGCTAAACCAACCGCCGTCACCAGTCCCCTAATTATTTATTGCCGTGAGTCTTCAGCGTGTTGAGCTGGGCCCGCCGCCGTTAAATAATTTTCGAACTTACTATCCTAGATGTTTTACTTCAGTGCTTGGAGCTGAAGCCCACCGTCACCGTGCATTCACCGAATTACACTCCCCGTAAATTAATTTCACCGATGTAAATAATATTTGTTAACTGTACTTGACTTGGACCTGATTTTAGGTTTATTTAACTTCATGTTTTGGATAAATGTTACTTTAATAAAATAAACTTCGTTACGAATACTTTGGGCTTTCTTATTTACTACTAACAGGAGTCCTGGATTAATTCTCCAAACCAGCTATCCGAAAGCAAACACTGTTACGACGCCCAAACATACTTCGCTACATATTTTGGGCGTCCGAACAGACACCGTTACATAATTTGGCGCCCGAGCAGATTTCAGACAGGTTTTAGTTGTAGAGAGCCCAGAAAGTATTTTGTTATAGACTAGAAAGACCAGTACTTACCTTTTCTTCTATATTGATAATAATACCTTATTCTAAACATGAGTATATCTGATACAGAAGGCGCAGATGCGACCGTAGGTTGGATTTATAAGCTCAAAAAAGAGAGTTACGTGCAGAATTAACCAAGTATGGACAAATTGAAACCGGAACTGTCGAGGAGTTACGTGCAAGATTAAAAAATATTGTATATGGAAATAAACCGAGAATAGAAATTTCTCCGCCGTATGCCGTCCCAGAATCGCCTCTGGGTGCTGTATTAGACCAAGTAGGTAAATGAAATGTACATTTTGATGGGAACAAAGACGTATTTTTTATTTTTAGAACGGGTCGAAGAATTACAAGAAGGTTACAACTTTACCAATGAACAAATACTCCGAGCACTACCTGAGTTGGTACAAGGCGATGGTTTATTATGGTACAGAAATAATAAAACATACTGGACAAATTGGGAACAGTTCATACTTAACTTAGAAATTTGCTTCGCACCCTCACAATACCAGCTAGACTTAGAGGAAAAAGCAAAGTCTCGCATCCAAGGGCAAAATGAAAGTGTAAAAGAATACGTCATCGCTATACAAACATTACTAAGGAGTTTAGGTAATGTATCACCAGAAGAGGAACTTCACAGGATCTATTCCAATTTAAAAACGGATTACAGAAAGTACATCCGAGGACGATATTTTTTTGCACTAATCGAACTTATAACTCTCGGAGCAGAGTATGAGTCCATATGTAAAGAGGAAAATAGTAATAAACGTCCGTCATACACACAAAACAATATCACAGTACCTAAAAATCGTCCACAAAATTATTCATATGATAATAATTACAGAGGTCGTCAACAAAATAATTCTTGTAATAATAACTACGGACGTACATATTCCTCAAACTATAGATACACTGGCGAACAGTCAGAAAATTCTAGGGAACAAAATTATACAAATCGAATCACACATGAACCAAACATTTTCAGACGCTATATATCCGAAAATTACACTAGAAATACGAGTTGCTGGCGATGTGGGGGCACTAATCACAGCCGTAGGAATTGCAATAACACACCTAAAAGATTTTGTTCATATTGTGGCCGTCTAGATGTGTTAACAAAAGATTGTAAGTGCAGAGACACGGGAAACGAGCAGGTGACCTTGCCAAATCGAGGACAGCACGGTCACCAGACGTAAATACCTCACCACAAACAGCTGTTGATACCGACGTAGCAATGACCAGTGTGTCCGATTACCGCCTGAAAGATCCACTGCAGATTGGTGACAAGTGGTTCGATGCGTTGATCGTTACTGGTTCTGCACGCTCGTATATAGGTGGCTCTGTGTGTACTCTATGATCCAAAATATTTTAAGAAAATCTCCGACAAACGACTCAGTGTTAAATTAGCAAATAGTACAGAGGTGCAGATTAACAAGGAATATGAAATAAATTATTCCGTGGCTGGAAAACAGTGGATTGATACGTTTCTGTACATGTTGCAACTAACTTATCCTGTTAGGAATAGATATCCTAAGAACAAGACAATTTTCAGTAGATTTGACTTCACTTGAAATTAAAATAATGGGACATTCAGTAAATACCAGTTCCAATAAGGAAACAATTGTAACATTAGCTACCGTCACCGAACCGACAGTACCTGAAAAATACCGACTATCAAACTTTTTACGTACCGAATTACCGAAGTTTCAGAAGGTTAAAGGCGTGACCTTACTAACAGAACACAAAATTAGACTTCTTGATACCACTCTCATTAAACAAAGGCATAGGCCCCTAAACTCTCAATATATTGCCAGAAGTCTGGCCTATCCATTTCAGTCGTTTGTTAAAATCTATTCGAGCAGCATGTCTTCTCCAGTTATAACAAATTGCGTATCTCCATTACCACCACCCACTGGGAATTTATACATCTGTTATACTCCGCCTGCGACCAAGACTACGACAAAGAAGAGAAGGTTCTCTCCTAATAGTTCATTTACTGCTATCCGAAAGGAGATATGGCATCCGGACATAATATCTCCTCTCCCAACGACTCCTGAACCGGTTCAAAAAGAAGTAACAATGTCATCACCGGCGGGCCAGAGCCCGCCCGTTATACTAGAATTATACACGTCGCCTTTACAGAAGGTGTCGTCTCCATTACCATCCACCGTCCGAGAAAAGTTAAGAGACCTTTTCGGACCAATTATCAAAAAGAGATGAGAATTCACGTTTTAAAAATTTGTCATCTATTTGTTTAAGATCTTGAACGGAGTTTATTTTTGATAAAATATTGTGCATACATTTTGTTAAACAATTTATAATAGTTTCTTTATTAATTTCTATATTATCAGCTTTACCCCTAATATTGGGAGGGAGTGGTTCAGACGGTCCCAAAACAAATGGGAACATTGGGAGGATTTGAGAGGAATGTAATGGAGGAGTGTTAATTTTTCTTTTTTTAATAGATGGCCTGCTGGTATAATTCGGCTGAAAATCTAAACGGTTGAATTGAAGGTCGTATTGAGTCGTATTGATATTACTGGAAGAAGGTAATCTTGGGAAGTTTATATCGTTGGTTTCCAGATTGTTTAATACTTCATATCTATTTTCAGATGCAAAGAGGTTAGAATATGATGTTTCTATAAATTTTTTTTACCTCTGGATATGAAAAATTCGCGGAAGCCATAATAATATGTTTCTTTATTTTGTTTTGTCTTTGAAAATGAGGACAGTCTTTAGAAATTGACTTGTGATTACTATTTTTACAAAAATAACAAAATATGTCTTTGTGTTCACATATATGATTGTCGTCTAAAGGTTTACTGCAATTAACACAGAGTGGTTTGTTATTGCGACATTGATTTGAAACATGGCCAAACCTTAAGCATTTAAAGCACTGAATAACTCGCTGTATGTATGGTTCTACAGGACAAACAACACTATTTATATAAACCTGGTTTGGTAATTTATTTCCCTCAAAAGTTAGAACAACAATTTGTCTAGGAACATAGGCGGTTTCATTGTTATTTATTACTTTTCATTTTAACCTGTTTACAGATAGAATTTTACTGTCATATTCAATATTATCTATAAGGTAATTTTCATCAAACCTTGTATCGACAAATTTTATAACACCCTTTCTAACAAGCAAATTATTTGGTATGAGAGCTCTTAGATCTTCCTGTTTTAACAGTTCATTTTTAATTAGATTATTTGCATCTAAAATAGATTTTAGACCAACTTTAATTCGATTTAAACCGACTTTTTCAATTGTTGTAATATTCTTAATATTTAGCTTTTTGTGTAGAATATGTCCTATATACATTGGGTGCAATCGTCCAATATTTGATTCATTAATTTTTTCGATGTAAACATGAATATTACTATTGTTGTAGTACTTATCTGTATTTAAGTTGAAAAACTTAGGAAGATAATTTTTTGTGGCAGATACTCTTTGATTCGATATGTCCGGTAAGCGGTTATCTGAACTTTCTTGGCTGTCCATAGGTTCAGTGGCATTCATTGTAGAATCTTGAGGCTCGTTGTGACTGTGAGTAGAACTACTTAATTCTTCGTCAAACGTTAAATCGAGGATATGCACATTTTTAGGAAATTTTGTAGTCCCTCCCTTGTCAACAGGGGTGGTTTAAAAGTTGACATTTTAAGATTTTAAAACTTTACACCATACACTTCCGTCTTTTAGTTTAAATTCGTGAAAAACAATTTTAAGATTAGCAGCAAAATTTCAAACTATTAACCCACTATACTCGAGTTTAAGCACGTCGAGACTGCATTTATTACTTCCCTTATATGATCAACTACTACCGCGCTTAACGTTGGAGAGTCATTACATTTTCGCAAACGATCTTTTAAAGTTGCCCAAACCATCTCGATAGGATTAAATATGCAATAGTACGGAGGTACGCGCAAAAGTGTATGACCGTGTATATTGAATAAGTTATCAATAACATATTCCTTTTTGAAATTCTGTTTTTTTATTCTTTTCAGTAATTCGCGCTTTATTGGAACTTTTAAAGGAATTTCAATATTTTTTTCTCTCATAAATTTTAAAATGTCTTCCTTTCTTGTACTAATGTTTGGTATTTTATTTAATATTCGCGAGTGATAAGAAGCATTATCTAATACAATTACCGATTTAGGCGGAATATTTGGTAAAAGCTATTCTGAAAACCATTTTTCGAATAGATCGGCTGTCATATCTTCGTGATAGTCTGCAGAAGACTGCGATATTTTTTGGCCGACGAGAGCAACGCATTAGGTACAAACCCGTTTTTACTTCCCGCATGAAATATAATAACGCGTTTTCCACTAGAGCACGGAGTATTTAAAACACAATTATTTGAACCGTCTACCCAACCATACTGAACAACGTCATGTGTGTCAAACCTCGTCTCATCTCGATACACTATAATATGCCTATTTAGTTTACGATATTCTCTGATTTTTTCCAAATAATCTACCCGAAGTGCTACTATACGTCGCGATTCCATAATTACCATACGACTGTCAAGTTTTTTATGTTTAAAACCGCATTCTAATAAAACATTTCGTACTGTATCTAAAGAACTATAATTATAATCAGGATAATTGCTTAATTTTTCTCGAATCATTTTTAACATAGGAACTATATTTTTTTTCATACATATTATAAATTATACGCCGTATTACATTTTTGGTAGCATCATCAATATTTTTTAATATCTTTTTTTTCCGTTTCCTATTTGTACCGTGATCTATAACATCTCCTTTTTTTAATTACACGATAAATTGTTGATTTTGATATTTTAGTTAATTCGTTAATACGTTCTATTATTTCTTTCTCACATTTTTCACGATTTTTGCTTTTTAAACGTTCATATATATTTAAAATAATGCGTTGACTTTGTATGTGTAAATCTTTATTTTGAAACTCTAAATTTATTTCGGCTTCTTCGACAATAACCGGTTCAACTATTTCAGGATTTTCGGGCGTTATTATATTATCCTCTGTTTCAAATGGTCTCCAGAAAGCCATGGTAAATTAGTAAATAATACAATATCTTAAATACCTTTTATATAGCAATAAATATTTACCGATATGAACAATAAGTATAAACTGAACCACACTTGATATTATAATAGGTATTTCTGCACTGCACTGAAAAAATGTTATAAAGAACTAGGTGACATCGAGTCCACGTTGACTAATGACTGATATAACTCAAACACCCACCGACCAATCGGACTGACGAATATCCGGATCCCAGCCAATCGTCGCCAATCGTCCTCAAACCAGGGCCAATGTCGGCATATCTCACAAGTCCACGTTGACTGCTGAGAAACGATTTAACGAGTTTTTTTTATACTAGTGGGCCTGTCCGTTTTATTATCTTTAAACACGTGCAGTCGTAGATGGTTCATTCAGGCTGACTAAATTGCCAGTCTCGGACTCGCCTGCACAATTTCAACTACCATTCAATTCTCGATACCATTGCTAAATACATAGGACAAAATATCAAGTTAAGTGCGCACAGTCCTGTGCTTTAACACTGACCAATTTCAATTGACTTCGTAAACACTTTACTTCAATATAGGTACTTGTTTAAAATCCTAACTTATATTTATAATAACAAAGACAAATTCCAAAAGGAGACAGATATGCATGAATACAGCACCAGAAATAAAAATAATTTCAACACATCAAATTTTAGTACAGAGGCATACAAGAAATCGCAGGTTGCTATTACTATAATCTGCTTCCCATTGAAATGAAAGATTTGCCCACAGTAAAACAATTCAGAAACGAAATCAAAAAAATAATAATTGACAACTGTTTCTATGAAATAAAAGAATTCGAGGTATTTGTAAAACCTTATAGTGAGGTTTTCTTAAAATATGTATAAATATGTGTTTATATACGTATGTAAGTGTATAGGTGAGTATGTATGTGTATATTTATATGTATGTGTATTTTGTAAAGCTAGGTTTATATACTGGCTTATCTGTAAGTCTCTTTAGTGAAATATGTTTACTTAGACTAAAAGCTGAGTAAAATATTTTATATGATAATTTTTACTTCCTTATATCTAATATAAGGAAGTATAGTAATCGTGATTTTTTTCGACTTCGAGATTTTGATTGATTTATATGTTTTGCATCCTCCTGAATCCATTTTGACTATTTTCCGAATGATGTCTGTCGATGCGTGTGTGAGTCTATACGAATGTACACATACAGTGTGTATGTGTGTATCTGCGATAACTCAAAAAATACTAATGGGAGACTTCCCTAATTTGGTAGTTAAGATTGTCAACAACATTTTAGGTGACACATTAAATTTGGTGAATGTGGTACCACCAGAAGAGACATAATGAATGACAGAAGAAAAAAGGTACAATTTCGGGAAAAGAAAATAGAAGTTTTTGTTGCATTTCTGGACGAATCTCGACAAATTATAATGGAAACATAACTTTAGGAAAAAAAATCTGTCTGCATGTTTGTAGTATCGCGTTAGCAACCACAGTTTTTGAGATAAGGCTCTCAAATTTGGTACACTTGTTATAAAGGCCAATGACAATGAAAAATTCGATGATGAGCAAAATTGGCCAGTTGACTTTACAAAAAAATATATTCTTGATGAAAGATTATAAATCATCACTATTATATCAAGCGAATAAAATATATTTTCCAAGTACTTAAATAAAGCTAATGTAAACTGAAATTTTGTCCGCATTGACCTCATAAAATGGGGATTGGATAGATCTGGCAGTTGGCATTTGAAATATCCAATTTAGTTACAAAAATATCAATGTCAATAAGAAAAAATGATTAAAATATATGACATGAATTATTATTGACAGTATCGAAGGACGCTGATAATTAATTATTATTAAAAAAATTTTATGAAACATTTCAAGGTACGTTTTTAAAATTTAATTGAGGTAGGTGAAGAATTAAACATAATAATTTTTTTAGATCAGGATGATATATACTGGTATAAGAAAGTTATGTGCCGGCCACATCAGATATTTTTAATATTATATAAATTTAATATTAGATGACTTACCTTATCCATTATAACATGGCACTAATAGAGTTGTTTATTTTAAATAGTCTCGTTTTGAACAATATTGTTGCCTAAACATCACCCACTCTAGACATATTTTCATTAGGGGTACTTTGAAACCGTTAACTCTCTATCGGAAATGATTGTGAATGATGCAAATCTGATAATAAATGACCAGCATCACTTAAGTGTGTCACGCAGAGATTTAAGATATTATTTCCTTTCTTCATTACTTCTTGGTTACCTTCGTATGAAATTTCCTGTTTCAGGCTCATAGTCTGCATAATTTTAAAGGTAATATTTTACACCTTTCAATTTTTTGAAGTTAGAATAAAAGTTTAAGTGTTTCAGATAATCATATTTTTCAGTGTCACAGAGTCATTTCGAATTTGTTATCGAACGTTTTTGTTCGATTTAAATTCATTTAATTGCTAATTCGAAATACTTTAAAATTTAGTCCTAACGTTTTATAATGTTAGCAACAAATATATTTTAATAATTTATAAAAAAATACATTGTTACCGCATTGAAAAACCAAGGAGAAAATTTCGAAATACATATTTTAGTATAAAAAATGGAAATTTTCTATTATGCAGTAATATCATCGAAGTTTCGTCATCTCATTTTAAAATGTCTACTCTCTAATTAGTAATTTCCACTTAATAGGTTTTAAATTTCAGCTATTTTAATTATTATCATTCATAAAAATATTACAAAAAAACTTACACTGAAATTGTGAGAAGCCAAAAAAGAGATATCGCCATTTTCTTAAGGACGATTTATTTTTTAACCGTCAAAGGTTGACAACACCCATATCAGGCAATATTCATCCCAGTTCAAAATAGGATGAAAAGGTGTCGTCTTCATTTGATTTCAGAACAGTAAAATCGTACTCGCCGAGGTGTGACGTCATTACACACCCCGACTTTAAGAACGGATTTTTACACACAGACGCGCCCGGGCAAGGTGTCAGAACGAGGTCTTGTCATTGAACAAACGGCAATAAAATATTTGAAGTTTGTTTACATCTACTGAATCTTAAATATGAATGCTGTATAAGCATTTGTGGCTGCCCGAGACCAGTTTTTTCATAGATAGTGTCTGTCCTGATCTGTGTAATCGTAAATTAAAAGACATCATTATTTCAAACTGAGGTTTATTCTGTCATTAAGACAAGCGCATTGCGTCACTGTGAGAGTGATAGATGTCAACTCTAATTTGAACTCAGCTGACATAATTTCTTGCTATTATACCTCTATATACCTTTTGTATTATAGTTCTCTGATTTTAAATGGACATTAGTATTTTTCCCGTCAATAATGCTTGCTTTTCTCCTATCTATTTTCTCGATGATACCATAGTTATTGGTGATATAAACAAACCACACATCTTTATATATAAATAGTGAAAGCAAATTGTCCTATCCACATTTTTCCTTGAATGACAATTATTGTACCCACAACCATTTATTTTATGCACTGCATTCTTTGGCACATTATGGAATAAACGCTGATGAAATAAAAACACTGAAATAAAACTTCGACAAACTCTACAAATGTAAACAAAGAGCATTACTCGTTTCGCCAAAGTGAGATATTAAGTCAACAGATGGCGACGTGAAAGCTTAAATTCCCATTTGCGTAACTGTCACTTTGGTAGTGAAAGTCTAACATATTTTACACTCAATTGGCATAATTTTGTTTAATTGTCATTCTAATGACAGACATCAAATATTATTTATTCTTTTGTTAACCGAAATCAATTTTGCCAATTATCATTGGCAGATGCTCCATTTCTAGCTTTCTAATTCATTATCATTAATCCAAATTAGTTATGCATTAAAAGGTGAATGAATTTAGATACTAACATGTATATTTTCTTCCGTTTATTTTCTATATTAAAATCTTTTTAATCTACAATGTCACTGATTAAACCATATTCAGTTGAAGTTTATGATCGTTAATGATGTTATGACCCCTCGAGTAATTATTTCTCCACAGTAGTTGTACTGAGTACAATAGGTCGTTGGTTCTCCAACGACAGAAAACTATTGTCCATTATAACCTTAAAATTATACGTTGTGTTGGTTTTCTGAGTGTAATCCCACCTAGCTGGAGGACTATAGTTGCTTAAACCACGTTTCGACAAATTTACTTTTGCTATCTTCAGGTTCTCGCTTATAACTGTTTACTGCAGTTTCTCGTTACTTGAACTGAAACGACGCTCTATAGATCGAACTGCACTTTAAACACCCTCGCTGTTTTATACGCGCATGCTTGGCTTCGGATGCTGCTGTGTACCTGTAGCTGGTCCCGTTGTCGTAGTCGTGTGTCCTCGTTACTGTCGGCACTCATTCTGGTGTTGTGCTTCTCAGTCGCGTGTTCTCGGTAATGTATCTGTCTGCTAGAGCTGGTTTCCATGTACAAGGTGGCCTCTGTGTACCTCTTTTTTTGAGGTTTTGTGGTCTTTTTTCTATTTCATTGGCTACTCTGGTGATTTTCGAATTGTATTATTCAATATTTGCTAGCATTTTAGTATTTTTGAAATCGACCTTGTGCCCTGTAGTTTTCACATGCTGTGCTAGTCTTTAGCAGTAGCTTGTGGCAATCAATGCTCCTTGCATAAGGTTACTTTGATGTTTAAAATACAAAAAAACATTCATCTGACACTTATTAGTTGATATATTTTTTAATAATCCGATATTTCATTATTTTCTTTTGTATAGTTAGATATGTTATTTCGGTATTTTGCAAAAAACCTCTATGCTTTTGATATATGAAATTACCTAGTTTTTTTATACTTGCATAATATATATTGATGTTCTTTTCTGAACGTGTTTATAGAACGCTCCAACCGGTTAGCCCATTACAGTTTATATTTTCAGCATTTGTGCTACTCCAAATATTTTTTATCTTGTATATTTAATATATTACCAATCCAAAACAATATGGTTTGTGCTGCGTAATAGTTAATTAAGCTGTTAACCACATGTTTTTAGATATCTGAATAAGTGCTATTATTGATAATAAATAATGATACTGTAAACATTTTGCATGAAATGTAATAATACTACATAATAGTTTCTGTGTTATTCTGATGTGATGATAAATAGTAAAAACCACATTTTTTATAATAGGAAAAAATTATATATATTTTCAATAGTAATTGAAATGTACAAATACATACATCATTTTCTATGTTTATTTTGTTATTAATTACACAAGCTTATTATTATAGTAATTTCAGAATTTCCAAAATTTTCGTTCATTGATAATTAATAATATTACAAGTACTACATCCATAGTATTATCAGGGCCTCTCTGGTGTAAAACATTGTATTATAGAAATAAAACAAACTTAAGATGAATGGACCGTGGATTTGACAGTTTAAGTTAGCGAGAGTTAGTTTAAAAGTCGAATCAGCCTATGGTTCATAAGTGCATTGATAGTATTGTTATTTTTACAAATTAGTAATTCATATTTACTTTCTTATACTTAATATAAGAAAGTACAGTAATCGTGATTTTTTTTGACATCGAGATTTTGATTAATATATAAGTTTTGAGCCCTCCTGAATCCGTTCTATTTTACAAATGATGTCTGTCGGTGTGTGTGTGTGTGTTTGGATGTGTGTGTGCGTGCGTGCATGCGTGCGTGCGCGAGTGCGTGCGTGCGTGAGTGCGTGCGTGCGTGTGTGTGTATGTGTATCCGCGATAATTTAAAAAATACTACAGGGAGACTTCCCAAATTTGGCAGTTGAGATTTCTTACAACATTTTGGGGTGACACATTAAATTTGGTGAATGTGGTACCACCAGAAGAGACATAATGAATGAAAGAAGAAAAAAGGTACAATTTCGGGGAAAAAAATTAAATATTTATTGCATTTCTGGACGACTCTCAACGAATTATAATGAAAAAAATCTGTCGGCATGTCTATAGTATCGTGATAGTAGCTACAATTTTGAGATAAAGCTCTCAAATTTGGTACACATGATTTAAAAACCAAAGACAATGATAAATTCTGTGATTAGCAAAATTCGCCAGCTGAAAGGAGGTTTACACATTTAACCTCATAAAATGGTGATAGGATAAATTTAACAGTTTGACATTTGAAAGGTCTAATTTAGTTACAAAAATGTCAATGTTAATATGAAGAAATTATTAAAATATATGACATGAATTATTATTGACACTATCGATTAACGCTGATAATTAATTATTTAAAAATATTAATGAAACATTTCAAGGTACGCTATAAAAATTTAATTGAGGTAAGTGATGAATTAAATAGAATAATTTTTTTGATCAGGATGATCTTTTTATACCAGTATATGGTATAAGAAAGTCATGTGCTGGCCACATCAGATATTTTCTTGTATTAAAATGGCGCTGAAGTTTTACTGAGTGTTCTCCTTACTCTAAATTTAATAAAGTTGAAATTGAATATACCCCGATTTACTCCCTTTGGACTATTATAGTAAGCTGAAAAAAGTATATATTCTGTTTGTGAAGAAAACTAAAGTTTGGTGTAGTGGCCGTGATTGTGGTGGTGGAAAGTGTCTACTCCTGAAAAATTTGTTTATTAGTGACTATTTAACGACCGGTCTGAGAAAAGAAAACATCGCTCCCGTTGGTACACGTCAAACGCCGCACATTCCAGTAGCTCGTTACATAGCATGATGCCACCCGATAGGATGATGTTACTCATAAGAAAATTAAGCCTTTAAAAAAGAACTAAAGGAACTACAACAGACTAAAACTGCTATAGTTAATGAATTGTGAGGCTCCAACTCACAAATCCAAGAACGGCCTTTACTTCACATACATTAAAATATTTTGCAAAACGTATACAGATCGAGCGAACCCATTAGATAGACGACTAGCGGTATGCGCAGTTTACAATCGCCAGTCTGTTGCCAGCGCGAATGTTAGAAGTGGCCTTTACAATAGGTTAGGATGTTGCCTTACTCAGCATCTAATTTGATTTATTTATTTACATATAATTTAATTTTTTTAGAGTTGATTTTATCTTTCTTTATTATTTATGATATGAACAAACAATATTCTTCGCCATAGCTTTATTGATACTAATTACGGATTTTACTTGTATCGTGCATCTGCCAGCAAGCGTCCTGACTCAATCATTAATTTTCGTTCGTACTTCGTATTCAGACGGTAACTGTAAACTTCGCATACCGCTAGACGTGTATCTAGTGGGTTAGCTCGATCTGTATACTGATTTAGGCATACGCTGAGTGCTATCGGCACGTGTTATGCCAAGAGGCACCATATTTAACATTTTATCGGTCACGCCTGGAAGTTCCAATAGACAGACCCAGAATGCTATTAGTAGCACCTGTAATAAGGCCATTGGCGTGTCACCGCTTGAGGTTTTAGCTTGATACCAACCGCGTCATATATCTGAATCCTGCATCTTGAATGAAATTCAGGATAATCCTAGTCATGTAGGTCTTGGTGAATTAAGAGTGATCATCAATAAAAGAATCATTGAAGATGAAATAAAACGAAGATGCAGTTTAACAAGACTCGTGTAATGGCTACTCGTGTGGTAGCTAAGTTAGTGATGGTCTTGAATGTCTTCACAGAAAAGAGCAAAAAGTGGCTGCTGAAATTCAAAGGGCCTTACAATATACATAAAGTTTTACTCAAATCCAAATTCAAATTCAAAACAAATTTATTTAAAATAAACTCAAAAATCACAATGTATATTGTCCTCGCCGGACACCCGGTCCATTGCCAACCTAGCATCACCGATAATTGTAGCGACGGGGTAATTGTTAAATCGGGCGCAACGGAGCCGATCCGGGCTTAGAACTAGAAAACCTTAAATAACAATAAAACACCTAAAAATAAAACATTTTAAATTATAAAAGTGTATTGAAGATGACAAAATTATATGAGAATGGAGCTTAAAAAATTCCGCAAATCGATATAATTTAATATGTGATAAAATTAATAATTTAATAAATAACGGCTAAACGTGGAATAAATATAATTGGAAACTGTATCTTCCTAAACAAGTGATCAACACGTGTGAAAAAGCGACAGAACCTTTATAACATGAACCTCAGCTCCTCTAAGGCTGAAGACATAAAAACATCTGTTTAAAAATGACCTGAGAGTAATTATTCAAATAATACACTATGTGGTGGTTACTTTCAAATCTAATTATTAGAACTTGGCGCACCATGGCGGCGAATGATGATGGTGCAAAAGAAGGTGCTCAAGACATTATAAAAATATGTGACATATGTCAATGTAACATAGCAGTTCGTGCATTACTACATAAGTGCAATAACTGTGTCCTATTGGTACATAAGTTGTGCTTAGATCGTGACATGAAAAATTCGGTTCTGTAGTTAAAACAAAAAAAACAACTATGATTATCAGAGCTATAGAAAATAAAAACAGCGTAGATACAAAAAAAGTACTCAGGAAATTTATCGATCCATCCAGGCAAAATATTAAAATTGAAAAACAAAACAAATTCCAAATGGAGGAATTGCGAATGCTTGTGAAGTAACTTCCTTAGATAATTTGAAATCAAAATTGGAAAATTCATTAGGGGATAAATATGATATAAATGTATCACAAAAAACTGGGCCAAAAATTGTTATAAAAAATGTGGAAAAAGAGGATGTGAGTAACAAAACCGACGAATTAGTAGAAGAAATTATAAATCGAAACAATATGGTAGACCCTGATAAACAAATTATTGTTCGCAAAACATAATGTAAATGTAAATATCTGAATATAATTATTAAAGTTAATTCGGATACTAGAAAACAAATAATTGGTAGGGAATTTTTGTTCTTTGGTTGGCGTAAATGTTATGTAGCAGATTCTTATAATGTTATAACATGTTTTATTTGTGTATCTTTTGGGAATATCGAAAAGAACTGTAGAAAAAAAGATTATGTATGTGCTGAATGTGGTAAAAATCATAAATCCAAGGAATGTCAAAGTAATAATAAAATGTGTTTAAATTGTATAAAATATAACGAAAAGTATAAAATTAATGTGGAGGTTAATCATTTCCCAAGAAACCATGAACGCTCTTCATATAAGAGGATATTAAATAAAATTAAAGGTAATATTGATGTAACAACCAAAACACCTACCTAGAAATTTAAACAAATCGCCATTTATTGTTTATTTAAATACTCAAAGCTATGGCAAACATAAAGAAAAAATTACTGTCTACGAATCCTAAGATTATACGGTTGAGTGAGACCCACGTTACCAAAGATTTTAGTGACAGTGAATTAGAGACAAAAGGCTACAAGTAAGAAATTATTTCCGCAATAAAAAACAGAAAAACTTTATTTCCTATTTTTATTACTAGAGGACTTCCAGCCAAGTACATGAACAATTTGTCCTACATTTCGTCCGAGTTTTCAGACTTTTTCAAGGTTAAAAGAATTTTGCTGCTGATATTCGAGAATTGTCCTAATTTGTTCTTGGTTGTAGCTCCTAAATTTGATTGTATTTGTACAAAGAATCCCATTATTTTCGTAAATAAGAAATAATTTCTACCTTAACAGCCAACAACTTGTGTAAAATATCAGCTACAAGTAAGTGTTTTCGGTACGACTCAACTTGCAGATATACCAGTGGAGAACTAATAATCGTCATAAATGATGTAAAATCTGTAAGTGATAATAAAGTCAAGTTATTTTTTTTTTTTTTTTTTTTTTTTTCGGTTTCCCGATGCCGGTCAGTCCTCCCGTGGCCTCCGACGCCTCACGGGAGTCGCGCCGGCGCATTAACTACAGCCACTCCCCACATCCCGCAGGGTTAGTGACTGTAGATACCAGAATCATGTGCCCTAAGCAGACGGAGAGAACCCAGAATGACCGCCTTCTGCATTTGGCCTGCCAGCCACTCGGCTGATTTTTGGCAGGCCGGTATGATCTTCAGTTCAGAGAGCAGCGTAGGCTTTATCCCACCGAGTACACCGATAATAAGGACGACCATTTTAACCGAGTAGCCTGGGTACAGCACTTGGAGCTCGTACCGGAGATCGCGATATTTGGTCCGTTTCTCCTCCTCCTTCAAGGTGATGTTTTTCTCCGCAGGTGCCGAGAACTCGATGACATACATCACCTTGAGTTGATGGTCGAGGAGGACTATGTCAGGCTTGTTGGCTTGGATTAGCCTGACAGTCGGGAACGAGTAGTTCCAGTAAATCCGGCATTTCTCGTTCTCGACAACGGACTCAATATCTCCGGGGACGTAAGGCAGCACTGGTGTCTGGTCTACCCCGTACGAGTGCCTTAGATGGTAGTATAGCACTCGTAAAGCCGCGTTATGTCGGTGGATGTAGGCCGAAATCGCATATATAGGGCATGCAGATAGTAAGTGCATGAGCGATTCCGGCGCCTGATGGCAGGTCCTGCAGTTGATATCAGGAACCTCTACACGCCACACGCGGCTACGGTAGACCAAGGTGTTGATAACACCATCTTGACAGGCCATAATGAATCCCTCGGTCTCCGACTTAAGCCCTGCTGACCTTAGAAAGGCGAAGGTCAGCCTGGTCGATAAACCCAGTGTTTCTATGTTCTTATAGAAGACAACATGCTGGGGTTTATCGACGTGCTGCCGAAACAGTTTTTCCTGTTCGGCAGCTCTGATTCGGGCTTTCAGACGGTTTGGCTGAAGTTCGGTGACTGACTCAACATCAGCACCTCGCCGGCCTCCTCGCCTGATGTCAAATGCGAGACCGAGTTCATCTGCGGCTCTTTTTGCTGCCTTGAATAATCCTGCTCCCACTCCTACAGTTTCGTGATGTTTTACGAACCGCAAGAGGGGATCTGAGCTCCTGAGTATGTTACATGCCATACTCAGTACTACTCTGCCATGCGTACACTCCAAGCTCAAGAGTCCTCGGCCCCCCCGTTGACGTGGGAAGTACACACGAGGAACGGACGATCTAGGATGAATACTTCTGTGAATATTCATCATCTTGCGGGTATCCCTATCTAATTGGCGCAGCTCATCTACCCTCCACTTTACTACTCCGAAGGAGTAGAGCAGAATCGGAACGGCAAGCATATTAGTTGCAGACACCTTGTTCTTCCCCGAAAGTTCGGAAGACCAAATCTTTCGGAGGCGGTGTCTGTACTTGCCGCGGAGAGAATCTTTTATTTGTGATACATCCTGGATGTGCCTTTGTTGCACACCCAGATATGTATAGGTCTCTCCGGCATCCAGATGTCTTAGGATGCTTCCGTCTGCGAGCTGCGCATCTTCAGGGAATTCCCCGCATCGTCCTCTCTTGAGGTGGACGACTGCACATTTGTCCAACCCGAACTCCATACCAATTGCCCGCGTATATTCTTCGACCACCCTAAGAGCGTTTTGTAGTTCGCGCTCTCCGGAGGCATAAAGTTTAAGGTCATCCATATAAAATAGATGGGTGACCTTATGCCTCCGGTCGCCGGGTGGCCCACATTGATATCCGCGGGTTTGGCGGAGCCCAACAGACAACGGCAGCAGTGAGATGCAGAAGAGGAGAGGACTCAGGGAGTCACCCTGGAAAACTCCTCTCCTAAATGCCACCTGCCCTGTCGTGACCCGCTGTGCACCTGATGTTATGGTGAAGCGGGTCTTCCAGAGCGGTAGCAGCTGTTCTATGCATCTCACTAGTGGTGCTGGTACCGCAAGACATTCGAGCAAGTACAACAACAGCTCATGCGATGTTGTATCAAATGCCTTGCGGTAATCAATCCAGGCCATCGATAGATTCCGCTTGTATTGCACAGAATCCTGTGTAATACAGCGGTCTATCAGCAGGCTGTCCTTGCAACCTGCCATGCCCTTCTTGGCACCACGCTGTTCGTGTATCTGCTGGAAGACCGGATCAACAGACCTCAGCGTCCTAGCATACAAGATACGTGTAAATATCTTGTAGCAGGAGTTAAGGCAGGTGATCGGCCTATAATTCCTCGGGTCGGAAAGATCCCCCTTTTTGGGGATAAGCACAGTACGTCCCTCGACGAACCAGTCCGGAATCTGCTGCCCCTCGTTCAACCATGAGTTGAAAACTCGCGCCAGACGGCGGTGAGTGGAAGGAAATTTCTTCCACCACCAGTTGTTAATGCCGTCTGGGCCCGGGGCAGCGAAGTTCTTGGTACCAACAAGTGCTTGTTGGACTTCCTCCGTACTGATTGCCGGGCACACTTCTTCTGGCTCTTCAAGATGTCTGTGACACAGAGCCTCGAAGTGTGCAATTGATGGAGTGGACGCGGCGTTTCGTAGATTCCCTTTCAGAAGGTTTCGACATCTTCTACAGTCGGCGGATTCTCGACAACACGCTGTGGCTCTTGAAAGAGTCGGGAAGGGTTCGTACGGAACAAATTGTTTTGTTCCATACTCCTCACCCGCCTCTTCAATGTTTTCTTTATCGCCATGAGCGCTCGGATCCTATCTAGACAGTGCTGCTTGATGGTAAGCATCACTGTCAGATTTAGAGTATGGTGTTGACGTCTTAATCCGGCAGCTATGCGCCGGATCCTGGGAGTAAAAACTCTACCAGTCGTCTTATATTCCACCACACTCTGGATCCGAGAAGCGTGTTGTCTGGCCGACTGTATCTTGCCTTCGATTTTTTGTACACGCCGCTTGGCTTTCTCGATCCCGTGATTGGTTGACCTCTCACGGGGGACGAGTTGCTTCGCGGCGTTGTACACGGCACAGTTGATTTGCCAGATGTCTACATCTTCCGGAATTTCCTCATCGATGACCGCGTCCATTCTAGCCAGGTCTTGTGGCTTTAGGATAGCCCTGATGTTAAGGCTAACCCTCGTCCTTAAGTCTACACCGGTGAACTCTAAAAAGATGTTCCCCATCAGCTGGTAATTGCCACGGTGGTACTGCGGCTGGCAGTTCTTCCAGCTGACGGGGTGCCCTTACGTAACCTGTCCTGAGCAGAAAGGATACTTGATCTCTCAGATGTTGTTGAGAGAAGGCGCGATGCTCTGGATGCATTTCGCACCAAAGTGCATGCATTCGCGCCATGTATCCCCTTCGCTCAGGTTCGCTACTCCCGCGGCAGGTCAGCAAGTCATCTCGTAGTTCCCTCGTCCACTTAAAGCGTCCGTGTTCAATGCCTAGGTCAAGTCAAGTTATTATTATTATTACTATTATTATTATTATTATTTAGAATCAACAGCAAATAACTTAAATTATCATTTCTTGCTCTTAAGTTAAAAGTGAAAAATAAGTTATTTATAATTTCCACTGTGTATCATTCTCCAAATGAAAATCACAATGAGTTTATTGATTGGATTAGCCAGTGGTTAGAAAACAATGACAATTTCAAAGATATTATAGTTAACATTAATTGGTTATATGATAATGTACTCTATAAAACTCAAAAATTGTGTGCAAATGTTAGGTTTTAAACAAGTAGTATATACATACACTAGGGTCATGAATGTAAGTAAAACACTAATTGATCTAGTTTTAACAAATAATTTTATTGCTGTTAGTGCTGACGTAATAAATAGTTATCACATAACAGATCATTCAATACTCTATGTAAATTTAATAAACGGGGAAGATAATATTACAAAATGCACTAGAATACTAAGAACTAAGATTGATCATGATTTATTGACACCTATGCTTATTGAACAAACTTAGATTTACGAATGTACAAATGTAAAGGTAGTAACAAATGTATTTTTTGAAAACGTTACAAGCTGTTTAAACGAAGTTGCACCTTTAAAAACAATTACATATACTACTATAAACCCATGGTTTACCAATGATATTAAAATATGTATTCAAGAATAAAACCATGCTTACGATTAGTGGTCACAAACTGGTCTACGCGGAAATTGGGAACAATATAAATTATGTCGGAACAAATTAGTTGATGTTATAAGAAATGCAAACAGTTATTACGATGATCAAATTGATGCAAATAAAGGTTGTTCTAAAAATTATTGGAGAACTTTTAAAGATTTAATATCAACAAACGTAGTCTATACGAAATAACAATTAATAATGAAATGTACGTGGGAGAGGATATAGCAAATGAGTTAAATAAATATGTTGTCAATAGTGTTGTCTTACTAACCAATAGTATTCCAAATCTGCGGTGTGAAAATAACTTTATTTTTTCATTTATAGATTTAATTCAATGCGAAATGACAGAATTTAAAGAAATATCATTATCTCAACTAAGTAAAGTTATTTATAGTCAAAACAAATGGGGAAGCGTAGATAACATTGACCTATATTTCATATAACTACTTTTGTATTTGTTGGATACCCTTTATTGAATTTAATTAATTTGTCTCTGAGAAAAGTTATTTTTCAGATTTACTTCAAACTTTAACAACTGTTAACCCTGTTCCAAAAGTAGAGCATACCACAAAAGCTGAATAATGGGCATTTCCCACATATTTTTTTTTATATGCTTATTCGATAGTATTTATAAAAATATGAGCTCACAGATTTTTTTCGGATTTTCTTGAGCCTCAGAAAGGTGATAAAAAATAACAAAGTTTTGAATTTTAGTCATATGACGTTATCCGACTAGGTTTGGCGCCAAACATAAGCAGTCAGTTAAAACGAAGATGGTATCACAGTATTGTCAGTTTTATGTATTGTTTGAAAGCGTAACTGGTAATTTGATTACTTATTTAATTATAAATACAACTATAGATCCATTCACATAGAAATTTTTTTACCTTAGTACGAAGAAAAAATTTTATTTGTACCTGTTTTAAAACTTCGACATTTAAATATTTAAAAAAAAACCAGCAGAAATTGAATAAATTAGTTTATGCTATAGATTTATTCTACGTTGCTGTTACGGAATTGATAATTGAAAACAAAAATATTAATTAATTATTATAATCATTCTTATTTATTTTTAACTTTCACCTGATTATGATGATTTTATTTGAATAATATTGGAGCGTATAATTTATTAAAAAAATCATAGAAAAAATTTAACGTTTTAAAAATAATTTAAATAATCAGTAATGAATAGCAATAGTAAATCAATAAGAATCATTTTCTTCGCAATTCATTAAGTGGAATATAAATCTTAATAAAAACGACCAAAAAATGCACAATTATTGAATATACATATATACATATGTATGCATATGTATATAATATATGCATACAAGATCAAAAATATGTAAATACTTACCTTTTATTGTGTATCCAAATTAAAATAGATTTGAAAATGCTTGATATATCAAAAATTAATGTACAAATTCACGAAATCGTTCAGAATCATAAATATTCTCAAATAGTTTTCAGCTACCAAAACAATACTTAAATAAGAAAATATGGTTCGGCTATATCACAGGGAGCATTATTTCATAGGTTGATTAACTGGCGGAAATTTTAAATTAATCCAAACATTTATAATGTGTTCTGTAGTTAAAATTGTTTTTAAAATCTAACCACTTACGGATACTGGTTACATAAATAGTGTAGAATCATATACAATAAAAAGAAATCCAACTTTTAATATAGAGGGACATCCCCATTGCGGTCCATTAACATGTTACCTTTTTGTGAAAAAATTATTAAGTATTGTAAGGGAACAGCTAATGGAATATATCATTTGTCCCACTTGTCTCATCTGTCTCATTTGTCTCATTTATTTAATCTGTCTCATTTATCTCATTTACCTTATTTATCTAATTTATTTTGTTTATTGTGTTAATTTTAATGTTTTATGTAAATAAAGTAAATAGAAATGATATTTACAGTTAAGGTAATTTACTTATTTCATGTCAAATTGAAAAAAAATACTTTCACATCTATCTATAGAAAAATTATTAGCGTCGTGAGAAAAACCAAATTCCAGATTGTCCGTGTGTCGCAGGTCATTTGTAGTGACCACATTTTCTCAAGCACATCTCAACGTAGAAATCTGAAATATATATAATATCTGTTACTTCTTCATCATGTTCAATTTGAAATTAATGAAAAATAAATTATTTAGTTTTGTTTTATTTCGTTTATTTCATTTGTCTTGTACACCTCATTTTTCTTAATTATTTCATTTGTCTCAATCGTCTCATTTTGTCTTATTTGTCTTATTTGTCTCATTTGTCTCATTTTATCTCATTTGTCTCATTTTCTCTCATTTGTCCCGTTTGTCTCATTTTTCACATTTGTTTCATTTATCACATTTGTCTCATTTTGTCTCATTTGTTCCATTTGTCGCATCTGTCTTATGAGGTTAGGTTAGGCTATGGTGAGTGGGTCCTTGTGGATCCTCCACTATGGCCATTAGCAGACCTATTGTAGCTCACTCCTAATTATATTTCACCCAATAAGTTCAGTCTCTTAATGAAACTGATAACTTTTTTTGGGTGAGAATGTGTCCAGATCCTCTGGCGGAAGTTGCCCTTTGCCAAATATTGAAAATCGGATCCTCTCCACAGCGGGACAAATGCATAAGACGTGGTCTGCCGTCTCATCATCCTCCAAGCATAGACAGCACTCGGCGTTTTCCACTAGGCCAAGTTTATGCAGATGATAGTTTAGTCGGCAGTACCCGGTGTATAGGTCTGTTAGAGTTTTCAACTTTACCCTGTTTAACTAAAAGTTTCATAGTTCTTAATTTCAAAGGGTATTTTATAAACGCCTTCGAATGAACTAATCCTGGTAACTCTTGCCAATACTGGAGAGTTTTCCTTTCAGCCCAGGTTGAGATAGCCATCTTAGCAGTACTTGACGATATGCCAAGTATCGGTTCTGGTCCAGTGATTCGTGATCCTTCTCCTTCTCTGGCCAAGGAGTCGACTATTTCGTTACTTTCCATACCAGAGTGGCCGGGTATCCAGACCATAGTCTCTTTGTTGTTTTTGCTCAAAATATTTAGAGCCTTCTGATAGTTCCATACCGTTTTGGAGTTACAGCAGTAGGAGCAAAGAGCTTTTATAGCTTCTTGGCTATCTGAAAAAATTTGAATTGATCTGCGTGTAAGCATATATTCCAACCTTTACACACACAGTTCAATGGCATGAACCTCGGCCTGAAAAATAGTTGCATTAGTACCTAGGCTTGAGGATGTCCTCACCATTGGTCTGCACCTATGTACTCCGGCTCCCGTTCCCTCAGGAATTTGGAGCCGTCTGTAAACAAGTAACTGTCTGCCCTCAGTAGCTCAAATAAATCATTAGATACGAAATTTGAAGGACATAAAATTAGGAAAAGTAAAAGAAAGGAAACTCAAACTTACTTCAATAGTCCTGTATGAACCTCTCTTCTTTGGCGATCCGATCCCGATGTGAATTTCTGCTGATTTCTTCTAGATAGGTTACTAAGTTCACCTATCAGAGATTTCTCAAAAAGCTACTAAGTTCACCTCTCTGGTATTTCTTCAAAAGATGTCTTCGAAGGAGCCAATCGATGCACTAATATGAACGGTAGCACATCAATTCGGAAGAAATCCCAAAATTTTAAAAAATACGTTGATATTACTAATTCGCAGTGAATAGCAAATCAACTGGATTAATCCTATCCAACTGCGCTAATTTTATTTGCGAAATCAGCAAAACAGTTTTTAAAAACAATTATTTTATTTCACACAACAAAAAAAATCAAATTACAATATCGTTTTAACAATTAACATGTCAGAATAAAAATCGTAGACCGAATGCATCTTGAAAATCGTCTGCTGTGGTTTTATATTATTGGTGTACCACATGTGGCCATTATCCATGTTGGAGGTTATAATAGTAGGAGACTTGCTATGCGGTACATAACTTGCGGCAGACAATATTGCTAGGGAGCAACTATAGCTATTTGCGTAGAACGCTGGTCTAGTTCTTACCCAACTCATTACTACTAGCCGCAGTAACCATTGCATTACTTTTCGTATCGTCTACACGATTAAAGTCAGTGCTACGTTCGCCTCCCACTTCTAGCGATTAAACGCTCAGTCCCCTAACCAAAAAATACATTTTTGAAAAAATACTCGAATTATATAAGACATGTATTATAAAACTTTCCATCAACCAATCTAACATCAACAATAATAGGCCAATCGAGAGGGTCGATTCTGTGACACTATAAGTATATAATACACAAGATGATCATTTTAAGTGCCTCATTCGATTTCAGTGCTTTATTTTTCACCTAGAAAAAAAATTCTAAAACTGTTATGCACTTTTTTCTGAGGATTCCAAATTCTAGAAGAAAAAACCAATGGAACGTGAAATAAAAAGATTATGGCCATATGATTACAAATGCGTATCATATTTATTTTTTCACTTCCGGTTTAACCGAAAATTACTTTAACTTTTTTATTTTAAGTGATATATTCAGCTCAATTTAAAGAACGTTTCTTTCTGAATTTAGAAATATATAATATAATACCATTAACTTTCTTATTTAATTAGATATTGGAGTTTAAATTTAAAATAACATTATAATGTCTTGTAAATCAAGATCGTTTATGAATACAAATAAAAATATTTATAAAATTTATTTATTTCAGAAATTAAAGTATTTCCATATATTTTAATTACAACAATTGTCGAAAACTTTACCATTTGCTGAAAAGAATTGGGTTGTTAATTACATTTCTTGTTGAACTTTCGAACATTTGTTGTTAACAAAATATAAAGAATTACTTTGGTTTCTGAAGTAAATAAATTACCTATTTAAATGTTTTTATTTGTATTCATATATGACCTTGTTTTAAAAGACATATTGGTGTTATTTTAAATTTAAATCCCAATATCTTATTAAATATGAAATAATAATATATTATATTTTACTGATTTCAGAAAGAATACATAAATAAAATTACATGTTTTAAAAAAATACGAATTATTTCATCACATTATATCCACAATGTTCCAAGTGCCACTCATACTTATGAAATGTTCGTAAGGGTCTGAGAGTCATGTCCGGTGAAAATGTTTTTAATTTCAGTTACACAACAAACACATTAATTCTACGAAAGCAGGGAAATAAACTAAATAAAGTTAACTCCACATAACTAGATAAGGAAACACCACGAGCGAGAAGCTCACTGTAAATAAATTGACTCGAGAAACAAAGATAAGAATAGATATAAAAGTCATATTTTTTAGAAGTATTTTTACAGCAGGGAGAGTGGTATGGTAGTAATGGTTCATAAAACAAAAACACAATATGACCAGTTTTTTATAGCCTCGTGGAAATATGTTTTTTTCGTCTCGTACCCATTTGTTAATTGTATCAATTAAGGATATGTGCTACTTATTTTTAAGTATAAATTTGTAATTTCTTTTTTTGTTGTCATTTCATCCTAGACGAACCTGTACATCATCAAACAAATATCGAATTAAAATTTAAAAATATGTATTTCTAATAAGAAAAAGCCAATATTCTAGCTTTTGTAAGTTTTTCTACGATCAGAAGTCAAAAAGTTAAAAAAGTGTTAATTTTGACAGTGTTTTAACAAAATAAAGATTGCATTAAACTTGCTATTAAAAAATTATAAACAATATAATGTAATATGTGATGAATTTAATATAAATTTTCCTTTAGCTTCTAAAAATCTCAGAGATCTTTTGGACATTTTAAATTTTATAATGGAATGCACTAAAGTAATATCTTACATTGATAGCATTTATTTGTGTAAATTTAAATGAAAAATTATGTAAGAATTCAGTAATGTGATAAATAATGGTATCAATGATTACAATGCTCAAATATCAAATAAATCAACATATTATCTCAATAAAAATTTAGATTAATACTAAATAAAATGTGGTGTACAGAGAAGTAAGTAGTCCCTAATGTTTGCTACTTTTAATCCTGATAATGTTCGCTCTTTTTGTGATTTACTTAAGAACGAAAACTGGAATGATATTTTAAATTCAAAAACACATAATGCAAATAAAACTTTTTTTTAACGATATTTATATTAACATCTTGGCGGAGTATAGCACATTGCTATTCCATCACTTAATCAGAACCGACACATACAGCACCAGTCCTTGCAATATTTATCAGATGCCGCAGTTGAAACTCGAACTCAGGAAAGATAGGCAGTGACTAGCCGTTTTCTGTCACACAACATTGCTCTAGCCAACTATACTACCGTCTCGGTATTTTAAAAACGCCACTACACTCTAGCCAGGAATGGAACCTAGGCGCCCTTGGTCTGAAGCCTAACGTGTAAGCACTAAGACAGTGAGCCACTGAGCTGTTTCAATATATTCTGTATCATTTTGAAATGGCATTTCCATTAAAAGCCAAAACAATCAAAACTATAAAAAAATTAATAATAAACGGTTTCAATTTCCGATCAAAGAGTTACTAGATATGTTAAATCAAGGGGGTGTTTAACCTTAAATAATAAAAGTCAAAACTTAACCACACTTGGTTTATTGATCTTATGTACACGTTTAACTATGGCAAGGTTCTAGGTCAACGACATACTTCTACTGACTACTGCTCCACTCTGGCGCATGCTCTACTTTGGAACCACCTGATTCGGCTGTCCTGTAGCGAACACGTCATGGCCTTAGCCATTATTAGGGGGCTTTAGCCCCTAATAATAACCGTGCGGACTCCCCTTTCAAGGGTAGTCCGCTAACACGGCCATCCTGGAATCGGAGCGTCCTCGCGACCTTGACTGTATTATCTATCTGAAAATAAAGAAATAGAAACGAGACAAAACTCTTATTGTCACATTTATTTATTCGTGATTTATTTATTTAATAATGATCCTCTCCTTTTAAACCAGGTGGTACTGACACCTTCTAGGCATACTGGTACTGTCACTGTCTTTTATTTTTTTAATTTTATTTCATTTTATTTTAAACCAGGCGGTATTGCCACTTCTTTTTAGGCATAGAGGGATTGCCACTAGCCTTTAATTTTTTTTACACCAGGTGGTATTGCCACCTTTTTTTAGGCATAGTGGGGTTGCCACTATGTTTCATGTTTTTTGTTTTATTTTTTTTTATGACAGGTGGTATTGCCACCTCTTTTAGGTATAGTGGGGTTGCCATTATTATTTCATTTTTTTATACTAGGTAGTATTGCCACCTCTTTAAGGCATAGTGGGGTTACCACTATCCTTTCTGCTTCCTCACACCGGGAGAGAATACTATAAGAAAATTGAAAACACAGACATTGTCAGGCAAGGCTTAATAATACATTTTTGTTGTAATGCTATGTAGATTTACCACATGTCTTCCTTTTGCGTATTGTGGGATTGCCACAGTATGTTCCTCAACCTGTTTTTGCTTTTTTATTTAATTATGGGATTGCCACAACGACATTGTAATTTAATTTAGTTTTTGTGCAGGATCACCACTACCCTTTTATTTAATTGTAGGATTGCCACGATAACACAATTTACATTGTTTGAAATTTTTCTGGAAAGTAAACTACATTTGGTGCCAGTGTCTATCAAACAATTAACCATTATATTCTGAATTCCAAAATTAGTACAAAATCATTGTTCAGTTCTAGAGAAGAACAAATAATTTTCGTAAATAACTATTGTTTATCCCGTGATTTTTTTTTTTAAATCATGGCAGATTTTGTTTCAAAAACCACAAGTGATTTTTCCAGTTTAAAATTTATCATGTCTTAATTTTTTAGTTTCTAAATTTTGTTTTTCTTGACAATTTCGACTTATATGACCTGGTTTACGACAGGCAAAACATAGTATTCCATCTTTCCTCCTTTAAATGAATAAACCCGTTTAAAATTGTTGCTAGATTCAGGTTTGGATATTTCAAAGTGATTCAGCAAAATCAATAAATCAGCAAACTTACATTATTATTAAAAGCAGCAGTTTTTTATCTAAACCTCTCTATGTTACCAATTACAAGTCCTAACAACAAACTGATCATCGGACAAATTAAAATGCAAAGATTTAATTAGACACTTTCATACCCACAGTACGAATCAGATCGATCACTGTTATACAGGCATACATAATTAGAGTATCAAGCTTATTATTACAGTACTTACGATAACCTCTTTTTGTTTATTTTGCATTTGTGGGCCAAATCACAGTTGTTCGTGTGCTGCCATTGTGCTACGCCCACTTTTCTTACACACGAGACAGCGCTCGTTTGGAAGGACATTTAGAATAGTGTATGGTCCTTTATATTTCTGTTATAATTTTCCTCCACACATTAATTTTGGACCCTCTACAGCAACTAGATCTCCACCTGAAAATAATTCGCTGTATAATGAGACATCAAATTGCTTAGTTCGCTTATTTTCGATGATGTATGTTGTTTGTATTTGTGCTTGAACAACGGCCTCGTCTGAGTCAATAGACAGCTGTCGCTGTGTATGCTAAAATCTGCTGAGTTACTGGTGATCTCGGATTTGACTCATACCTAATGTTAATGTTGCTTTACTATAATTTATGAGCATGAGTAGTTAACCTATCGAAGGTTGTCCCTGTTAGCAGTTTAGGTATGTTGAGTAGGTAGTGGTGCAGTTCCAAACCGTCAGTGCCTTTTTCCACTTGTAACTGACGTCGGCTGATAAAATCCCAGCTAATAATAGCATCTAAGTTTCCAGGAACTACATCTTCGGGTACGATTGTAAATAAAATATCCATTGTTGCAGCAGGTAAAACACTGTTCACGTGGCGATACAGTAAACAATTTTCACTCCAAACTCTGTGGCATATTCTATCGATTCTTTAAGTTTCTCGATTAAAATCTGACCCACCTGCACATCATCAAAAAAAATTACATTCATTAACTTTAGATGAAGATAAGGGTACAAAATTATGTTATAAACAGGACGCGACGAAATTATGTGTAATGGCGGGCAAGTGTATGGATCGGCCCTTGTGAAATCCAAATTAAACAGCTAAAAAAATTTAAGGATAGAAACGATGTATATTTGTGCATATCATTAAGTCATTTTGGAATTCATATCACTGTTATCTCAAAAGAATGTAGTGTGTCGTATTGTGATAAACTCACTTGGAAGATTTATAGTTAATGGTCCAAATAATTAACCATAATTTGTGGTTTTGTAAACCATATTACATTAACAGTAACCAAGGCGTTAATAATTCTTACTTTAAAGTTTAATATTGTTTTTATATATAAACTAATCACATTTCATTAGTGTAAACAAACCCGCAAAATACACGAAATTAGTTATATTTTTTGCTTGGGCTGAAATATGCAACTATAACAACCGTGGCTGTAGTTCTATTTCACCAATAAGTCAGTATATAAATTGTGACTAATGTAAATTCCAATGAAATTTCTAATAATGAACTATTGGATACTTTACTAAAGGCTATAAAAGAAGAAAATAAATTAACTAAAGAAGCAATAAAAGCTGAAATATAAATAGAAAATGAAAAATTACTTAATAAACTGGAAGAACAATCAGCGAAATTAATTACTTTAGAAAAGAAATGCAACACTCTGTTGTGAATAATAGGACATGTTTTACAGGTTGGAGAGGTTTATCTCAGTTGTTATGTAGTCATTATTCTCCACCGGATTATCGACCAAGACTATTTTCAAATATTTTGGACAGAACGCAGGATGTGAATGAATCCATAATAGATTATCTAACTTGTATGTATTTTATGTTTTGTGTTAGAGGAAATTCAATTGGAAATTTTCTCTAGAAATTTGTAGCCGCCTCAGGTTAG
Organism: Rhamnusium bicolor; assembly: GCA_029963845.1. Taxonomy (NCBI): domain Eukaryota; kingdom Metazoa; phylum Arthropoda; class Insecta; order Coleoptera; family Cerambycidae; genus Rhamnusium; species Rhamnusium bicolor. The sequence continues at coordinate 627,672 of JANEYF010004182.1, forward strand.
AATCAAAGAAGTTCCGTATAGATAGTTATGTCCCAATTTCTCGGAAAAATATTGACTGTGTTGATCCTGATTTTACTTACACTGCAGCCAACTAACTTTGTGATTCTTCACCTTCTTCTAAGGTGCATGGCACCTACTGAGGTAATAAAATATATATAAATAAAATTATCACGTGATTTTTGATCGAAATTTTCATGAAACTTTTATGCAGTTGTATGCAGAAAAAATAAATAAATAAATAAATAACGTAGTGTGTTATTTCAAAAACAAAGTTGATTGTCACAGTAACTAGATTATAGCAGATAAAAAATATATTACGGTTACCCGTATATGTAAACAAATTATCAAAATAACTTTTAATTGTAATATTTCTACATTAAACAAATATTTAAAAATATATAGGCATTATTCCATACTTATGCCGGACCCAGTATTTTTGTAATTATATCTTTCCTCTATATTTATAAACAAATCAACAAAACTGTTATAAAATAACATAAAATATTTTGTTGTCTATTAAAAGCAAATTATAACTTTTTACTAATTCTATAAATTTTTGTATTTTAGGACCTAATTTATTTGTGCTTAATTAAATAACACTGTTGTCAATAAATAATAAAATAAGATTAATTCACATTTCAGGTAATTTGTTCGCTAAAATAAAATAAATTTAAAATTGCGCCCAGCTGTTTTTGACAATTAAAATTGCCCTGGAATCCATTTCTTATTACGTTGGATAACTCTAGTCTCAGAAACAATAAGCGAAATTAAATCTTATTCGATAGCTTTCTATATCCATTTAAAGCGAAACAGTCATAATTGGAAAAAAAAATTAATTCTAAAATTTTACAATCTATTATTTCAGTTCTGGATTAAAGTAATATAAGGCTACTCGGCTGCTCCATGCCAAAACACAGTATCCAACATTTTATCTAAAAATTAGTTTCTCATGAATATGTACATACTGTGTTGCTCTTCAATTGTCTATTTGGGTTTTAAGGTTTTATCTCTGCTAGTTTAGAAATTAATGCATGTCCAAAACACAGTATCTGCAGTTGTCAACCATCCTACCCATTCCAAAACAGAGTAAATACCTTTTACAGTTTCAAAAAATAGTATGTGGTAGATGCTGTGTTTTATTTCGGTTTTAGACTTCAAATATGTTACACCACTCCAATCCAAAACAGAGTATGTGGTAGATACTGTGTTTTATACATTTATACAAGTTGTATTAAAATTCTAACCTATATAAAGTGATCTGAACTTTGTTTAGTTCACAGTCGGTCATTCGTTGTTGATGATTAGTGCAATAAATAAAATGTCCCGAGGGTTAAGATTAACTCGTATGGAACTAATATTGTCCATGTGTCTCAGAAATAATGGGTGAGTATTCTTTTGAACGGTTGTTTTTGTATAATTTGTGCAGTTATGTAGTTTCACAACCTAAATTTTTTGGTATTACCTCTGCCACTTTCCAGTCACCAAAACAATAACTAAATGTGTGCCCTTTTTCCTTTGTGCCAGAGGAAACAATAATAAAGTAATTATTTACTTTGATATAAGTAAGTCAGTAAATTATTCGCAAGAAACCGTCTGTTGAATTAAGTGAAAAATTAGTTAATGGGGTGAAGTGGGGTAGTACCTACGTAAATAAAGATTTTAACTTTGCTCCTTCTTTAATTTTAGTCAATCAGAGCAAAATAGCATTGAAAATGAAATAGAAGAAAACGAGTTTAGTGAAGATGGGGACAACAGTATTGCCGATCCCGATTTTGAGATCAGCCATTCCGATAATGGGCTAATCAATCATCAGTTGTTGCTGTTCGAAGATAATTTAGGCGAGACACAATATGTGGAAGAGCAAAATAAGATGCAGGTGCAGAAATTTCTTCTTGAAAAGGCAACCACTGTTGAAAGCGAAGCCGTTAAAGGATCAGTAATAACAGAATATAAATCCGCTGAGATTCTTACTGCTGATGAGACTGCTCAAGGTAATATATCCAATGCTTTATATCCTGTAAAAAGAAGGACTAAGGAACATATTAAATACAAGCGTTTAACACTGCAGCAAAAAAACTGATCGAAATAAAGCGAAGCATCCCATGCGACAAGCCTGTTCCGAAAAATGTAAGAAAAAGTGCTACTCAATATTTACTGAGGAAGAACGTATACAACTTTATGAAAATTAATGGATATTGGACTACGGTGCAAGGCGGACGTGGATGGCCAAAAATTTACAAATTGTGCCTGTCAAGAGGAGGACTGTAGAACCCAGTGTATCTGGTGGCGAAATGTACAAAAAAACAATACTCGCAAATATTTTTTTTGAAAAACACAAGAAGTATTTCTGTTTGTCGCAAGTTCTTCCTACAAACATTGGGATATTCGAACGATTTGGTGATTACAGAATTGTGCGTTGCTGTAAAAAGAGCACCGCTATGTTCTGGCGTAAAAGAAAATAGGGGGAAAACTGGCCACTCAATGAGAACTAAAGACAGAACTCTGATATCAGAGCATATTAATATCTATCACCCAAGTGTGAGCCATTACAGGCGTGCAAACGCTCCAAATATCAAATATTTGCCAAGGGAACTAACTGTGAAAAGTATGTACACCACTTTCAACATAAAATATCCTGAGATGTGTAAAATCGAATTATACAGACAAATCATGAAGGCAATGCATATTTCTCCCTGTATGCCTAAAACAGATGCTTGCTCAGATTACGTTGCTTACGAAATGCGGAAATTCGACGATCATCAGATCGATGTCCAGTTCTTTCAAACAGAAAAAGAATATAATTCCCATAAGAGAAAAGTTTCTAAAGCAAACCACAAATATAAAGAAGACAGTCAAATTGAAGACAATGATGGGGTTAGAATTTTTTCAATGAATTTATAAAAATTGATAATACTTCCAATCATGCCTGCTATAAATGATAGTTATTTCACAAGTCGTTTAACGTTTGCATCACTCAAACGTGACTCAAAATATAAAAACTACTGTTCTATGTGGCACGAGGAAGTAGCCGGACGCAACGTGGAAAATATTACTGATGGCATTTTCCATGTTCTAGAAGCCGAGTGGATTCTGTTCTCAGCACTAATTATTGTTCTTGTGAATGACGATACAGGTCCTGATACAGTGATTTTGCGTTATCTGACAAAGGGTCACACGCACATGAGTGCTGACGGAATTCACGGCAACATCGAAAAAAAGAATTGCAAAAATTCAGAATGTATACGACTACAATGACTTGAAAGAAGTAGTAGCCAGCTCCAGAAAAAATCTTCAAGTCGTGGATGTAGTCCAATTTCACAAATGGGCCAAAAAAAAAACGACAACCGGCAAAAAAAATGAGGAAGACGCTTTGCGCGGATTTTTGTTGGAAAACCTAGCTGAGATGCGATTCACAATATCATCAAAACGGATTTTGATGATATTGATTATAAGGAAATTGATTTTTTACAGAAGAAATACAAGAATCAACTAAAAAAACCTAAAATCTTAAATGAACGAGGCGTCTTAACATCTAAAAAGAATACAATAATAACAGTGTTAGATGCCAAGGAGCCGATTGAAATTTTGGCACAAACTGGTTGAAAGCAACACTGCTATGGACCTGGTTACAGACACTAACCCAGAAGATGAGGAGGCAGCAATGATTTAATTTATTTTTACGTTCCCTGTTTTAGAATATGTTTATTAACTGTAGTATGTAATGTATATTGCTAATAAATATTCATTTATTTTTTGAGTATACTCTTATTTTCTTTATTATATCATTGCAGATACTGTGTTTAGTATTGCAAATTATATTACTTAAAAACACAGTATGTGCACAAACTGCAGTCATTTTGACATTTAAAAAATTTTAATATGACTGAAAATGTAATGGATTATACTAGCACTATGCCAAATATCACGTAGATATGTTGAATTTGTACTTCAGGCCAAGCCGAAACACTAAATCTGGTTTCCTGTAAAATCATGTTTTATTCACTGTGTTTTGGCATGGAGCAGCCGTACTTTATAAGGTTATTAGGAAAAAAATATTAACAAGCAAGAAAAAAAATGTTTATTTTTCATCTTAAACTAATTCATTTTTCAAGTGAAATGCAATTTTATTTATCAGAATAAAAAATCTATGAACCAAGAAGCAATTCTAATAAAGTAACTTTAAAGATTAACTTATGAATATTATAATTTTCCCCACATGCTCTTTGGGTATTAAGCCACTGTATATAAATTATTGGAAAAAAAGTTAAATAAACTTTTGCACCAGAAGCAATAGATAATATTTATTAATAATTATTATAATTGTTTAATACGACAAATAAATGTATTATAAACGGTCAAAAATATTTACATAAAAACACAAGACCAAAAAAATTGAAATGTATGTATAAACATAATTGATGACTGCCACCGAAAAGCTGTCGATAATAGTTTGTCTATTCAGATTTTTTTTAAATCAATTATTTTATTTAACGTGAAAAGTTGACTGGCGGATCGTCGAGGAAATTATACGGACGGTGCGGTGGCCTGGTCAGTGAATGTGTTCGATCCCTTCAAAACAGCGAGGCCAGATGGAATCTTAAAAGTCTTGCCTCAGAAGTGCCTAGATGTCTTTCTGCCACATTTAAGCGGAAACTTTATGGCCAGTATGTTACTGGCATATGTTCTCGTGGCTTGGAAGTCGGCTAAAGTAGTCTTCATCCCCAAAGTGGGGAAAAACGAATGACTACACAGCTATCAACGATCAGTGTCACGTCCTTGCTTCTGAATGCACTGGAAAGGATAGTGTTTAGATATCTGTTGGAAGGGGATCTAGCCAGATATTCATTCGACTAGAATCAACTAGCATATAAACCAGGGAGGTCCACAGAGACAGCTCTGCATGCCGTAGTCTCTAAGGCAGAAAGGGCTCTCCTTTATAAGGAGGTCGCCCTGGCAGTGTTCTTTGATATTGAGGGAGCCTTTGGCAACGCAAGAACTACAATATCTGCGACGCCCTTCGAACTAGGGGCACTGCTCCAGTATTGGTCAGATGGGTGAAATCTACGCTGGAAGAGAGGAAGAGATTTACTGCTGTTTTAGGAGACTGTCAGTTGGAAGTCGGGGTGAAGGGGGCTGTTCGGCATATAAGATTGCGAGATTCTGGGAGCTGGTGATGTGATGAAGGTCACGTGGCAATCGCTGGATTGGCGAAGAGGAAAATTCCATCTCTGTCCTTAAGGTGAGACAAGCGAAAGACAGGCTAAGGTTCAAAAGGAAATATACTGTCACTTTTGTCAGTAATAGGAAGACATAGAAGTGCATGACAACTTTGCTCAAAGATAATACACCACGGTCTTCCAGGCAGAGGTTTACTCCATCCTAGCGATTGCAGGTAAGGATGAGGTAAGGAACGGTTCAGAACCCAGTATACATCTGCTCCGATAGCCAGGCTGCTCTAAAAGCAGTATGCTCCCCCAGAACGAGTCCATCTCTCGTTCAGAAGTGCAGAAAAGAGCTTGCCAGGCAAAAACAAATAAAACTGATATCGGTTCCGGGATATACTGGGGTTCCAGAAGAAGGCCGATGAATTGGCTAGACTTGGATCAGAAGAGCCCTGCCTGGGACCTGAGCCTATATTGGGAATCACAAGAGGACACGTAAAGACGGTCCTCAACAAGTGGGCCCACGAGACACTGAGAAAACACTGGAGGACCAACAGGGCCTGTAGGCAAACTTGATATTTTGACGGGGCCGGACAACTTGAGATCTTCCTGGTTACTAAGCCGTAGTCAAAAGAGTCTGATCTTTTAATCGGAGTTCTGATAGGCTACTGCAGATTCAGGAGATGTCTATCATTGATGGATGTTAAGGAAGGCCCTACATGTCCAAGATGAGAGTGATGAAGAAATATCTTACAACTTCCTGGGAGAGTGTGTCGTTCGGGCGGCTGAGGGATAGCATCTTCGGTTCTGAGGTGCTCTTAAGGGCGTGGATGAGCTCCCTCGCACTGAGTTACATCCTGACCCTCATTAGAAAATCGGAAATATTGACGAGGAAGCAAGAGAAATACATGGTTAAGAAGACAACTGGGAGTTGGAGGGCCCGTCTGAGGCCTACTTGTCAGACGTCAGCCTCTCCCCCATTACCATTACCAATTACCAATTTTCGTTACCAGAGCCAATGACAGATGCTAGGAGGTAAACTCATCAGTGCTTGTGTAAGCACTGACACCTCTAACTGTATATTTGACCGAACCTCTATTTTGCCATGCGTTAGGTAGACTGCTCAAATTATTGTAGATACATGGAACCCACAGTTTTCAAAAACGGTAACGTGAGTAGGTCTACTAATTCACTATAACCCCAACAACTTGGCCCGGCCTGGTTTGGAACCCAGATGATCTTGATGACATGACGTACCACTGTCATTTACACAACCGAGCCGATAAATAAGAAGACAATTTGCAACAAATTAATGATAAATGTCGCATCCGTAAGATATATATTCAAAATATTGTCTATTAGCATTGAAAAATATTCATTAACTATAAATAAAAAGTGTAACAATACGATTTTGATCATATGTACCAATAGAGGCAAAATAAAACCATTTATATCTCTACAACTGCGCTTGCCGTTGAAACAAATTCTCAAAAGACCATATAAAATGTTTTGTTAAAATGTTTTCTTAACCTTCTCTCTAGTCGCCAAAGTATTTTCATTAATACTACCTCAATCCCTAAGCGGGGGTAAAATTTACCCCAAAATTTCAAATTGAAAAAGGGGTCAAGTGACACATTATTTTAGAACCTGTTAAATTATCGTTACAACACCATTTTACTTTTTAGTAGTTAAGCCTATGGTTTCCGATAAATTGCGTTCGAAAGATTTATTACCTAATAAAATATATTACTTACCTGTCAGTTGAATAAATGTTCGAAATGTAGGACTTTATGCAAAAAGTCATTAAATGACATTTTGGTATATTGTCATTTAAGAGTTTATAGTCTATACTGAAAGTAGGTTAGTGGTTATAAAAAAAAATTCTTAATATTTCAATGTATAATCGAGATTTTAAAGTAACTGATTTTCTGGATGGTAGGGCTACCAAGTAATAGACGACCTTAGTAATTTCACTTCTATTTAGGGTTTGAGTTGGTACCAATAAAAATAATGAATAAAATAAAATCGACCTGTTCAAGCGTTTTGTGTGATGTTGATTTAAACTCGCATAAACTGTACAGTTCTTGGTGGGCAGTGTTGTGCACTATCTAGCTAATTTTATCTAGACAAATCTAAATACGAGTATTAAAGACGGCGCGCCGGATACCGTAGATTTTCAATTTAAGTACAACTAACTACAATGATTTACGTCTTATTTTTTGTCAATAAATGATTGTTTGTGGTTCTCAGCATGCAACTATCATTAATAGAGCTTCAGTAGTATCCTCTGATAAATTTCTATGCTTTGATGCAAACGTTGACGTGTATTTTGAAAAACAACTTTATACATCCGAAGATATAATATTCACGTATACAAAATATTAAGTCAATAGCACTTCCATCATTTACACACTCATTATGGTTACGTACTTTTTTAATATTCGGATTTTTAACACGTCTTGAAATTTCACACAAGGATCATCTATTAACGTCTGCAATGTCAAGTTTACTATGTCCACTATTTCCAAAGATTCAGATAAGTACCTCTAAATTACTTTGGAATTTTTCGATAGCATCTATTAATAATATACAATTATTTTTGTGTACAGCAAGCAAATCATGTTTGACTTGTGAATAGTTTGCTGCTGACTTTCCTTTATAGTATTATTATCTTGGGGTTAAATGTGAATATTACAGATTTAACGTGTCCGAAATATTTATTATAATAAAACACCGCTTGCAACCATGTTACATTATTATTTCCCAACCTTCTACTAGCCAGCAAATGTGAGTTCAACAGTCCATCTGGATTTAAAATTCGAATTAATACATTGCGCACCTTGCTAATTCATGCATCAGAAGGTTCATCCATAGTTGGCCATATTTGTTTATCACCTACTTCTTTATTTATATTATTCTTAAGTTATTTTTTAGCATGGCTAAGTCTCGATTTTACTTGTCTCGTAGGTAATGGCCTCCCAGAATTATGTTTCTTCCAAAATGAACGAAAATGTCCTTTCTCTAATATGCATTGTGGAATACCACTTGCCTTTAACATAAAAATTAAATCGAAAATAAACACCTACTTCGGATATTTAAGTTTACTATTTTCTATTTAAATATGCGATATATAGCCTACAGTCATGTGCACTCCCACCCATTCAAATAGTGGCAAAAAACAGCAGTATATTATCAGTCCCTATTCCGGTATACCTACTTTAAAACAGAAAATTCGGATATTAATTTATTTATACGCAACGAAAAAAAATGTAAAGTCATTTTATCCTCAATAAACAAACTGTATGCTGGGAGAAAGTAAACTAAGGTAATGTGTTTACTGTTTACGTAAATGCTTAAGATAACCGCGTGGGTGTGAGTTTACGCAGGCGAAGCTCCCGCGGTTGCTATACCACATATTCAACCGTCTTTAATGATATATTTCATCATATTTTGATAAAGATATAATTAATTACCCTCTATCTCATCTTAGATCGAAATCTTACCAAACAAACCGCTTCACAAAAATCAGTTTGCCTACCAAGCTGGCAAATGTATAGAAACCGCCTTACATAATCTAGTAAATAGAATTGTAAAGGCTTTTGTAGCTTTTTGTGTATTTATAGATATAGAGGGGGCTTTTGATAACATCTAATATGAATCCATAAAAAGAGCTACACAAAGGAAAGTATATGAGCCTTCAACAGTAAGATGGATACTATCCATACTAAACAATCGAAGCATAACAGCAGTAATGAGAAGAGACTCAGTAACAGTAACAGCCATCAAGGTATGCCCCCATGAAAAGGTTTTATCACCCTTGCTATGGTCTATAGTTATTATATATTTATTATTATTATTTTTTATATATAGTTATTATATATTATATATTTATCTCCTGTAATAGTTAATAAACTCATGAGAGAATATTTCTGAAAAATGTACCACAGCCAATAACATATGTAACTCGATGTTTTCGTCTCCCGTAACTGCAGCAGATGTTGAATTGGTAATAATGAGTTTACGAAATAAAAAATCTACGAGCCCAGATATGATTTCCATTAACCTTATAAAAAAAAGCTGTACAGAAATATCACAAATTTTGGCAGATCTGATTAACCTATCAATTGTTTGTGGTAAGTGTCCAGATCTCCTGAAATATGCAACCATAGTGCCAATTTTGCAAAAAAAGGAAATCACCGAGATATTAAAAATTATAGACCTATCGCTCTGCTAAGCGTTTTTTTAAAAATCTTCGAAAAAGTGATCTATAATAAAACACTAAAATTTTTAGACAGCAATAACATCTTATCACCGTGCCAGCACGGCTTCCGAAGAGGCTGTTCGACAGAAACTGGCTGCACAGAGTTTGTTCAATATGTGTATGATAAAATGGATCAAAATGAAATAATAATAGCATTACTTTTTGACCTTACTCGCTCATTCGACACTGTTGACAAAGATTTTGTTTCCATGAAGTTACATGCAATGGGTATCAGAGGACAATTAAACAGTTGATTCACATCTTTTTTTATTTGATAGAAAATTTTATGTCAAAGTTGACAATGTAAGGTCAGATGAATTCAATATGAATATAGGCCCCGCAGGGCAGTGTCCTTGGACCGCTAATTCTTTTTATTATTTATCAATGACCTTGCATCAAATATCTCACAAGGGCGTGTTTTTATGTATGCGGATGATACGACTATCGTCATATCAGACCCAAAATCAGAAAATGTTTCCAATAAAGTTAATATTGTACTTATAGATTTTTCCCTCTGGTGTATGAAAAACAAACTAATGATAAATCACAACAAGACGATATGTCTGCCAATTTATAATAAATATCGAATTGACCATAATTTAAGTTTTAATTTCATTGAATGTGTATTGTCCTCAAGTACTTCAGCTAAATTACTGGGTGTACTTATTGACAAACATTTTATCTGGGACCTGCATATTGATACGGTATGCAGCAAAATAAATAAAAGCTTTTTTCTACTTACTCAGTTAAAAAACTCAGTAAATAAAACAGTACTGTAAAATTTTTACTATGCATCTGTCTACTCGGCGATAGCTTACAACATAGTCTTGTGGGGACAGTCAAGAGACGTTAATAAAGTTTTTATTCTCCAAAAACGGATTTTATGACTGATATTTAATATACCCCAGCAGTCGTCTTGTCGTGACTGTTTTAAAATGAATAAAATCTTTACTATTACTTCTATATATCTCTGAAAACTACTAACTTTCATATACACTAAAAAAAAACATTTGACTACTAATAGTGATATTCACTCGTACAACATTCGAGGTAGAGATACCATTATATCATTAAAATATGACCAAGAATTTTATAAAAAGTCACCCCTGTATGCGGGATCTCATATTTTTAATGCACCACCTGAAAGCGTTCGAAACAGTCTCTCCCTAATTATTTTCAAAAGTCGTTTTAAAAAAAATTCTCACTACTGAATCATTTTATTCAATTCGTGAAGTCACATTATTCTTAAAAAACAAAGCCTCCTGAAAGTGAAATATTTATTTATAATTTCCTGTATTTGTATGTTTCTACGATGTTTTTTGTTATACACAATTTATGTATTATATATATATATATATCTTTAGACGTATTCTATTTACAATGATTTGTAGTATAAGAATCAATAAAGTTATTATTATTATTTTTTTTTCGGTTTCCCGATGCCGGTCAGTCCTCCTGTGGCCTCCGACGCCTCACGGGATTCGCGCCGGCGCATCAACTACAGCCACTCCCCACATCCCGCAGGGTTAGTGACTGTAGATGCCAGAATCATGGGCCCTAAGCAGACGGACAGAACCCAGAATGACCGCCTTCTGCATTTGGTCTGCCAGCCACTCGGCTGATTTTTGGCAGGCCGGTATGATCTTCAGTTCCGAGAGTAGCGTAGGCTTTATCCCTCCGAGTACACCGATTATAAGGACGACCATTTTCACCGAGTAACCTGGGTAGAGCACTTGGAGCTCGTACCGGAGATCGCGATATTTGGTCCGTTTCTCCTCCTCCTTCAAGGTGATGTTTTTCTCCGCAGGTGCCGAAAAACTCGATGACATACATCACCTTGGGTTGATGGTCGAAGAGGACTATGTCAGGCTTGTTGGCTTGGAATAGCCTGACAGTCGGGAACGAGTAGTTCCAGTAAATCCGGCATTTCTCGTTCTCGACAACGGATTCAATATCTCCGGGGGACGTAAGGCAGCACTGGTGTCTGGTCTACCCCGTACGAGTGCTTTAGATGGTAGTATAGCACTCGTAACACCGCGTTATGCCGGTGGATGTAGGCCGAAATCGTATATACGGGACATGCAGATAATAAGTGCATGAGCGATTCCGGCGCATGATGGCAGGTCCTGCAGTTGAAATCAGGAACCTCTACACGCCACACGCGGCTACGGTAGATCAAGGTGTTGATAACACCATCCTGGCAGGCCATAATGAATCCCTCGGTATCCGACTTAAGCCCTGCTGACCTTAGAAAAGCGAAGGTCAGCCTGGTCGATAAACCCAGTGTTTCTATGTTCTTATAGAAGACACCATGCTGGGGTTTATCGACGTGCTGCCGAAACAGATTTTCCTGTTCGGCAGCTCTGATTTGGGCTTTCAGACGATTTGGCTGAAGTTCGGTGACTGACTCAACATCAGCACCTCGCCGGCCTCCTCGCTTGATGTCAAATGCGAGACCGAGTTCATCTGCGGCTCTTTTTGTTGCCTTGAACAATCCTGCTCCCTCTCCTACAGTTTCGTGATGTTTTACGAACCGCAAGAGGGCATATGAGCTCCTGAGTATGTTACATGCCATACTCAGAACTACTCTGCCATGCGTACACTCCAGGCTCAAGAGTCCTCGGCCTCCTCGTTGACGTGGGAGGTACACACGAGAAACGGACGATCTAGGATGAATACTTCTGTGAATATTCATCATCTTGCGGGTATCCCTATCTAATTGGCGCAGCTCCTCTACTGTCCACTTTACTATTCCAAAGGTGTAGAGCAGAACCGGAACGGCAAGCATATTAGTTGCAGACACCTTGTTCTTCCCCGAAAGTTCGGAAGACCAAATCTTTCGAAGGCGGTGTCTGTACTTGCCGCGAAGAGAATCTTTTATTTGTGTTACATCCTGGATGTGCCTTTGTTGCACACCCAGATACGTATAGGTCTCTCCGGCATCAAGATGTCTTAGGATGCTTCCGTCTGCGAGCTGCGCATTTTCAGGGAATTCCCCGCATCGTCCTCTCTTGAGGTGGACGACTGCACATTTGTCCAACCCGAACTCCATACCAATTGCCGGCGTATATTCTTCGACCACCCTAAGAGCGTTTTGTAGTTCGCGCTCTCCGGAGGCATAAAGTTTAAGGTCATCCATATAGAATAGATGGGTGACCTTATGCCTCCAGTCGCTGGGTGGTCTATATTGATATCCGCGGGTTTGGCGGAGCCCAACAGATAACGGCAGCAGTGAAATGCAGAAGAGGAGAGGACTCAGGGAGTCACCCTGGAAAACTTCTCTCCTAAATGCTACCTGCTCTGTCGTGACCCGCTGTGCACCTGATGTTATGGTGAAGCGGGTCTTCCAGAGCGGCAGCAGCTGTTCTATGCATTTCACTTATGGTGCTGGTACCGCAAGACATTCGAGCAAGTACAATAATAGCTCGGGCAATGTTGTGTCAAATGCCTTGCGGTAATCAATCCAGGCCATCGATAGATTCCGTTTGTATTGCACAGAATTCTGTGCAATACAGCGGTCTATCAGCAGGCTGTCCTTGCAACCTGCCATGCCCTTCTTGGCACCACGCTGTTCGTGTATCTGCTGGAAGACCAGATCAACAGACCTCAGCGTCTAGCATACAAGATACGTGTAAATATCTTGTAGCAGGAGTTAAGGCAAGTGATCGGCCTATAATTCCTCCAGTCGGAAAGATCCCCCTTTTTGGGGATAGGCACGTCCCTCGACGAACCAGTCCAGAATCTGCTGCCCCACGTTCAACCATGAGTTGAAAACTCGCGCCAGACGGCGGTGAGTGGAAGGAAATTTCTTCCACCACCAGTTGTTAATGCCGTCTGGGCCCGGGGCAGCGAAGTTCTTGGTACCAACAAGTACTTGTTGGACTTCCTCCGTACTGATTGCCGGGCACACTTCTTCTGGCTCTTCAAGATGTCTCTGGCACAGAGCCTCGAAGTGTGCAATTGATGGAGTGTCGCTATTGAATGGACGCGTCGTTTTGTAGATTCCCTTCCAGAAGGTTTCGACATCTTCTACAGTCGGCGGATTCTCGACAACACGCTGTGGGTCTTGAAAGAGGCGGGAGGGATTCATACGGAACAGATTGTTTTATTCCATACTCCTCACTTGCCTCTTCAATGTTCTCTTTATCGCCATGAGCGCTCGGATCCTATCTAGACAGTGCTGCTATGCGCCGGATTCTGGGAGTAAAAACTCTACCAGTCGTCTTATATTCCACCACACTCTGGATCCGAGAAGCGTGTTGTCTGGCCGACTGTATCTTGCCTTCGATTTTTTGTACACGCCGCTTGGCTTTCTCGACCCCGTGATTGGTTCACCTCTCACGGGGGACGAGTTGCTTCGCGGCGTTGTACACGGCAAAGTTGATATGCCAGATGTCTGCATCTTCCGGAATTTCCTCATCGATGACCGCGTCCATTCTAGCCAGGTCTTGTGGCTTTAGGTTAGCCCTGGTGTTGAGGCTAACCCTCGTCCTTAAGTCTACACCGGTGAACTCTAAAGGATGTTCTCCATCAGCTGGTAATTGCCGCGGTGGGACTGCGGCTGGCAGTTCTTCCAGTTGACGAGATGCCCTTACGTAACCTGTCCTGAGCAGAAAGGATACTTGATCTCTCAGATGTTCTTGAGAGAAGGCGCGATGCTCTGGATGCATTTCGCACCAAAATGCATGCATGCGCGCCATGTATCCCCTTCGCTCAGTTTCGCTACTCTCGCGGCAGGTCAGCAAGTCATCCCAAAGTTCCTTCGTCCACTTAAAGAGTCCATGTTCATTGCCTTGGTTGTCAACGTTGAGACCATCCGGTAAGGCCCCTCCCACCTGTCTCTGACCCCCATCCGCTTGGGGTCGATTGTGAGGGGCCCTTCTTAGATTATATGGAACCCAAGCAGTAAATGTACCAGGGTGATTAGCCTTGGTACCATCGGCCGACATTAGTCAGGTAGAGTTACCTCTGCCTGTCCAGGGTGCACCAACGCGGAGGTTGCCGGCCTTGCACCCCTTATTATTTTTATTATTATTATTATTATTTCGGTTTCCCGATGCCGGTCAGTCCTCCCGTGGCCTCCGACGCCTCACGGGATTCGCGCCGGCGCATCAGCTACAGCCACTTCTCACATCCCGCAGGGTTAGTGACTGCAGATACCAGAATCATGTGCCCTAAGCAGACGGAGAGAACCCAGAATGACCGCCTTCTGCATTTGGCCTGCCAGCCACTCGGCTGATTTTTGGCAGGCCGGTATGATCTTCAGTTCCGAGAGCAGCGTAGGCTTTATCCCTCCGAGTACACCGATTATTAGGACGACCATTTTGACCGAGTAGCCTGTGTACAGCACTTGGAGCTCGTACCGGAAATCGCGATATTTGGTCCGTTTCTCCTCCTCCTTCAAGGTGATGTTTTTCTCGGCAGGTGCCGAGAACTCGATGACATACATCACCTTGAGTTGATGGTCGAGGAGGACTATGTCAGGCTTGTTGGCTTGGATTAGCCTGTCAGTCGGGAACGAGTAGTTCCAGTAAATCCGGCATTTCTCGTTCTCGACAATTCCCACTAAACTAAGCGTCTCTGGATTCGACATCCAAGGATATGCTGATGACCTAGTCATCATAATATGAGTCAAGAATGAAAGGATGATCTCAGGCTTAATGCAAATTGCATTCAACATCATCAAAACTTGGTGCTCGGATGAAACTTTACACGTTAATCCAAAAAAACAGTCAATATACCAATCAAAAAACCAATAAATTTTTCTCTAATAGCCCCAAAAATAAAGGGTGTACAAATTGACTTCTCGAATAAGGTAAAATATTTAGGTGTTTCACCTGGAACAAACACCTAAGAAGGGTTACTGAAGGAGCAAAAGCGGCCCTCTGAATGTGCTCTTCGGTAAAACCAGGGGTATAAACCAAAAATGATTTATTGGTCATACTTAACAGTTATCAGACCCATTGTCACCTATGCATCAATAGTATGGTAGAAGAAAACAAAAGATAAAACAGCACAGAGCAGTAGCAATAGAAGCCTTGCTTGATATGCTCCCTTTGTACATGCAAGAAGGAAGCAGCCCTTAGCGCTCGAAGACTGCAATATAAGAAATTCAAACCAGTAGATCTGGTTGGATCTCTGAGTATTCAAACCAGAGCTAAGGATACTAACAGATCTTCTCACAGATCATTGTACAGGGCTATCCAACGACAATGCCTGCCTCGATATTTTGTTTATTTTGCGAGTTAGAAAAAAATGTTTTAAATAAAAGTTGTAGTGAATCAAATGAACTCTTTTAAAATTCCTGTAAATAATAATTGCAGGTGTCCCATAAAAATGGTACAAATCAAAGTTAAATTTTTTAAATTTATATTTTTTATATTTTCGAAATTTGTGTTTTGTTTTTGTGATTTCAGATATATAGATATGTTGTTCTTATCTGTTAGCATTTTCTCTTTACTGCAAATATTATACTACTAGCATCTGCATGGTTATCAGGTCCGCCATGGATGAAAAACAATTAAAATTATACGTATGCCAGACAAAATAATTTAATAAATTCAAATAGCAAACTGCGTGGTTTTGTACGTCATATTACTTGTGTTTACTTTATCAGAGCGATATGATATGTTTACTATTTATAATACATACCTTCCTCACTTTGAGGGGTGAGGAAGTAAAAAATAACAAGAACTCTTCAACGGGTAATATTTTCAATTCAATTAAATTTATTAGGTAGAGTAGTAGAATAGTACAATGTAAACTATAATCTAAAATATATTAGAATTACAATATACAATACATATAATAGTAAGTAACACTTGTATTTTAGCATCACCAGGCCGAGATGAAATCACCTAAGCACAAAATGCTTATTTTGTGAATTTCATGTCTTCCTGGTTGATGAGTAAATTAATTGTATAGTTTTTTATATTAAAATAGAAATGAACAGAGAGAGATAGGAAAATATTATAACTAATAATTGACAAAACGAGACTGAGGATTTGTACCAGCAACACACGGCAGTAAGTGAGTACGTACTATAATATTAATATACTATGATTGGGAAGATAAATGTCTTATATTACATATTTCAACTTAGTTCTAAGATATCAAACTTATTATGGTCGAGTTTTCCATTTAATGCAGGATATTCTTTATAGAATCATGATTTTGGGTAACAATTTTTTTTATTTCAATTTTGTATTTACTAAACTTTCCTATGGTTTTTAGATACAGCGGTAAAATATTGTATAACTTTGGTCCGAGATAGTAGACAAATCTTTGTGTATGGCATTTTTTGACTAATGGCAATCCTATAGACTATTTTCTGTAAACCTGGTTTCATATCTAGAATAGGCTGGTGAGGGGTTCTTGTCATACATGTGTAATAAACAGTGATAAGCAAAGAGATTTCTTATGTTGAATACGTCAGCGTCTTTATATAATTGTGTAGAGGAGTAGAGTTTTTTTTTCTTTAAAATTATCTTTAGAATACTATTTTGCGCTGTTTGCAGAATATTCATTATATTATTACATAACCCCCCCAGCCAGATAATAATACAATATCTAATCAGTGATTCTACTGGCGATTTATATATGGTCATCAGATTTTTCCTATCTAATAATCTAATAATCTTAAAGTAAAGAATTTATGCGTAAGTTATCTAATTTTTTTTTGTGACGTAAGTAACATGCTCGTCCCATCTTAAATGATGGTCAAGCATAACTCCTAAATATTTGATGGTACTGGTTTTCCCAATTTTGGGGCAACTACAATTTATTTGTAGTAAACATGTATTATTATGTATATGCAGTAATTCTCTAGTAGGTTGATCGGTAGCTAATAAGGTAAATGTTAGGAATTTAGTTTTTTGAATGTTAAGTTCAATAAACTAAAGTTTAGCCACTTAGGAATCAGAGTTAAATTTTCTTCTGCATTGCTATATACTGTGTCCCATGAATTTTCCCCAAATACAATGGCAGTGTCATCAGAATAAGATACTAAATGGCCTTGAAATTGTTTTAAATTTGTAATGCTGTTAATATACAGAAGGAAAAATATTAGACCCAATACAGTCCCTTGTGGTACGCCCATGGTGATGTTGAGCGAGTCACTGTATACGTCCCCAGATAGCACAAAAATATTCCAGTAATATTCTATGAATATTCAATTGGAAGATTGGATTATTCCGTGGATAACATTTAAATATCCCAGATATTCTTGGAATATTCTTAAAATCAGAAAAGTACACTCCTCTCAATATTCCAGGAATATTCCCAGGGAATAATCCTGAATAATCAAGGAATATGACAGGATTATTCACGGAATATACATGGAATATTACAGGAATAACTGAAGATTATTCTCTATATATATCCTGAATAATCACGGAATATGATATGATTATTCAAGAAATATATATATGCAGTGTGACCCCGGATTGATTTTACAAGAGGAAAAACTTTTACTTTTGATTTTACGACAAAAAGTTATTCTTGGCGAAAACGTCTGCTTAGTTAAAAAGCATGAATGGAATCGTCCAAAAAGATAGAAAGAAAAGTTGTTTAGAATTATAAGATCATTTTATTTTCTAAAAATCATTTAGGAAAAATTAAAATTGCAAGAGAAAACAAGGTTATTTATTAAAGTGAATCAATAATAAATAAATAACCTTGTTTTCTCTCGCAATTTTAATTAATTTTCTAAATCGTTTTTTGAAAATAACCTTATAATTCTTTCTATCTTTCTGTTATAAAATGAAAAATAAGAGTACTTCCCTCGACATTTTGTAACTTTTCAAGTGTCTCTATATCCTACATTAGTTTTGACGATTCCATTCATATTTTTCAACTAAGCAGAAGTTTTCATCAAGAATAACTTTTTGTCGTAAAATCAAAAAATTAAAGTTTTTCCTCTTGTAAAATCCATCTGGGGACACACTTTATATATATAAACGAAGGCTCGGTAAAGTCACAACTTCCATCTTCTAATTTGCCAGAGTATAGACACCTGAAGATGGTGGTGGTAGTGGTTTGGCAGAAACGTCGCGAGAATGGTTCACTTGCTACTCCAAAACATAATTATCAACACCCCATAATTCAGTGCTACAGATTACAGCTACGGGAGCTATATGAGAAATAGTGGCATAGATAGTTTTTGCTCCTCTATTTCATCAGTCAATTTTCCGGATTATCACACCTAGAAAAATGTGTTAACCAGACTGGTCAGAATTAGTGTACTTATTGTATTTAATTAAAAAAAAAAAGGAAGCATTTGCTTTCCATTCCCACAAATAAATATTTAGCCTGGAGAAAGTTTTTGTATAATAAAAGAAACCTGGAGAGGCAAGGTCTTTCTTTCTTTACGTCATCTTTATCTACATACATATACTGTAAAAGCTGCAAAAGTTCTCTTAGTTCTCGTTTCTTCAATTAACTATGTTCTCCAACATTATTTACATTTTTCCTAATAAAATAATTCCAAAAATGGAAAATAGAATTTAGTAAAAAAGAAAATAAAAATAGAATGTATTTTCAACGATATTTATTTTTTTAATATAAATAGTATTTAAGTACTTCATAACAAAACAAAATTTATATTCTCATCTCTCCTCCAAATCTGCAAAAAAAAAATAAAAAAATTTATAGCTACCGGTTTTTCAATAGTAAGTACTACTATTATAATTATAGAAATATTGATAATAATAAAGCTTTATTTAGCAAACTACTAATTTAACATCAAAATTGACATATTAGTTGTTAAAACGTCATTTCATTGTATAGAACATTCCAAATTAATGATTAACTAATTTAAATTTATAAGATGAGCTCTATTCAGTCAGCAGAAAGTTGTTTTTGGATTTTTTAAAATAATATTGTCCGAATCAGGCTGTGGTGGTTGTTTCACTTCTGCTCT
This sequence comes from Rhamnusium bicolor, assembly GCA_029963845.1. Taxonomy (NCBI): domain Eukaryota; kingdom Metazoa; phylum Arthropoda; class Insecta; order Coleoptera; family Cerambycidae; genus Rhamnusium; species Rhamnusium bicolor. Next base: position 647,014 of record JANEYF010004182.1, read on the forward strand.
TATTTTTTGCTTACTCAGCATATCACAACTATGCAACAACCTGCAACGAACAGAAGTATAAAATGAAGCCCTATTATCAAGCTGCAGTAACTATATGTTTAAAAATTAATTCAATTGAGAAAAAAATTGTGTAAGTATTTATGGAGAACTTCACTCATTATTTTACACTTGTCAATTAATCGATTGCCACTTACTGCGCAGTTAGAGTTACTCCTTGACGACTGCGCATCATCTTTATGCATAGATGAGCTCACATAAAAAAATCAGATGGATTCAAATCCAGAGATTTGGCAGTAGTTTTTAAATTAAATTTTTTTCAGTTAAAAAAATATATAAAAACATATGCAATTATCAATATTTTAATTCTAAACTCCACACTCTAAGCTCACTCTATATGACACAGATGGCCCATTTCAAAAGGGAGTATTCACTGTGGTATTTTACATATCCAATAAATTTGAAATCAAAATTTTGAGCCAAAGTTGAAGTGTTTACAAGAAATGGTCGACAGACATACACACATACAAGTTTTCTTCAATATTTGAATTGAAGTTATGCAACAGATGTCTGTGCAAAAATTTTTTCCAGCAATAATATTATACCTATTTGATTATATCAAATAGGAATAATAATAAAAATGAAAACTAAACATAAATTAAAATTTAAATACCTACCTGACACCTCTTTTCTTTCTTTCGATTGCTTTACTAAGCCAAATAGCTATAGCTGCTTCTACATCTTTTATTGTTGTTTGTTTTTCATCAACCGTTTCCACAGCTTCTGTGAAAACAAACAAGTATCTGAAAACAGACTCAAAACAGGTGACCTATCTGATCGATACATTAGACAAATTCAAAATAGATTGCTTAGAGATGTTGGCTTATAGGGCATTCAATTTATTAAAATTTCAATATCTTCAGATAGACATTAATTGTACAAATTTACAATATAGTATATAGTATATACATGGTAAAAATTGTTACCTTGCGTGATAATATTTTATTTGTTATTCATTTGTACATATTTTTTAGTAAAAATTATTTCCTGCACCTAATTCAATAAATGCTATGCCTTCTACTTCGACAGAAACTACAGATGTTTGTCCAGTCGCAAGTGAATCCACATCGTATGAAAAAATTCAATATTAGCGGGAACCATAATTGTACGTTTATTTTTAATATGAATAACAAATATAATACAATTTTCAAATGTCACCACTACTACTTGTAAAATTGACAGCTATCCTGTACACATTTTACTAGTAGCTAGTTAAGAGTGACTTTCCATGTTTATATACTGTTTTAATTAAGATCGTTTTACAAATTAGTAACAAATAATAATAGTTTACTGTTTTGATTTTCCCCTTGCATGTGCCAGCAATGGATTTGTCTTGTTTACTTACTTTTGAAAAGATAAACAATCTCCTGGTTTTCCTCTTCGACCGCACACCAGACACTTATTACTCATTGTGTATTATAAATATGTAATAATTTAGTTTGTAAAGCTAAAACCAGCCGCAAAACACCACTTAAAACACAAAAATACTCGGAAAAACACCAATTAACAACAATCTTGTAAAACAATATGGCCGAGCTTGGATTTTTAGAAGCGCCTAAATGCAGGAGCCAGGAACGTTATCCAAGCAACGGCGCACCATTGGCCGTTTCAAGATAGCCGCAGGGCATGCGCAGTTACATGACATTCCAAAGTGTATTAAATCCTTTTGGAATCGCCTGTAAGCAAGGAACTCTGTAGACGATAGAGAAGATATTCGCCTAGCATGCGGTAGGTCCAGGGTTCGAATCACAAACTTACTATTTTTTTTTAAATAAGTATTTTTTTAGTTCGTTAGTAAGATCCTTGCCCTTTATTATAGTTTGTTTATTTTCCTTGCCCTTTATTATAGTTTGTTTATTTTCACGGTGCCGAATTCCCATTTACGCTATGAAGATGTAACGGTCACTTTGTCTTGTTTTGTTACCTATCTTTTAAAATAATTAATCTGATGTTTATCTACTTGACCACCTTTTTTTGTTTTTAACTTTTAAGGTAAATTCACAACCAATTCGCCGCCGGACGTAATTAATAATCAATTTGGGAATTAAAATGATTATTTACAATTTACAAATCTCGACGTTGAAGTGGAAGTTCCTTACGATACTAGCCAGCATTACTCGACTGATATATACCTACCTACGATATACGTTATTTTAACTAACAAATTAATAAAGTTCGAATATTTTCCAGATGGATGCCATAATTTCGTTCGTTGTTGGCGAAAAGCGTTCGAGTTATTAATTATCTTTTGATTATAGCACCACAATATAAGCACCAAATTTATTAATAACAGATTCTGCCATCTAAACACACAATAAGTTGTACTAAACATTCTTAACAAAAAAAGATTGAGAAAACCACATAAAGAACATTTAGCAAATATCGTATCAAAGCATGTTTCTTTTTGAATTCTTAAAAAACATTTGAATAATAAATTAATAATATAATGTATGTATATCTACAAACATTCCAAATGACTTTCATATAATAATAAAATGCAATATGCCCGCCTGAATATTTCAGGAATATTACTGAAGAGAATATTCCAGAAGAAATATTACTGTATTATTTGCTATGAATATTCCTTGAATATTTTATTCAAAATATGACAGGAATATTCTCGCAGATATATATATTCCTGGAATATGACTAGAATAATTAAATTTAAATATTCCATTTGGGAGGTTGTAAGAATATTCCTAGATTATATTGTGCTATCTGGGTCATCAATTTTTACGCATTGTCTTCTATTTGTGAGATAATGTTCTATTAGACATAGTGTAGGTCCACTTATACCATTGTTTTGGAGTCTATTTAGTAACAGTTGATGTGGCACGGTATCAAAAGCTTTCGCTAAATCGAGAAATACAGCCATGCTTTTTTTTTTGATTTGTGTAGGTTTGCTACAATTTCTTGTATTAAGTCCATCACTGCATCTTCCGTACCTATATTTGTTTTAAAGCCAAATTTTCTATTTGTGATCACATCATGATTACCAAAAAATTCCACCAGGCTGTTTTTAAGGCATTTTTCAATTATTTTAGCAAAATTATTGATCTGAGATAGGTTTGTAGTTGTTTAGATTTTTGTAATCACCAGATTTATGCATGGGGGTAACGTTTGACTCCTTCCATTGGTATGGTATTAGACTAGTTTTAAATGTTAAATTAATTAAATGTACTAATGGTTTAATTATACATAAGTGTATGGATTTTATTACTTTAGCTGATATCCCGTCTGGTAGAGCTGAAGAGTTATATATATATAAACTGCTAATTATTTCAATGATTTCATTTTCTTTTACAGGTTTAAGGAATATCGATGATAGTATGGAATCATTTTCTAGGATATTATTAGGCAGGTTATCAATTTTGTCAATTCTTTCAGACATTTTTGTGCCAATATTTATAAAATATTCGTTAAAAGCATTAGCCCTTTCTACATTACTTGTTACTTTTAGTCCTTCATCATTTAAAATATTGATGTTTTTAATTTGTTTATGTGTTGCCGTCGAATTTGAGGCACTATGTACAATTTCTCAAATTTTTTTACAATTTTCTTGTGTATCTGCAAGCTGATTTTTATAATATTAATTCTTGATATCTCTGATTAATTTATTCAGCATATTTCTATATTCTGCATGTTGTTTCTTAAGTTCAGGTGAGTAATTTTTTATTAACCTTCTTTTTAGGTAGTCCCTGTGCCTAATAGAATTTATTAATCCATCAGTTATCTACGGCTTTAATTTGTAGAATTTGTTTTTGACAGTTACAGATTTTGAGGATTTTTTCATTACCGTATGAATTTTGCTAATAAGAATATTATAGCTGTCTTGAGTTTGAGTACATTTTATTACTTCTTGCCAAGTTTCCTGTTCCAATATATTTTTTAATTTTTTAAAATCAATTTTACTAATTACTTTATTTTTTTGAGTCTTCATTACATGTATCATTATTAAGAAATTCTAAAACTACTGATGTGATGTAGTGGTCGGTAATATCTGATTCAATAATCATAGGGTTGATTTTAGTGCAAGTATTAATATGATTAATCTGCCTAATAAATATATGATCTATGATACTTTGTGAAGTTTCCGTTACTCTCGTCTTATTTAGTATACTCGTAAACCCTGTACACTGAGATACCATCTATCCACAATATCTACCGAAATGGGAACTATAGCCCCTATGGAAAATTTTAGGCGTCTTCAAAAGCCTTGAAATCGATGGATACACATAGATATAAAGGTTATCACAAAAAATCTTCCTAGATCGCAGTGAAGGGAGGTCATTATAGGGCCTACTCGACCTACTCGCAATCTAATCTAATCCCATCTTAGATCAAATTTTTGTTATCTTTTATCTTAGAGTCACTTTAGATAAAACGTAATTTTCCTTAAGTGCCGCCATTGACTGGATCAAAAACAATAATGTTTAGAAACAGTTGAGCACGCAATCGTTTTACCTTAGATACAAAATATTATTATTTATTTGAAGTTCTCAAATTCATCTAGGTGTCAATTGCAGGGATCCAATAAATCCCTTTTAATAAATGAAGCCAGCCTGTTAATGTAGAAGCGAAAAATGAACGAATGGTGAGCTTTTATTAGTTCTTCTATTGACTTGATATTTATTAGTTTCTTTCCAATAACTGATGTTAATATTCCTTAAAGCATAGAAGTCAAATGGCCCATAATATCTCCTATAACATTATTTGGCCATTTTTAGAAACTTTGTTTTTCTGTTTGCTTACTGATATTTTATTGATAATAATAATGCTTTTAAACCTTATTTATGGGCATGCATGGTCGTTGGAGCAGGACATTGGTAAAATTAATAAAATTTTCTTTATGCAAAAATTACCTTAAACAGAATATTTTGCTTAAATTACACATAGATTTTAATTTAAATGCGTAGTTTTCGCAATATTTATAATTTTTTAAAATCACATTAAAACAAATTAATCCAGTAAGCTTTTGTTGTCAATTTGATGAATTGCGGTCTCAATATCACGGAAAAAGTGTTGTCATAAATACTACAATTGTATGGACTTTTACTATAAATCACGATACAAATAGGGACAACAACAAATTGTACTAAATTTTAAGAAGAAACTGTAGTAAAATTAAACGACAAATTATTAATTTATTTGCAACATAAACTTGCAAAAATTCGCAAAAGGAAGAGTGATGGGTTCAATTTCGATGTTCGATGTTTAAATTTGTACTACAAAGTGTTGTTATAGTCATGAAATATTATAAAATGCTACTAACTCTTGTAATAATATTTACTGTTTTATGTTTGAAGCATGTTCAGATTTTTGTTGACTATTCCACTATAATCTAGGGATGAGGTATGGACATCCGTTTAATTTCCGATACTCGATCAGTGAAGTTAAGCAGCACTGATCGAGTCCGGCAATTGGATGGATGAACGATAGCTCGTCTAACAGTCGGTAGGTTGTCAACAGACCATCCCGGGAAGGCCGCTAGCCTGATGCATGTGGAGAGGCGAGCTCGGATGGAGGTTTGCCACTCTGCTAGCGGTGCAGGCGGGCAGGCCCAGGCGGTGTGTTAGTTGACAGTCGAAGACCGTGGTTCAAAGTCCACGCTAAACTGTAATTCCCTAGGTAAAAAGGGCCCATTGCGGCCTACTTGCCTAGTAAAATAAGTAGCAACTACTACTACATCCACTATAATCTTGTAAGATATATTGTAAACTATTGTAACAACATTTCCTACAAAAATCAGTGAAAAATTAAGTTATATATAACCATTACCTACAATAGTAGTATATTTATTTATATTTAACATATCATATATGACAATCTCTAGGGGTTCTTTGACTACGAGGAACATATACAATTAAGTAATGGTACCCCAAATATTTTACGAAGAGACTATTGGTATGTCGCGTATTGCGATTTGATCCCCTTTTCGTTTATCAGTACTCGCGGATTAAAACCACAGATATTACAACGCGCCATCTCTTGATGGAAAGACTATAGTTTAGAATAGATCGGTCCACATCTCAACGTTGATATTATTTATCGAAATCAATTATTTTACTTCCACCGCAGTTAATGGAACGAAAAGTTCCTCCTCAATTTTGACTGTTATAAAAGTTATAAATAAAGATTCCTTATAATGTTATGTAATATTAAACCTTACCTCGAAATGACTCTATTAGTTCAAGCAACGCCCAACTATTTAAGATTGAGATTACAAAATCGTCCATGGTTAGTTTTATTTATAAATATTACCACTTAGAGCATTCGTATTATAAATGTAACAAAATTACAAGGTTGGGTGTTAGGTTTTCTGGACTGGACGGCATTTTGGAATGAATTAAAATGATACGTACGTAATTGCATAATGCAAAAGTAACAACCTGACGATAAACAAATCTGATGGTGATTTATTGCTTGCGTACGTATGTCTCTAAATTACAACTATTGCTAAAATTTGGAGCAGATTTTGCTACTTGTTATTTTCCAGTGCCAGACAATTTGTAGCGGAGTCTTCTGTTAATATTTATATTAAAATTCTTACAACATGTAGGTAGTTACTTTGTATAATGTTTGTTTGAGTTCAACAAAGACCGTGTAGTAATTATCTGTACACTGTAGTTGATTTCTTACTTTGACGTAAATGGCTACTTTTACAATTCTAAGAGAACAAAGAGTCAAACAATTTTTGTTATTTGTTACTACAATAATTTTACTGCAGATATTTATGCCCTTTCATATGTATTATGTGACAATGAGTTACAAGCTTTGAAGAAAATAACTACAATTCTCATAGAACAGTGTTGTCGTAAAATACTTAAGGCGTTTTCTTTTTCTTTTCGTGATTCAAACTGAATTAATTGTTCATAATATAACATATAATTGTAAATAAGACGAAATTTTAGCCTCCAACAGTATTTGTGATAAACTAGAAGTGATTATGATTTACGACTGATATTGTCGAAAGGCACAAAAAATTTATCATGCACTGAGAAGGGGTATAAAAATTTGATATCTGAGAATTAAGAATTTACAACAATATTATTAGTGCGACTATTAACATTGCTGATAATGTAAAAACAATAAAGTAATTAAAAAAATAAAATAACATTTGACTGGAAATAAATTTGTGGTTTCCTCCATTTGGGTAAATGCGATGATAAATGCACATATCTAAGTGCCCCCTAATTGGCAATACGTCATTTATTATGCACAACTGGTATACATTTTATTTTATAATTCGACTTGCTGGTTCGTCTTAAGCCATATTCTTAAAATGAATTCACCTATCTATTCAAGTTGTATAACTGACGCAGGGTGGCCATTCGTACAGCTCTGCTGTATGGTAATAGATGAAAATGGTGTACATATTCACGTAAAAAAATATATATTTAGTCCCTCAACTTAAATACTATGCCAAGAATACTACCTCTGTCAATAATGGATTTTTCTTTGTTTTAGAGCATATGGGTTCGGTAAGTATGCATGTATCTAAATCATTTTATTTAGTTTCGTCTTTTTAGTATGATTTTATTATTTAATTACATGTATCTTTTTTTGTTGTAATTTTTTTAACCCATTAAAGCCTGAAACTACTATGAATAACATCATTTTTATTTCCTTTTATATTTTAGTGAATATTGCATAAAGAACACATTTTTTGCCAAAAATTGGTAAAAAAAGATGTTAGTTTAAAAAAAATAACTGTCTAAAATTTCATACTATAGGCTTTGGTGACATTGACTTTATGCAAAAAATTAAAAATACTAATTTGGAAACAATTCGTTTATTTAAGTTATAGTTGACTAAATGAACAAAAAAACTTTATACTATTGTAAGTGGCAGGGAACAATACATTCAATATGTAAACCTACATTGCATTTAGAACATTTATGTGTTACACATTTATGGCATCGAGCACATCTCCTTTGTGTGGAATTCTTCATAGGCCAATGGTCAATTCTATCGAATCGAACATCCTGCTGAACATTTCCAGTTCTACGTGGTACAACTCCTCGTGGTCTCGGTATCAAAGAAGTGGTTAATAGAGGGATCACAATTTCCCTGAGAAAGGCAAGCTGAGTAATTCGTGGTTGTATAAGTCGAAAGAGTAGCCAAGCATTTGTAATGGATGCGTTGATACAAAATCTGACAATCGGCCAGTACCATTTTCGACTTCTGATGGTTATTCTGTATCGTCCTCGAAACTGGTCAAATAGGTCAACACCTCCCATTCCATTGTTATATTCTTTTATAAGTGATGGTTGCAAAACGTCAATTTTTCTTTTATGGATTCCGCTATATCTGCTACAAGTCGTTACCTTACAAACAAGATCATCTGTCCTATTCGTTGCTAGAGTTACTTGGCTATTGTCGTGCCATCTAAATAAACTAATGTTACTATTTTTTTCCTTTAGACCATGGACTGATCCCCTTGGTTCTTTCTTCAAATCCCTCAATGGGGCTTTTTCTATTCTGTCAATACGAATTGTACCAGTTATATTGATTTTGTTAGTTTTCATTTCTTCTAGAAGTGGTAAGGAGTTGAAATAGTTGTCCAGAAAGATTTCGCTGTTTTCTGGCACAAAATTTAAAACCAATTTTTTTGTAACAGAACTCCCTAGAGTCATGGATGGATCTCTGTCTTCGCGCCCTTCATATATTTTGAACCGAATGCAGTATCCATCAGGTCTATTCAAGCACCAAAATTTGTAACCGAACCTAATCGGTTTTCCCTTGATGAACTGTTTCATATGATGGTTTTCATAATATGGATCCATAGCTTCATAGAGTGACCAAACAGATGGCAAAGGCTGGGCATAGGTCTCAAATTTCGAAGACATGTGGTCTAATAATGGTCTTACTTTGCGACACCGATCAGTTTCATCTGTACTATTATTATCACTAAAATGTAGATTCCTAAAAATTCTTAAAAAATTGTCTCTGGATATTGAGCTTGATATAGCAGCGTTTTGAACATCGACTTTTGTTTCCCAATACAATCGTGTATTTGGTAAAGTATTGTATCCAGACAACAGCAAAATGGCAATAATTTTATAAATTTCTTGTGGAGTTACAGAAAACGAATTATCTCCATACTTATATTTGGCATACTTTTCGCTTTCACTGCATATATATTCAATAAATTCTATTGGCCAAAATAATTTAAAAAAATCTAGAGGTCTAGCATCTCTCTGGATGAGCTCTTCAATTATTGCTGGAAAATGTTGCATTTTATTTTTTATTTTTAGGTGAGCCTGATCCGCGTTTTCTTCCTCAAGTTGAATGTTCTCCCATTCCCGCTCCTTTTTCTTGGCTAACGTCTTTTTTCTTGGCTACTTTACCTTTACTAATTTTCTCTTTACCACACGAATCTACTTTTTTAGTAATATTTTTCCCTTTGTCCTTTTTTACTCTCTTCTCCTTTGGGCCTGAATCACTAGTAGATTCTTCCATATTTTCAAGAGTAGATTCTTTTGATTTTGTATATTTATCGAGTCCCCTTTTCCCAAGTTTATTTATTATTTGAATTTTAGCTGTCTGGGCTAGAATACCCTTTCCCAGCAGACGTATGTTATTTTCCTCCACAACAAGATCGTCATCGGCAATGTCGTCAACGTCGGTGTCATTATCTACGTCCGGAGGTAAGAGAGCAATATCAATAGCTTCAGCTTCCTGAAGATCTTCATTATCGGAGTTCTCTAAGAGTTCCATTATTTCCTCAGTTGTAAGCGGTCTTCTATAATAAACATATACATATTATATAAAATATTTCAGATTTTACTTCTCAGTTCTACACTTCAAATAGAAAAAAATTTGCAAAAAGGGAAAATTTTATGCGTAAAAGATTATACATTTGCATTTTTTTTAGAAAAGTTTAATACATTAAATAATGTAGGGAAAAAGTTTAATAACTAATTATACAGCAGCTATATATTTGGCAACATTGCGATTCATAAGCTACTTCATATAAACGCCTACCGTATGAATATTCATACGTCAAACTTTAACCCAACATTGTATTTTGTTTTGGTGAATTATTGACAGAACGAGGAATAAACGTTATTTATAAACTATTTTTCTATAAAATATGTTATATTCATGCACATAAAATAAAATTCTAGGGATTTGTGTAAAATATACTTACTTCATCTCATATTTTGTAATTTTTTTTGGACCACGCACTTTATTTTCTGACGTCGACGCCATATTTGTTAGTTGTACTAGTTTTAGATACGTAGAAACGTTGTTGCCAACATGTGAAATTATGCCTATAATATTAGAATTATAGAATAATCACTTGCATGGTCTACAAAAAAATCATAAAAAGCAAGAAGATAATGTATGATTTTTTAGACGGTAGGCTTTTATGGGTTAATTTCTTGCTCGATTTTGGAAACTTTTTATATAGGTGTATTTCTTTTTTGTGTATATTTTTTTGACAGGGATATAAAAAAGGAACAATACTGACCAATAGGTCCATCACGACTTTCAACATCACAAAACTGAGCATCGGAAAGAGAAGATTTTACATGAGGCAGAAACTGATGAAACCTAAACTAATATTACATAATTAATAATTATACATATTTCCTTATAACTAAATTGTAATGTTATTTTTTACAATGTATTTAAACAGGATTAAATAATTGTCTATGCTACTTTTTTTTAATATGCTAATTAAACTAAAAGGTTGTACTTTATTTTTCTAATAAATTTTTGCACCGAATAACATATTACAATTTAAGGTTATGCTCTAGAGTTACCGCGTTATCGCTATCGTAATTTTATTTTTGACTAGGTAATAATCCATGATTTGTGCGCAGTCTAGTAAATGTACTTAAAATTTTTTTGTTGGTACATATATCTGAAAATCAAGTTTTTTTGTTTGAGGTTTTTCGCGCTTAATATAATTTGGCATATATTTCATAAGCTGTTAGTTTTTTATTGTGGATATCATGTCTTCAGGCGTAATTAAGTAATCTTTAATTTCTTCATTTCGTAATGCTTCTTTTGCTGCAATATTTACCCCTTCATTATTTTTTATCCCACAATAACTTTTCATCCAAACAAAACATACAAACTATACTTCTTCATATAATGAGTGTAACTAACTGTAATTCTTTCATAATACTTAACTGTAGGTTATTCTATGATGTGTTTAACGTATTTACTGTATGACGTTCATTGTTATATAATTTCGTATTTCTATTTATGTTAGTAAACGTATCGAAGGCACTTACTGTTGTTAATAAATGCGTTTCTTATGTGATTAACGTTTTGTTCACATTTTAAGACTTCCAAAACAGATATAAGATCAACATTAAATATGAAAAATTCTTGTGGAAAATGAGATAATAAATAATATCTAAATAACTTGAAACAAATCTTGTGATGTGAAATGTAGCGCACTGCTGAAATCACAGCGCATTGAAGGGAATATTTAATAAAGCTAGAAGCACGTTACATAATAATTGACCACTGGTTATTTAATTTATCATTCGGTTCTATTAAATAGCCATATAAAGTGTCACCCCACGTACTGATACCAAAAACAGTTTATTTTTATTTATTTTGGATTGTTATCCATCTAATATGGCAAGTATATCTATTTACCACACCATTGTTGTATATTTTTGAAGATTTTCTTTTCTCCATAAAGTAATTCGACTTTGAAAAATGCGGATTGTTTTCCCTCCGCTATATTACACTTATTTATAATTATTGTTGCACATACTCGTCTTTGTCTTTCTCAAAGTTTCGATAATGTAAACATTTTTTTCTTCAAATTTAAAGACGTCTTATGATTTTCATGTTTTCTGTTTCAGGTAATGCATTTTGTAGAGTTTTGCAGCCTACATATTTCATGTTATTTTAGACGTAAATCTCAAACTTTACAGCATAATAATAAAATTAATAACATGATAATATAAGAATAAAAATAAAGTTAACAATATATAATAAATAAAAATCATAAGTTTGTGTATGATTTTCTTAATCAAAATAATTTAATATACCTAATGGTAAATAACTGAATTGGAAAACACTTAAATCTCTTCTCTTCACGTTATAAAAAATTTTGAATGTCAAAATTACTATGTATTACTAACACATTTTTCAAATCCCCCAAAGCGAACAATTAACTAAGTGAGGTCAGAAGATCTAGGTGGCTATTGTACAAAAGCCACTAGTAGTAATAGCAATGTGTAATTCATTTTATGAATACGTATTACTATGAGTGAATTGTATTAGCTGAGGTGCTATTTTCTATGGTTTAGGGTTGACAGATACATTAATATTTCAAAAACGTGGGTCATAGGACAAAATTATCTGAAATAAAATGAATTTAGAACATTAAAATTCAAAATCAGCAAAAAATAGCATTCCTTTTAAAAAAATCAAAGTTAAAGTGTACTGTGCATTTGTGTGCTCCTTCCGAAATAAATCAACTACATTTTCTGTACAAAAATTAAAGAAATGTGGCGTTGTTGGTGTTCTTTACCTAGAGTAGCTCGAAATAGGAAACCAAGCTTGTTTATACCTGACTTCGCTGACTTGCGTGTCCCAAGGAGGATTATCGCAGGTACTCAATCGAGAATTAAGGACTTGCAGATAGTGATATTAACGTCCATTTACCGAGCTGGGTAACGCAGTCGCCTAGACCGTTAAGTGACAGAGACTCGCGTCGAATTGAGAAGTGCGCAATAGTTTTCTTGCTTCTTCAGAGAATATTAAGTTCTATTGTGTTTTTGAGAGTGTTCAACTATAAAATCAGTGAGAAGTACGAGTATTAGGAAAGGCAAGAGACCAAACTGAGTGTGAACTAAAAATGAAAGAAAAGTTAATAAAAATAGTGTTTGACAATAGCAGAATTGTCAGTGTAGAATACTGAAGCAATGGATGACAGATTTTCAACCACAAAATGTAGTAAATATGACAGTAATTGGAGAGCTTTTTCAATTAAATTGCAAAAAGAGGAGGATAAGTGATGATATCACTCAGGCATTTACATATCTCTCCACGTCAAAGGCAGCCACCAATAAATTACATATTAAGAATAACAATATGATAGGAGCCATAGTATTAACTAAAACCATAAATACAAATCAATTGAAAATGCGAGCATTGTTGTCTACCAATCGGCATTGTACCGCATTTTATTATATTCGCTAGTATGCATCCTGTCAATTTTTCAGTTGGTAAACACAAATATAAATTAGCTGTAAGTTGTGAAATGCGTGACCTTTACCTTGATATGGAATTTATTATTTTCATAAAATCCATTTTCTTTGGAAAAAATACGGTTAATTTCTAAATTAACGTTATGCTTATTTCTTATCGATTTATAGTATCTACCATTTATTTTTCCATTTATCGAAACTTCCTTTGGTTATTTGCATTTCCACTATTGGCAAACCTTCTGTGTAACTTACTTTATTGCGACTGTGCGTAAATCTTTCTTATTAATTTTAACATGCCAGATTTAAATAATTTTCATGGGTAACTATTTTTCTTGTTTATTTAATGTTCAGCAGTATTCTTAAATTTTCTTGTTACTGTTATAAATTTACTGTGCAGATATCTTGTTTCCTTCCGCACATGTTTTTCCCGCCTGGGCTATAGTATCCTCTCGAGTGGACAACATAATAAAAACTCCGATTGAAATTTGATCAGAAAAGTATTGGTTTCGAGATTGTTGCTTTATGAAGTATTTGAAATCTTAAAGTACAGTTTTGTGCACTCCAATTATTTAGGATTGATTCATAGTTCATTATTTAAACTGTGATTTTGTTTTGTGTGAAAATAATCACAATTTTCGACTTGCGTCGGTTTCTACAGCACATCTTGATTGTAAGTAGTTTTTTTTGTTGAACCTCGTGTTCGCATTCAACGCTTATTCTTCATTTTACTAGGATACAGAAAAATATCCCACCAGTTTTGATACCCTGGGCCATTAATTAAGCCGCCCTTCACCCTTGAGTGAGTATACACCAATTTGTTTTTTAACAATAACTTATTTTTCGTATTATTTCAGGTGTTTTACTTTATGTGCTAATTGTAAACAATTACAAGTTTTTTTCAACATTATTTTTCTCCAATATTTGAATCTTTTTTTTATTGAAGGTTTTTGTAGTTAGAGATTATGAAAATTTTTTTTAAGACCGTCAATTTTCAAAATTCCTTTTTTCTGTAACATGCAACTTTTCAATTTTTATCATTTAAGGGCCCTCACATTCGACCTCAGTCGGATGGAGGTCAAGGACAGATGGGAGGGACCTTACCGGAAGGTCTTAACGATGATGACAATCCAATTGTACATGGACGCTTTAAGTGGACGAGGGAACTTCGGGATGACTTGCTGACCTGCCGCGAGGGTAGCGAACCTGAGCGAAGGGGATACATGGCACGATTGCATGCACTTTGGTGCGAAATGCATCCAGAGCATCGCGCCTTCTCTCAACAACACCTGAGAGATCAAGTATCCTTTCTGCTTATGACAGGTTACGTAAGGGCACCCCGTCAGCGGGAAAAACTGCCAGCCGCAGTCCCACCGCGGCAATTGTCAGCTAACGAGGATCATCCTTTAGAGTTCACCGACGTAGACTTAAGGACGAGGGTTAGCCTTAACACCAGGGCTAACCTAAAGCCACAAGACCTGGCTAGAATGGACGTGGTCATCGATGAGGAAATTCCGGAAGATGCAGATATCTGGCAAATCAACTATGCCGTGTACAACGCCGCGAAGCAACTCGTCCCCCCGTGAGAGGTCAACCAATCACTGGGTCGAGAAAGCCAAGTGGCGTGTACAGAAAATCGAGGGCAAGATACAGACGGCCAGACTACACGCTTCTCGGATCCAGAGTGTGGTGGAATATAAGACGACTGGTAGAGTTTTTACTCCCAGAATCCAGCGCATAGCAAATCTGACAGTGATGCTTACCAACACGCAGCACTGTCTAGATAGGATCCGAGCGCTCATGGCGATAAAGAAAACATTGACGAGGCGGGTGAGGAGTATGGAACAAAACAATTTGTTCCGTACGAATCCTTCTCGCCTCTTTCAAGAGCCACAGCGTATTGTAGATCATCCGCCGACTGTAGAGGATGTCGATACCTTCTGCAAGAAAATCTACGAAACGACGCGTCCATTCAATAGCGACACTCCAGCAATTGCACACTTTGAGGCTCTGTGTCACAGACATCTTGAAGAGCCAGAAGAAGTGTGCCCGGCAATCAGTACGGAGGAAGTCCAACAAGCACTTGTTGGTACCAAGAACTTCGTTGCCCCGGGCCCAGACGGCATTAACAACTGGTGGTGGAAGAAATTTCCTTTCACTCACCGCCGTCTGGTGCGAGTTTTCAACTCATGGTTGAACGAGGGGCAGCAGATTCCGGACTGGTTCGTCGAGGGACGTACTGTGCTTATCCCCAAAAAGGGAGATCTTTCCGACCCGAGGAATTATAGGCTGATCACTGGCCTCAACTCCTGCTACAAGATATTTACACGTATCTTGTATGCTAGGACACTGAGGTCTGTTGATCCAGTTTTCCAGCAGATACACGAACAGCGTGGTGCCAAGAAGGGCATGGCAGGTTGCAAGGAAAGCCTGCTGATAGACCGCTGTATTACACAGTATTCTGTGCAATACAAGCGGAATATATCGATGGCCTGGATTGATTACCGCAAGGCATTTGATACAACAACACATGAGCTATTGTTGTACTTGCTCGAATGTCTTGCGGTACCAGCACCACTAGTGAGATACATAGAACAGCTGCTGCCGCTCTGGAAGACCCGCTTCACCATAACATCAGGTTCACAGCGGGTCACGACAGAGCAGGTGACATTTAGGAGAGGAGTTTTCCAGGGTGACTCCCTGAATCCTCTCCTCTTCTGCATCTCACTGCTGCCGTTGTCTGTTGGGCTCCGCCAAACCCTCGCATATCAATGTGGACCACCCAGCGACCGGAGGCATAAGGTCACCCATCTATATTATATGGATGACCTTAAACTTTATGCCTCCGGAGAGTGCGAACTACAAAACGCTCTTAGGGTGGTCGAAAAATACATGCGTGCAATTGGTATGGAGTTCGGGTTGGACAAATGTGCAGTCGTCCACCTCAAGAGAGGACGATGCGGGGAATTCTCTGAAGATGCGCAGCTCGCAGACGGAAGCATCCTAAGACATCTGGATGCCGGAGAGACCTATACATACCTGGGTGTGCAACAGAGGCACATCCATGATGTATCACAAATAAAGGAATCTCTCCACGGCAAGTACAGACACCGCCTCCGGAAGATTTGGTCTTCCGAACTTTCGGGGAAGAATAAGGCACGTCGATAAACCCCAGCATGGTGTCTTCTATAAGAACAGGAACGCTGGGTTTATCGACCAGGCCGACATTCGCCTTTATAAGGTCAGCCGGGCTTAAGTCAGAGACCGATGGATCCATTATGGCCTGCCAAGATAGTGTTATCAACACCTTGGTCTACCGTAGCCGCGTGTGGCGTGTAGAGGTTTCTGATATCAACTGCAGGACCTGCCATCAGGCGCCGGAATCGCTCATGCACTTACTATCTGCATGTCCCAAATACGCGATTTTGGCCTACATCCACCGACATAACGCGGCGTTACGAGTGCTATACTACCATCTAAGGCACTCTTACGGGGTAGACCAAACACCAGTGCTGCATTACGTCCCCGGTGACATTGAGTCCGTTGTCGAGAACGAGAAATACCGGATTTACTAGAACTATTCGTTCCCGACGGTCACTCTAATTCAAGCAACAAGCCTGACATAGTCCTCCTCGAACATCAACTCAAGGTGATGTATGCCATCGAGTTCTCGGCACCTGCAGAGAAAAACATCACCTTGAAAGAGGAGGAGAAACGGACCAAATACCGCGATCTCCGGTACTAACTCCAAGTCTGTACCCAGGCTACTCGGTAAAAATGGTCGTCCTTATAATCGGTATACTCGGAGGGATAAAGCCTACGCTGCTCTCGGAACTGAAGAACATACCGGCCTGCCAAAAATCAGCCGATTGACTGGCAGGCCAAATGCAGAAAGCGGCATTCTGAGTTCTCTCCGTCTACTTAGGGCACATGATTCTGATATCTACAGTCACCAACCCTGCAGGATGTGGGGGAGTAGCTGTAGTTAATGCGCCGGCGCGACTCCCGTGAGGCGTCGGAGGCCATGGGAGGACTGTCCGGCATTGGAAAATCCTAAAATATAATAATAATAATGATAAAAATAAGGGGGTGCTAAGGACCGGCAACCTCCGCGAGGCAACTCTGCCTGACAAATGCCGGTTGGGGGTACCAGGGCTAACCACCCTGGTACTCTTACTGCTCGGGTTACTTATAACCTAAGAAGGGCTCCTCACAATCGACCTCAGTTGGATGGAGGTCAAGGACAGATGGGAGGGGCCTTACCGGACGGTCCAAACGATGACAACGCAATTATACACGGACGCTTTATGTGGACGAGGGAACTAAGGGATGACTTGCTGACCTGCCGCGAGAGTAGCGAACCTGAGCGAAGGGGATACATGGCGCGATTGCGTGCACTTTGGTGCGAAATGCATCCAGAGCATCGCGCCTTCTCTCAACAACACCTGAGAGATCAAGTATCCTTCTTGCGCAGGACAGGTTACGTAAGGGCACCCCGTCAGCTAGAAGTACTGCCAGCCGCAGTTCCACCGCGACAATGAGCAGCTGATGGGGACCATCCTCCAGAGTTCACCGATGTAGACTTAAGGATGAGGGTAAGCCTTAAATCCAGGGCTAATCTAAAGCCACAAGACCTGGCTAGGATGGACGCGGTCATCGATGAGGAACTTCCAGAAGATGCAGACATCTTTCAAATCAACTGTGCCGTGTACAACGCCGCGAAGCAACTCATCCCCCGTGAGAGGTCAACCAATCACGGGGTCGAGAAGGCCAAGCGGTGTGTACAGAAAATCGAGGGTAAGATACAGTCGGTCAGACAACACGCCTCTCGGATCCAGAGTGTGGTGGAATACTAGACTAGTGGTAGAGTCTTTACTCCCAGAATCCGGCGCATATCAGCCGGATTAAGACGTCAACACCATACTCTAAATCTGACAGTGATGCTTACCATCAAGCAACACTGTCTAGACAGGATCCGAGCGCTCATGGAGATAAAGAAAATATTGAGGAGGCGGATGAGGAGTATGGAACAAAACAATTTATTCCGTACGAATCCACCCACCTCTTACAAGAGCCACAGCGTGTTGTCGAGAATCCGCCGACTGTAGAAGATGTCGAAATCTTCTGGAAGGGAATCTACGAAACTGACGCGTCCATTCAATAGCGACACTCCGTCAATTGCACACTTCGAGGCTCTGTGCCACAGACATCTTGAAGAGCCAGAAGAAGTGTGCCCGGCAATCAGAACGGAGGAAGTCCAACAAGCACTTGTTGGTACCAAGAACTTCGCTGCCCCGGGCGCAGATGGCATTAACAACTGGTGGTGGAAGAAATTTCCTTCCAGTCACCACCATCTGGCGCGAGTTTTTAACTCATGGTTGAACGAGGGGCAGCAGAATCCAGACTGGTTCATCGAGGGACGTACTGTGCTTATCCCCAAAAAGGGAGATCTTTCCGACCCGAGGAATTATAGGCCGATCACTTGCCTCAACTGCTGCTACAAGATATTTACATGTATCTTGTATGCTGGGACACTGAGGTCTGTTGATCCGGTCTTCCAGCAAATACACCAACAACGTGGTGCCAAGAAGGGCATGGCAGGTTGCAAGGACAGTCTGCTGATAGACCGCTGTATTACACAGGATTCTGTTCAATACAAGCGGAATCTATCGATTGCCTGGATTGATTACCGCAAGGCATTTGATACAACATCGCATGAGCTATTGTACTTGCTCGAATATCTTGCGGTACCAGCACCACTAGTGAGATGCATAGAACAGGTGCTGCTGCTCTGGAAGACCTGCTTCACCATAACATCAGGTGCACAGCGGGTCACGTCAGAGCAGGTGGCATTTAGGAGAGGAGTTTTCCAGGGTGACTCCCTGAGTCCTCTCCTCTTCTGCATCTCACTGTTGCCGTTGTCTGTTGGGCTCCGCCAAACCCGCGGATATCAATGTGGACCACCCAGCGACCGAAGGCATAAAGTCACCATCTATTTTATATGGATGACCTTAAACTTTATGCCTCCGGAGAACGCGAACTACAAAACGCTCGTAGGGTGGTCAAAGAATATACGCAGGCAATTGGTATGGAGTTCGGGTTGGACAAATGTGCAGTCGTCCACCTCAAGAGAGGACGATGTGGGGAATTCCCTGAAGATGCGCAGCTCGCAGACGGAATCACCCTAAGTCATCTGGATGCCGGAGAGACCTACACATATCTGGGTGTGCAACAAAGGCACATCCAGGGTGTAACACAAATAAAGGATTCTCTCCGCGGCAAGTGCAGACACCGTCTACGAAAGACTTGGTCTTCCGAACTTTCGGGGAAGAACAAGATGTCTGCAACTAATATGCTCGCCGTTTCGGTTCTGCTCTACTTCTTCGGAGTAGTAAAGTGGACGGTAGATGAGCTGCGCCAATTAGACAGAGATACCCGCAAGATGATGAATATTCACAGAAGTATTTATCCTAGACCTTCCGTTCCTCGTGTGTACCTCCCACGTCAACGGGGGGCCGAGGACTCTTGAGCCAGGAGTGTACTTATGGCAGAGTAGTACTGAGTATGGCATGTAACATCCTCAGGAGCTCAGATCCTCTCTTGCGGTTTGTGAAACATCACGAATCTGTAGGAGTGGGAGCAGGATTGTTCAAGGCAACAAAAAGAGCCACAGATGAACTCGGTCTCACATTTGACATCAGGTGAGGAGGTCGGCGAGGTGCTGATGTAAAGTTAGGCACTGAACTTCAGCCAAATCGTCTGGAAGCCCGAATCAGAGTTGCCGAACAGTAAAATCTATTTCGGCAGCACGTCGATAAACCCCAGCATGGTGTCTTCTATAAAAACATAGAAACAATGGGTTTATCGATCAGGCTGACCTTCGTTTTTCTAAGGTCGGCCGGGCTTAAATCAGAAACCGAGGGATTCATTATGGCCTGCCAGGATTGTGTAATCAACACCTTGGTCTACCATAGCCGCGTGTGGCGGGTAAAGGTTCCTGATATCAACTGCAGGACCTGCCATCAGGCGCCGGAATCGCTCATGCACCTACTTTCTGCATGCCCCATATATGCGATTTCTGCCTACATCTACCGACATAACGCGGCTTTACGAGTGCTATACTACCATCTGAGGCACTATTTTGTGCATTTTGTAGGCGATTTCTCGTAACAACATCTAGGTAGGTATAATAAACAATATTACAGTAATAAAAAATTGATAGAACAATTGATTGGCACAACTTTTCCTCAAATGAATGTTAAGTTATTGTGTTAACAAAACATTGATATATTTATTTGGCTTAACCAATGATAATTTAAGATTTGAAGCATAGGAACGCGCTAAGGGAATGCGAGGTGAACGGAACGAAGTCAGCTAGCTCGGTATGGAAGAACAGGAACTGTATGAGGACCTGTGGTAGAAAAAGGGTGATAATTGTGCGAGTTAATGGGTGGCGGACCGTTAGTTCCTTTGTTGAGTAACTGTTATTCGGTAGTTTCATTGTGCTACATGAGTAGTACATTTAAAAGTTTATGGTAAATAACATCTCACTAATTGCTAAATAGCCTCCAAGTTAATTCACAAAACCTCTCGTAAGCCAAGCGAGTCCCAGTAAGTGTGATATTTTCGAGGACCGCCACGTCTTAACATGACAATAAGTAAACACTGGGAACAGTAAATATGTTTTATAAAAGTGTCTCTACAACTTTCCCTATTCTTTAAGTTAAAAAGTAATCTCATTTATTTTTTTTTTTCTAGGAGACAAAGACTCGTTGTAGATGACTTGTTCGCACCCAGGTCAATATATTTAATGACAAATGTGATTAAGCTATATCGTAATAAATACTTAAGAGACCAAGTGTCGACAATTGTGTCTTCTAACTGTAAATTTGCGAAATAGGTTTTATTAATCAGTTTACATACATAATCAGTCTGTGATTCCCATGTCAAACTACTGTCAATGAAAGTTCCTAAGAACTTGGTTGCTTTAGAGGAAGATAGATCATCTGAGGTCAATACTTGCCTATTAATGTAGCTCAAACGCTTCCGTGTGGGTCAGAATCACGAACAGAAGTTGTAGTTGTCTGTGATGAAAGTTTAACAGCACAGTGTTACTTAACTGAAATTCTACAGCCCCATCTAAACCCTATAGCAAACGATATTGGTCAAAATTTCATTTTTATGCAAGGCAAGAAAATGTCGTTATGGACTGTCTTGAAGTATAATGTGTTCTCACTATGAACTAGCCAGCCTGTAGTCCAGACATGAATCTCTTTGAGCATGTTTAGGAGCAGCTTCGGAGATGCTTAAAATCCCCTTGATCAACTTGAAAAAACTTTAATTGAAGAATGAGAAAATATCCCACAAAATACATTATGTAGATACCTAGACGTTGTCAAGTGTTTCCAGTAGCAAATGAAATTAGTAAAAAATATTGAGTTAAATAAAATAATTTATAAAAAATATAATAAAACAGTGTAATTTTTATAGCAGATAGATTTAATGTGTAGAACTATTTATTTAATTTTTATAGCAAATAAGTTTATTGTGTATTAATTATATTTAAAATGATAACGATTATTACTTTAGTTTACGTTTGAAGTTAAAACAAGTGTTTGTTTTATATCTATTTATTTACTTATTTATTTATTTCACTGCTGCAAAACTGAAGCTGTCTAGCACATTATTACCTAAATATATTGTAATAAGCCTTCTTATTCGTTTGTATTGTGCAATAACTCTTAACTAGCTGTAATAGCGAAACCCAAAACTGCTCAAAAAAACAAATTAATTAAATCAGATGTTCCTATTGCATAACTATAATCCTGTCAACTTGTAAGAAAATCAAGCATATAAGAGACAGGCGACTTATACAAGTTTTTAAATATCTGAGGAAACTTTAAAATAGAAACAAATAGCCCCAAGAAAAACTCTTAAATTACTATGATATTCGCGAACTTAGACGGCTGCACCCCAGGATAAGAATTATTGGACTGATAAACTCGATTCTGATACAATCTGCAATCTCGTAGTTAAACAAAACAAGGAGTGATTCAGTGAGGAATCTGACTATAAAATAATTAAATTGTGGCCAACAAAAAATCGAGTATTAAAGCTGAACATGCAGCTTGAAATTATGAAAAGTCTCAAGCTTATGTTATGATGATTATAAATAAAAATCATTAGTATGCAAATCAACTACCAAGGTGGATGTAGTAGACGAAATTGCTTCCCTCTCCTACTAATGTCGCGCACAAAAATAATAATTCCAACTATAATTTATCTATTTATTATCAAAACATGCGAGTTTTGACCACTAAACTTGAGTACTCTCTATAGTAATGCTGAGATGTGCAACTATGATATATTAGCTTTCACAATCAAAAAGTACAAAATCCTGAAATAGTTGATAATAACAAATTTTATATGTTAAATTGGAACGCAATATCTAGAAACTAAACATTAGTAGAAGTGGTAGAGTAATGTTAGTGGTTAACTCTTAATTTGACCGCCTTAAATTTAAATCTACTTAATCCGTGAAATGCCCTCTAACCTTTTATGTTTTTATTAGATAAATACCATCTAGTACGTCAACTTAAATATTTTTCTCAAAAACTGATACATATAATGCTGTTTTTTACATTCTTTCTTCTTTAAATAATGCACGACTTTAATATCCAGTAAATAATATTAATAATAAGTTACCTGATCTTGTCCTAGTCAACAAATATTCAAGGGTTGAGAGGGCTGTTGACGTTCTTCAAAATTAAGATAGTCATCATCCCTTAATCAATCAAACCAGCTAATCACTATAATTTTAATAAAGTTAACTTATTGTTGTACAATAACCTGTTTAAAATTGACTGAGTTAAATTAAGTGATGTTAATAATGTAGACTCGGTGTTTTCTCAGTGTAATCAAAAATCATACCTACTTCACGTGCTCTTTGAAATTTAATAAAAAATATCAAACGTAAACACAAACGATGGAAGAGATATAAGGTACTAAAAATATTAAATAATTCAAATATAAAGAGCTTCGACGAAAAATTAAAACATATGAGAATAACTTACATAAAAAATTATATAATAATAATTTGGAAGAAAATATAACTCACGACCCGTCTCTTTCGGGGGATTTACAAATTGCAAAAATTATTTTTCATACATACAACGAGACATGATCTTTAATAACAATATTCTTTGCGATCTTGAACAATCTGTAACGCATTTGTAAAATATTTTCAACGATTCTGTGCCAATCCATAAATTTTAAGAATATTGATACAATAAAACTTTTGTACACAACTATTGTAAGATTTATCTCAGAATATGTAATCGCATCATTCAATAAATGAAGGAAAATTAAAGTTTTGGAAGCCCTTTATTGCTGCTGATTACAACATTTTGCAAGCTTTGGCAAACCATGGGAAAATAGAACACGGTGATTTCAATCCAAACATGGGATAAATGGCAAACACAAAGATTACCTCTGTAGGAGAGTCGTAGGTAGTGGATTTTCATACAAAAGCAGGTAATAGAAGAAAAACTCACAAGAATGTTGCTAAGACCAGCTACACAAAGAGCTTACCTTCAAGCCATGGAATGGTATAAATGTGACAAAACACATCCCAACCTACTAGATCCAACTTATTTTGGGTGGCATCATGAAAACAATCATCTAGTACCTATTGCTTGTTGTACTCCAACAGCACTGCAGACTGTACTTAAACTAATTAAGTGCAACTGTACCATTAATTCACTATGATATTTTTTTTATTTAATATAACCCTTCTTCTGTTCATAAAATACAATTTAAAATTAACAAATATTTTAAACAAAAAATTCGTTCAAGTTGGATCAAAACGAATCGAGATATAATTGACAACAATTTTCTAATATTTTTAGTTTTTTAGATTTACTGGAAAAGGATAGATAGAAATGAAAATGATAGCAGTACAAAATAAAGAACATAAAAGATTCTAACGTAGATAGGTTGATCCCATATGAGTAATTATTCATGATAAAGGAAACAGAAAAATTCTCATAAAATTCCTTTATTAATGTGACCGGTTTCGTGAACAAATTAATAATATAAAAATTCCTGTGTCTGATGATGTGAAGTAATTAATTTGTTCACGAAACCGGTCACATTAATAAAGGAATTTTATGAGAATTTTTCTGTTTCCTTTATCATAAAAGATTCTGCAATTAAAAAAATATGTATTGAAATAGGATGACAATGAACCGAGATAAGAGTAAATAAGGGATACAGATGACCATCATTTTGAAATGATGCCATTTTGAAACTGATACCAAGGTATTTCGGTATCCTCACATAGGAATAGAAAAAAATGTGCCTTGCTTTCCTCAAGAAAGAGCACAGGGATCTAGTTTTTGGATCTATGGCACCTGATGATAAATGCTACGATTTTAAAAAATGAAAAACCACGAACATCGGACGCACATCTTTATTTCCGGTTTTTTTTTTTCGATAAACTGAATAGTTGATTCTTTAGTGTGTTATGTATATGAGAGTAAAATTTTACAAATAAATGTTTGCTCGTAAATTGCAATAGACTGGTAACAACCGCCACATACGTACAAATATTATTTTAAAATATTTCTTGTTATTTGTTTATTCTGAAATTCAGTCCCAACATTTTGCAATTTATATAAGCAATAGTGAAATTTAAGGTGACATTTACATTTATCCTCGTATACAACCTCTGCACAATTTTTGGACCACCGATATATTTTTAATTTAAAAGTTATGTTATCTTATAAGTGACATTTTCAAGCGAAATCTAGATTTTAAAATTAACCTGCAGACAGACTAAACAATACAACCACTTGAACACTCCACATTATCTGAAAATTGTAATGGTATTTCGTTACTTAATTATTTTCAATAAAAGACAGATTAACTCTTTGTGAGCTTATAGTGAGATTCCCAGAAGTCTTGTGGTTGAGTGTGACTAATCCAATATTAGTCTGTCTATCCTAATAGATTACTCACTTAATTAAAGTAAAGAAGTAGAATAGGAATAGGGAAGGTTTGTTAATATACTTATATTATCAAGATAACAGATCCAGTGTTAATGATGTTGTAAGATATTATCTACGACGTTTTTAGCTAAATAAACCTGATTTTATGCTTAATAAATGCATTATTATTAAACATTAACAGGTATTATTTTTTGTAGTAGCAGTATTTCAGTCTATTATTTATAAATATTTTTTATTATATTGTTAGGGTAAAATTAGGGTGAAACACTCGAGTAAAAAAAAGGCCCGAGAACTAGAAACATATATTTTAATTTTATATGTATGTCGCCGCCACCGAAGGTAATTTATCCACGCCTATGGTTCCTCGATACCAGCAACGGCACTCTGCTGTCACAGCTAAGTTATTATGTTAATATAAACACTAATAGGTTTAAGTTATTGTGTTCATATAAACATTGATATGTTTATTTGGCTTAACCAATGATAATTTAAGATTTGAAGCATAGGAACGCGCTAAGGGAATCCGAGGTGAACGGAACGAAGCCAGCTAGCTCGGCACGGGAGAGCGGGCACTGTATGAGTACCTGTGGTAGAAAGAGGATGAATACGGTGCAGGCTAGCAGGTGGCGGACCGTATGTTTATTTTACTGTTTGGTGTAAACGTTAATTGTTCGTTTAGTTATCTAATAAAATTTGTGAGTGTCTGCAAAATACCAGTGGCGTACTTGTTAACATGTCCAAGTGGTCTAACCCTAACCGTACCGCCCCCAGGCCATCTCCGACATGTATGATACAATATGTTGTCAGCTTTAGTGTGACTCTCTTAAAACTGCCATGTGTATGTAACAACTTATCAATAGCCATTCATACATGTTTGTATTTTTAACTTATAAATACTGCTCTATGAAGAAATGCCGACGAGCACCGTCAATCATCATGGGCGTCGACATTCACAAATTCGGCCATCCTGCAGTTTTTATTTCTGTCCCCAGAATAGGAGATTAATCTGAAAAACACAAATATTTAAGCAAACGGGTATTTACCTAGCGAAACATTTTGCTTGATTCTTATTGCTCTTTGTTTTGTCATATGTATGCATCCAGCTGTACCCCTCCAACAATTCTACCACTAGTCTGGTGTTAACCACTAGTTTACTTACAATGCTAGCCATGTGCTAACCGTTATTTGTTTTGTTGGTTGTGTACCAACCGTATTTCGTTTTGTTGGTCGTACACCAACCGTATTTATGTTGTTGGTCGTATACCAACCTTTATTTGTTTTGTTGGTCGTGTACCAACCGTATTTGGGGTTGTTGGTCGTATACAAACCGTTTTTTTTTGTTTTTATTACACTGAGCTTGGGTGTCACCCAGTTTGTTACAAAGTTTACATTCTACACGTGGTCTTGTACAGTCCCAAACTTGATGATTCCCGCCACAATTAAAGCATGAAATGATTCGAGATACGTTATAAGGAGCATTACTCTGTTTTCTACAATCCTAAAATATGTTTATTTTGCATACTAGTGCTTGGTTTCACCACCATTATTGAGGTCAGTGTACTTTATTTTGACGCAGAAATACCACTTAAATAATTTGCTAAACATCCAACGGTTTGGAAGTTCGCAGCTTTTGCAGCTAGTGACATATTTTCGTCTTTAATCCCCTTTATTATACTGTCTACGATATATTCTTCTGGAATCACGAGGTTTAACTTGTTAAGTTTGGCAGCCTTTTCATAACAGTAATTACCCAAATTTTGACCCACAGTGTGGTTGTAACAAGCTGCTTAAACAAGTAATTTTCCAAATCGTATTGGTGTTGGAAAGTTCTGAATAAATATGTTTTTCATTTCTTGCCAATTAGGACACGGATTGGTCAAGGAATCATATTAATTACGAGCGTTACCACACAACTTATTAGTGGCTAATTTTAATGTTACTTGTCGTGTCCATTTATGGAATGTACCTACTAAGTTCATCGATTTTATGTACCCAATCAACCGCACTCTGTGTATTCTCGACAGCCGGATCGAACAAAGGTATAATAATCTCGTCTATATTAACATTGGAACGTATACTTACAGTTTGTCGCAGTTTATTTAGTTCTTCTTTTAAAGCCCCAATTTTCTTACATGCAGCATCGTCCCGTGGGGTTGGCGACGTGCTAGGTGAAAAACTACTAGTAGAACGCCTTGCCTTTGACCTGTGTGAACGAAAGCGGTGTTTTCTTTCCCAAATCTTCCCATCGTTCAATGACCATAAACACTTAAACACATTGCAAATATGAACACTCCACCATGACACCACACAATCAACAGACACTGCACCACTGCACTGTCTTTTAACTTTATTAACAAACAATCTTTTATTTTTCTCATTTTTAATAGCTAATCCAAAGGGCGTAAATACTTGGGGTATATCCCCACTTCTGACTCTGTTAGGGTAAAAATAGGCTGAAATACTTCATTAAAAAAAAAGCCCGAGAACTTAAAAAAATATCTAGAGGAATATATTTTAATTTTATATGTATGATGCAATACGTTATCAGCTTTAGACTGACTCCCTTAAAACTGCCATGTGTGTATAACAACTTGTCAATAGCCATTCATACATGTTTATATTTTTAACTTATAAATACTGCTCTATAAAGAAATGCTGACGTCGACATCCACAACAATATGTACTTTCTTTTCATTCTTTACAGGACTAAAATACCTCGAAGTCGAATGCACGTTTTTAAAAACAAACTTTTCCAAAAACGGAATTTTCGTTAATAAAATTTATTGTGTTGTTTAGTACAAAGCTATATCAGAACTGAATACAATTAACAAGATGCAATAGAGAATTGGAGAATTACAATGTCAGCATTTAACTAGAGTAGAATAGATAACAGTGCATATTTGTTATATTATAATATCAAATATTATAGGGTGGCATCACATAACTCCTCCATCCCTAAATTGAGGTATATTTCACGGAGTGAAAAATGTTCGAGGGCTTGCCTCGGGTTGATTTTCGGTAGTTGTCTGGGGGGTTCCTCGTCTTCTACGTTGGATGAACATGTAAATGGAGTAGATTCCAATGGAAATCAGGATAACATACACGGGGATTATCCAATAGTTTGCCCATGATTTTTCGGTATGTACGAGTTAGACTGGTCCAAGTTTTCGTTGTTCCTTTTGAAGTTCATGAATTTTGTCCAGTTGAACGTTTTCAATAGTTATTTTGGGTAAGGTGGCCACAGATGACTTGTGGGGAATATTAATTTCTGGTAGGAGCATTGGCTGACCTCTAGTAATATGTTTTTCATTGACAGTTGTAATCGTTGGTTTCGAATTGACATCCTGGTGGAACACTGATTAAATAGTTTCCTTCGAGTGTCGTGAAGTCTGTACGTCCACGAACTGTTCGGATTTTTGTTTGATTTGGGAATATGATAATGTAATGAGAATCATCTACCTGTTGAATCACATTTCGTGTGATTTGTACTGGTACTTGTTGGCAGCTTTTATAAGTGGATTCTAATTGTAAGAGTTCAAAAATACAATCTCCATTCTTCATTCCATACGTCAAGTAGTCATTATCAGGGCAGTAGTAATTGGGGTGCAATTCGATACAAGGTACCGATGTATACTGGTAGAAGTTTTCGTTCATAACCAAATAGGTATTTCTTGGAATAATTGTTGTGAGGTTTTGGGTAGGAACTGAGTACAGGTGGTAATAAGAAAATGTTTCTGGGTAAACAATAGGAAAATGAATTACGAAAACAATTTTTGTCCCTGAATAATAAGCTTCGATTTCTAATAGATCGTAATATCTATGAGTATTATTTGAAATATGTGAATAAATTAATTGATCGGCTGAATAGTATTTTAGGATAGTTTGTAAAATAGATTCAAGCTCGCCTATTTTTAAGATACTATTGTGAAGTGTTCTTAGGCTAGCAAAAGTTATTGCGTTTTCGATGTCACTTAATAACTGTAGAATTACATTTAGAGTAATGCTAAGTTGATCTAAGACATTTCTGGTTTCTAAATAGTCGTTAAACTCAAAAATTTATTTAATTCACTGCGTATTTTATTCAAGCCAGAAGTTATTACAGCTTGGTTATTTTTAATTATTGTAATTGTTTTATTGAAATTATCGATTATTTCGGTGGTAAGAGAGATTTCCTTGTTTAATTTTTTAACAATTTCTTTTTGATTGGTTTCGAGATCGATTATTGCTTGATCATAATGAGCAGCATCGCTTGCGTCTAAATTACCTGAAATGCTTTTTATTATAGTACCCAATCCATCAATAAGACCACGTTTAACTCTGCCAGTTGGACTTAGAGAATTAAATTTTTGTTCAGCTGAGTTTAATTGATATATTAGGGCTCGATTAAAATTTTCTAATTCAAGAAAGTAAGAATGACAAACTATTTTTTATAGCAAGTGTGACATTTTTATATTGTTCTTTAAGTATTTTAATTTCGATTCCAATGGGATTTAAGTCGTAGTAGTGAATGAAAGTATGTGTTTTAAATTTCATTTTTGCCGTACCTAGTTTATAAGGAAGGACTCCGGGGTTCTTGTTGGGGTTGGTTATTGTTATTTCCTGAAGCATGACCGTCGGCATTGCCAGGAGGAGAAGGATCACGTGGTTCCTGTAACAATTTCTTTTTGTTAGACCGCGGTCTTTTTAAATTTTGTTTATGTAGAACATTACAAATGGTTGTTATTTTTACATTTTTATTGCGAACTACTTTTTGTTTCGTAAACCTCGGATTTAGTTTGTTACGAGTTTTGGTAGTAATTTTTCTATACGCTTCCGAGTCAGGTTCATAAGTCAGGGGATCATGTCGATTTTGTTTTTTGTTATGGCTCTTAATGGTGTTTTCTTTTTTGTTGAAGTAATTGCTCATTTAATGTTTTATAAATTTCTTTAGTTGTTTCGCGGTGTTCTTGAATGTAATTATTTATTAGTTTTTGGTTTATATCAATGTCAAATGGGTCCTTGGAGTTTAAGTGACCATTTATAATATCGATCGGATTTTGTTTGGTTACCGAATGTATCGCTTTGTTATAACCTAATATCGCATAGGGCATTTGGTTTAAAATATCGATTTTACCTTTATTTATATTTCTAATTACTCGTAGGTGTTCAATAATGGTTGAATGGAAGCTTTCAATGGGACCATTAGATTGGGGGTTGTTAACCGTTATATAATGCATTTGATTTTGGTGAGTTTTTAGAAATTCTTGGACCACGGAATTTTTTAGTTCAGTACCATTGTCCATTATTACTAGTGAAGGTAAACCATGGTGTGTCATGAATATTAAGAAAGCTTTTACAATTTCGGTACCTACCATTCCTGTAAGGGGATAGGCTTGAGCATATTTAGAAAATGTGTCAATTATTGTCAAAAATTGTTGTCCTTGTGCTTGAAAAGTGTCGATATGAACAATCTCGAAAGGTCGTGTTGGTGTAGGAGATACCATCAATTTTTGTTTAGGCGAATTTCTATCATATTTATTAGTTTGACATATTTCGCATGCATTTATATAATTTGTTACGTCATTTTTAATTCCAGGCCAGTAGTTTGACCTTCTTATGCGCGCTTCCGTTTCCAAAATGCCGCGATGGTTTGTTTTACTCTCGTGGTAGTTTTTTATAACATTTTTCTGGTCGCCCTCATTAGTAACGTCCTGTAAAACGGCATTACATTTGACTAATTTGTATGCCGAATTTTTAAAGGTTTTCCTTAAAATTTCACAGATTTGCGGTACATATGATTCATTACTAAAATGAATTGCATAAGTAAATTTTGGATCTAAATAATTTTTGAATAAGTTAATAATATCATTTTCTAAGTTACGTGTTGATATTTGTACTTAAAGTCGCCTTTTTAATGGAAATATTTGTTTAGATTTGGGTTTTG
This sequence comes from Rhamnusium bicolor, assembly GCA_029963845.1. Lineage (NCBI taxonomy): Eukaryota > Metazoa > Arthropoda > Insecta > Coleoptera > Cerambycidae > Rhamnusium > Rhamnusium bicolor. The sequence continues at coordinate 678,186 of JANEYF010004182.1, forward strand.
CAGGGGAGTGCAAAACAAAGTTTATTTCTATTTGATGATCGAATGAGTTAAGAGATCTCTCTGTGGATGGCATTTCTTGTATCGGTTCTTCGTGACTTGTGTGAACCGTGTCTCCTTCTTCTAGAGTGAGTTCTTCGGGGATGACTTCCTCGACCTCTTCGGCAGATATTGTCTCTTCTGTGTCGGTTGTAGCGCTTCTTTGTGAGGATGGTCCTGGTTCTTCTTCTCTGACGTCGTCCATTATGGGTTGTTCGCTTGCGTTACCAATTATTGATAAATTATCGGTATTTTCTTCTTGATGTTGATTACCAGCCAGTGATTTATTGAATTCGTCCATATATTGGAAAATGTCCTTCGTGTGGATCTCCACGCGAGACAGGGCGTCTGCATTGGTGTTACTTTTTCCTTTTTTATTCAACTTCCGGTTCTTTTTTATATTCGGTATTGTCTTTAGTTTAAAAACAAACTCTTTCGGATTCATATGTGAAGTTCGAATTAAATTATTAATATCAGGTACTTTATCGCTAATATTAGTGGTTACTTCCGCATGATATAATTCGTAATTATTTACTATAAAAGGTATTGTTTTAATTGGGTTTAATAAGGTAAGGATAATTTCTTTGTCGGTTTTATTGGAAATTTCGACTAAAGCTAATCCGTTTACCGCAGTTGACAATGTTTCGGGTATTTCACAATTTTGAATTTGTTGATGAGGAATAATGACGTCACCGTTTTTTTGATTAACTGGAATTTTTGTCACAGTTCGAGTATGTGGACTAATTTGTAATTTTAATAAAATTTGTTGACCTGATTGTTGGTAATGTATAGGTAGTATACATTTAGGTGTTACTAGTTTCGAATTTACGAAGTCTAGTTGAGCATTTAAAAGTTTTAAATTGTCAAGTCCTATAAGTCCATTATAAACATTATGAAAATTAAACAAATAAAATTAATTTTCGTCTTGATTAAATTCCGGGAATATTGGAATTTCCGCACAATGGTTGTGAGAAGATGTTTGAAATATTGTAGACACAACAAATGGTTCATATGAAATATTTTTATAATAATACTTTGAGGCAATTTCGGGATTTAGAAATGATTTGGTGCTACCTGTGTCAATAAGAAGTTTTAAAGGGGGTTTAGAAATTTGGATATATGGTAGCTCTTTTTTGTCCGTAGACATATGATATTCTACTATATTTCGGTTGTCGGATTCAGGTCCTCCTGAAAATTTTCACATTGTTCATCGTTGGGGTATAAACATTCGTATGTTTGTTCGTCGTCACACAAATTTTCGGGTGTCTCGTCATCATATTGGTTATCATAATGTCCGGTATTAAATAATTGTTCCGCAGCAAAATTAGACCTTTGACCATTATTTTGAAACGCATTATTTTGATAGGGCCTTCTAAATTGCGAGGTTGTATTTCGGGTAGAAATACTCATAGGTGTTGGTTTGTTTTGTGGAACATTAGAATTTGGCTTCCAAACATTTTGGGGTTTTCCAAATGTTTGTAAATTGGTAGGGAATTTTTGAGCTGGCGGATTTGGGTGTCTTTGAATATTGACGGGACTGCGAGGAAATCGCGACGGCCCTTGTTGCTGCGCAAAAGGCATTTGTCTTGATTGCATATTCATTTGAGAAAATGCTGGGTTAAAATGATTTTGTGAATAATTTGGGTTATAATAATTTTGTGGGTGTTGTTGAACTAACGGTTTCCTAATTTGAATATTTGGTTGACTCGATCTTTGCAGATATTTGATATTATCTTCCTCTGTAATGAATTGTATGGCTTTGGCTAGAGTAGTTGGTCTCATTGCACGAATTGTGGAACCTAATGGCTCTTTTAATCCAGCCAAAAATGTTGTTAATGCCTGTTTAGTGAAAAAATTTCGTTTACATTGTCTTTCTGCAGCGTCGCAATGCAGATCAATGTAATTACAAATTGTATTTAACAAATGAATTACCTTTTCGTAAAATTGATAAGGCGATTCGTTTGGTTTTTGTCTTAAATTTACTAAATCCTGATTTAAGCAATTTTCGTCTTTCTGATCTCCGAAATTTTGCAATAGTGCATTTTTTGTATCGTCCCAACTATTACTACCATTAATAGCAACAACTTCTTCCGCCCGTCCTTCTAATTTATTTAGAATACCATTCATTAAAAGAGTATTTTGAAAATTACTGGTGTTTTGTGTGTCGTAATAATGAGTTAATATTGACTCGCAAACACTTATAACTCTATGTAGCTTGTTAGGACTACCATTAAAATTTGGAATAACTGATAAGTTTTTCATGTCTAGAGCAGGTGCAGACATTTTTAAATTACTAGTACTTGAAACACTATTAATAAAATTGTCACTTGAATGATTTGAGTCGATATTCAGATTATTAAAAATTGAAACTAAATCTAACCCTAAATCCAAATTGTTTTCGCAAAAGGAATCAACGGATAAAGAGGAGTCTGACATGAACTGAAAAAAAATCTACTTACAACATTGGCACAATGTGCATTTGCATCAGCTGCTAATCCACAGTATTTCTCGATGGAGTTCTATCGGTTAGCACTCGGTATATTTCTTCCAAAGGTTCATTTTTTCGTTTAAGAGTTGAAACTCACAGGATTGTCCTTAATATATTTCCTACGAAAAATCCGTACGACTGCGCCACTAAAATACCTCGAAGCCGAATGCACGTTTTCAAAAACAAACTTTTCCAAAAACGGAATTTTCATTAATAGTATTTATTGTGTTGTTTAGTACAAAGCTATATCAGAACTGAATACAGTTAACAAGATGCAATAGAGAATTGGAGAATTACAATGTCAGCATTTAACTAGAGTAGAATAGATAACAGTGCATATTTATTATATTATAATATGAAATATTATAGGGTGGCATCACATAACTCAGGTCTGCGAATATTTATATATACACCACTATAAATAATATTTACATATTTTCTATTATATTGAATAATCAGGGTTTTAATATTATATCAACTTCAGTAATACCTCCTTGTTTGTTTACAGATATTTTATATTATTTCTGTAATTATGTTTTGTTAATAAACATTATTATTTATTTATTTATTTATTTATTTATTCAGAGATAGATAAACAGATATTTATTGGTGTCCAGGGTGGACAAAACGTTGTTCGTGTATTGTTAATTTAAGAATAAATTATTTTGGACTGAACTGAAATGGTGCTAATATAATATAGTATTTTCACAATTCAACAATAAAAAATATGTGTATGAAAAATATGTCAATAAATAAATATAATAGTTAACAATAATAAAAAAATAGCTTCACATAAGCTCTATAGAATACGTCATTAGAAAATAAGTATTCAATAAAAATTACAGATATTAACGACTAACAATAATAATAATAAATGAAATTTCACACAACTACACATGACAAATCAGAATATAAACATAGATTAATCTATGATATAAGCATTCATGAAAATCATAAAAAGCATTTTTAAGTAAATAATTTTTCAAATATTTAATGATGTGTCGTCACTTTGTGATAATCAATCATGATGATGTAACAAAAAGACACATTTCAGTTGTTTTATCACTATTTTATTATAACTTTGCATGACTGCAGTATCTGCACTTAACGTGCCATTTTCAAACGATTCTGAAGAGAATGAATAAACAAAACCAATTACAATATATTTATACTAAAACAATTTATGACTATTTACTACGTTAAAGATTGAAAAACATCAAGAAAGTTGAACTAACAAGGAGTGTTTAATCCCCATTAATCAATGTAAGCAAATTAGAAAGAGACAGATAACGTCAAACTGACGTCACTGGTGACACAATGGCCGTTTATTTTCGTGTTATTCATAGTGGCAGTTGTGTGGTTTTTAATTGTGATTTTATTTATTTTATGTTAACTGTTTATTATTTTATTATTACATTTAATGAAAATATCTAGCAGCTTTAAATGACACAACTATATTATGATGTAAGACGGATGGTGATGGTCGGATTTAGGTACGCCTAAAATAACTAAATTTTTCTGTTCAATGTGATATTATTATATTCTATGGTTACTTACGAATTGATTTAGGTGGGGATATTCATATAAAATCATCTTTTTAACCATACAAAAAGTCATGTTCAATAAGTACGATCGTCATCATGCGCTTGCTTACTTTGACATAATGACATAATGCAAGCTTTATGTCATTTTTCCTGACAGTGACAACTACGCATGTTCTCATTACAATTACGAATTATAATGATGAGACGATTTTGCGAATTTTACAACAAGCACAGTTAGTAAGGGACAATTTCCGTTGTAAATTGAATCGTTGCCGTAAATATAGTAATGTACGTCGGCGTGAAGTGGCTGTTGTAGGTATTACTTTCTGCTTTTTTTGGGTTTAATATGCTACAAAATGTTTATTTTCTAGGTCATGTTTTCTTTTGCACAAAGTGCCGTAAAATGTATTCATTTCTTGAGGGCTCTTTTTTTACCACACTTCACACCAATAAGAAAAATAATTTATGTTATATGGCACTGGGTGTGTTGCAATGTCCTTGGGGATCATAAAGGAGAATGTTATTCAGCAATATAGATTTCTAAGGAACATATGTTCGTGGAAGTTGTTACAGCACGACAATTTGTTTCTTTTAGGTAAACATTTATTAATGTCATACTTATTTCTTATTTTAGGACGCATTGTGCCACAAAAATGGATTTTGGGCATATACGATATTACAGCTAAACGTGGCTTCATTGTTTTTATCTTTAATCGCAGCGCCATCACTCTCTTGATGCACATTAAAAATAATGTTGGGCCAGGATCTGACATTTAGATAGATTGTTAGAGGGGATATTCAGATCTGGCCATTTTAGAAAGCGTATCGCCCTACATTCAAAGAACCGTCAACCATTCTCGAAATTTTCGTGATCCTATCACTGGTGTGTGCACGAACCAAGTTGAAGGTTACTAGTCGCAGTTGAAGCAATTTTTGAGAAGACTTGGTGTTATGCAATCTCCGTTCATTGCAGAATATATTGATATGTTCATGTGGTTTGAAATTTATGGTTCTCCACTGCTGACCGTTTCACTAATATTATTTAACAGTTTCCTGAAAAATATACATTCTCATAAATTTACTTTTATTTTTTCTACACTAATGATCTGTGTCAGAGGTTAAGTAGCGATACTAACATTAATTGCATTTCATTTTCCTTTCATTATACTACTTCTTCTCCGCCCAGTATCCTATTTCATTCCACGGTCCCGAAACTGTCTTATTCTTTTTCTTCAAAATTTATGGTTCGTCCTCATTTTTTTTATTGTGTCCTTAACATGTACTACTCATTGTAAAAAAAGAAAAGTTTAAAATTCGGGCGTACCTAAACGCGGCCAGACCTAGGACGCACTTTAGTGCATGCACGTTTTACTTTATCAACATTACAATATAAGGATAATTTTTTTAATAAAACTAGAGAAGTAGGTCTCAATAGTTTTTTCATAAATAAAAACAGGTTTAAATATTTTAGGTTTCCGTTAAGATTAAGACTAAGTAATGATTTTTAATAATATGTAAATCGTAACCAAAAACAAAAAGCTGAAAATTACGATAAATCAATTTGATATTTTCGTTTCAATTTGAAAATAGTCTACATAATCAAAAAGGTAGGAAGATTAAATTAAACCTTTTCTACTCTATTTTAGGGTACAATATCTACCAGATGCTGTGTAAAGTACCATCTTGATACAAGTGACAGAACGATAATAATTCCTTACCACAGATTTTCAAAGAATGAGACGATGAAATAAATGACTTTTATTTTGTGAAGCCGTCTCTAGCTTAAGCCGAATCTGTTCGGTACCTTTTGAGAAGTGTGATTGCGCTAAAATTGTCGACATTTAAATTTGAGATCTATCAATGAAAATTCATTTATACCTGTCACTAGCAGGCCTAATTAATCCTTTTGAACAATTTAAGAGGTTTTGAGTGATTTAAACTTAACTTTATGGCAGTATAATCTGACTAGGGATTGACAATAATTGGTTGACATATCTTGGGAGAATTTTATAAAAATATGTTATCAAGGTAATTATTTTCGCGAGTTGGAGAATTATTTAAAAGAAAAAATTTAAATGACAAAATAAATTTCTTAAATGTATGAAAGAAATTTACTTTCTAATGTTTCAAAAATAATTTATTAGAAACTCTACACGTGTTTCGGCTTTTTAGGCCTTTAGCCGAAACACGTGTAGAGTTTCTAATAAAATGTTTTTGAAACATTAAAAAGCAAATTTCTTTCATATATTTAAAATATTTAATGATGTTTCACAAGGAGCCAACCGCAGAATCAGTTCAGTGTATTAAAAATACATTTAAAAGCTTGTCGTAAGTGTTTTTATCTGGGCTAGAGTTCTTACCAGCCTAAAAACCCTCTAGAAATGAATTTCGAGGTCACTTTAAGGTAAAAAGCTACGACCTGTCCTAAATTGTTATTTACCTATTGGAGTATGAATTTCCACCGGTCGTACAAAAATCTTAGTGGGAGGGTGTTTTTTATAAGGGTTGTTCTAAGCCATTGTTATTTGACGCAATAATTGATAATAAGGTAAGTTCTTAATTTGTCGTCATCGAATTAGGAGATTTTAATTTTGTTCATAATGGAACAGATTATACACATGATGGAAACTGACAGCAGCACTACATCTGACAATGATTTGAAGTCAAAATTGAAATTAAATAAAAGAGCAAACGAAAATTGGCTAAATTTTTCAAAATGTATTATATGCCAACAATCTGGAAAGCTAATGGCAAGTCAAGAAGTATTAAAATAAATTGTATTAATAGCACAAACATTCAGTTAAGTTTAGGAGGAGGCAAATGTAGTACAAGTTTGAAACTAATATATTCTATGTTTACCGAAATAAAATGTAGGGAACATTTGTTGTTGCATAAAACTTCTTATAGTAGTTATACAAGTAAGAGAAATATTAAGTATTTAAATCAAAATGTATGAAAATGAACATCATAAGGGATATTGACAAGATTAATGTTCAGCCTGATAAATTTTCTACTCAAAAAATGATACTAAGAACAAACAGTTTTAATATAAAAAAATGCATATTTTGTCAGAAAAGGAAAGATAGCAAATTGTGTCAAATTATGACAACCAGTATTGAAATAAAAATAAAACAAATAGCAAAGGTTCATCCACTGTTACATTCACGAATCGATGAAAATGATTTAATTGCACTAGAATTAAAATATCACAGTTCTTGTTTTTTAACAAACTGGAAAAAAATTTAAATCAAACGAATTGACTACACGTGTTAAGGCATTGGAATGTCAAAATAATAATGACATCTGTTTGAATAGGTTAATTGACGAAATGAACCAAGGTTTCAGTAAAGGCAAGGCATATGACACTAACTCAATTTACGATAGATATTTAAAACTTGGGGCAGACGTTTCTACTAGTAAAAAAAATAATAATTAGGAAAATTAAAAAACATTTTGAAGGAAATATTGATAAACTTAAACATGCAAAGCGAAATGAACATAGTGTATTAATGCCAAAAGTAAGCAAAGAGGAAGTTATTCAAACATACATAGATACTTGTAATAATTACAAGGAATCACTTTTCTCAAGATCTTCTGCATTGTCAGAATTACATAAATTATGTAACGATATAAAGAGTGAAATCAAGGAAATCCCTGAGTATAAGAACACTATAAGCTTAGATAACAGAGAATATAAACAGTATGTTCCAAATAATTTATATTGTTTGATATCTCTCTTAGTATGTGATTCGCCAACATCTGACAAAGAAAATGTGATATTAAGTATATGTCAGGATATTATCTATGGTTGTACTAATGGCAAAAAGCAGACACCTAAACATATAGGTTTGGGGCTTATTGTTCATCAGAAAACAAAGTAAAAAAAGTATAGAAACATTACATTCTTGTGGGCATTCAGTGCCTTACAGGGATATTCTACGATTACGAAATACTGTTGCACAAAATGAAATTAAACTTTACGAAGAAAATGATCGAATAACTGTACCGAATCAGTTAGTGTCAAACCAATTTGTCCAATTTGCTGCCGACAATATAGATATACTTGAAGAGACTTTAGATAAATCGCCAACATTCCATGGAACACAGATGGCTGTCTTTCAGAGAGGCCCTGTCAAGGAACAGTTATCCAGTGAGTTAAGTTTGCTGCCCTATAAAATGAAATTAGCTATTCCAGCTGATTTACACACATTAGAAAATATTAACTATAACAAATTACAAAAAAAAAATGCCAAAGTGTGTTCAATACAATGTGATTTTGCAGCAAGTGGTGATAATCACGTTACAAGAAAAAATGAAAATTTAGCCTGGATTTTTTGCAGATTACATAGTTGTACTAGACAAGAAAAAGTTGTGCCCCAATGGTCAGGCTTCAATAAACTCTTGCTTGAAAATCGTTGTACTTCAAATACTATTACATACGGTTACTTACCATTAATTCATCACGTAGCTTCGGAATACGATACAGTGTGGACTGTTATTAAACGATGCTCTTTGAATGCTAAAAAAATTATGTAACAAATTTACTGTACTTACATTCGATCAGGCAATATACCACAAGGCAAAAGAACTGCAATGGTTTAAACCCGAAGAAATATCAAATGTTATTATTCGTTTAGGTGGGTTTTATATAATTATGAATTTTTTAAAAGTCATTGGACAACATATGAAAAATTCTGGATTATCAGATGTATAGCTTGAAAGTGGTTTATATAGAGAAGTTACTGTTGAAAGTATTTTAAATGGCAAAAGATATAATAAATCTATTAGAGCTCATAAGCTAACATATCAAACTCTGTTGAGAATGATTCTTCCATTATTCGAAAAATGGCTTATGGATTCAAAGAGCGATAGTATACATTCTGAACATTTACTTCATCGTATGTCAGGTGAGGTGGCGCAGAGGATTAAAGAAAAGAGAAGTATTTCCTACTTTTGACAAAATGTCTGAAATTGTTAAAAAATTTTCAACTGAATTTTCAGAGTTTGCAAGTTCCCAATCGCCGACCTTTAAATATTGGTATTCCTATGTAGAACTCGTAGATATTGTATTAGACTTCATATATGCAGAAAGGGCTGGAAACTGAGAGCTGCACCTTAGCAGTTTTCGAAGAATGCTACCGTGGTTTTTCGCTTATGACCACACGAATTATTCAAGATGGGGAACGATTTATTTTCTCGATATGTATAACTTGGAGAATACTGCAGCAGAAGTGTATCAAGAATTCCTCCAGGGCAACTTTGTTATTAAACGTTTAGAAAGCAATTTTAATCAGCTCTCTGTGAATCAGGCGTTAGAACATATCAATAAAAATTCTAAAGATGCCGGTGGTATAGTAGGTTTAACTAAAAACAGTACACGCTTAGATGGGTGGTTTCTAAGTTATAATGAAATAGGAAATATGATATATAATTTTCGTTCATCGCTAAATATACAGGAAAAAACTCATCTCAAATTATAGAATCTGGCGCAAAACGGATATTAATAGATGAAGTTTCTGATTGTAAATTGCAAGAGCAATTCGACAGGTTTAATGTTTTTACAAGAACTGAAAATAGTTTACTTTGTATATCTACAAATGAAGTCACAAGTAAAGATATAGAAATATCTTTGCTTACCACAAGCGAAACTGGCGAAGATTGTTTGAAACATTTTGTCACAACCGTGGGCACCCCTGATTTTTACAAGCCTCTGAAGAAGATTAAAATTCCATCACTGAAACCGGTTTTGCAAAAAGTAGATGTGCAATATTGGCCGTGAAGGAAATGGGGCGTCAAGTAAATTATGAAGATATATTCATACACGAACTAAGGGACTATCCAATGGCACTTGCACCCAATGGAAGTTTAAATATACCTACAAATAAAAATATTTTAGGTCATATAATGTCTTATCCCTGATTTCGTTAATAACAATTTGTTAATAAATAGTGAAAGCAACCCGTTTCCTAAATCGGGTAATCTACAAATGGCACCTAACTTGCAAGCTTGTTAAAAGTTTTCTCAGCGTTTTATTGTCAATGCTCAGGTGAATAGTAGACAGACTGTAAATATTTGAGGAGAAAATTTGTGCTTGTAGATATAGGACTAAGTTTCCAGAATGGTTCGAAATAAAAAGAAGAGATTCTGAGGAGTCCTCTCAAATAAATGTGGATAATTTTAATAAATCTTTAACCACTTTAACTAGATTGATGCAAAATATTAATTTAAAAACTGAAAAAAAAATTAATGGAAAAAATTTAAAACAAAATAGATGTCAGCTTGACAAGAGACAAAATTATTAATATTGTTTCTGATAAAGATATGTATATATATATCTATATATATATATATATATATATATATATATATATATATATATATATATATATATATATATATATATATATATATATATATATATATATATATATATATATATATATATATATATATATATATATATATATATATATATATATATATGTTAGATTACGGTTTCCGTAAAGTTGTTTTTAAAAAACATTTATTTAATTAACATGGACTCAACGTTGAGTCTTGGTAAAAATACAATTAATTGAATTGAATATAATTTAATGTAACATGTCGAAAGTGAGTATAAGAACTGAGTTAACAAATGATAATAATTTAATTTATAAGCTTGGAAGGCTGTACTTGGTCAGCATAAACAATGATTCCCAAGCTTATAACAAAGGAAATGCAAATTAAGCAGTTAGCAATAAAATAAGCAGGAATTTGTTATCAGTCACGTAGTGAAATATGATATCCTGGGATAGTCTAGAATATATTCTAAGTTACTATACGGTGTCTGAAATATTATATAACAACTTCCCCCTTATAGAAAAGTTGGTGTTTATACAGCGACTTTTAAATGTAAAACAGTGTAAAAGCATGAAATCTAACATAGTGTAAAATAGCAAAGCGTTAACATTGAGAATAGTTATAAAATGAAAATAAATTAATAAAATAATAAAATAATATAAAGGTGACAAAATAATAAAATGATAAAATTTAAAATGCAGCACAAAAAATGAAACAATATTCACTGAATGTCTTTTGCATTAAGTTCAGATAGAAAAACACATTTAACAGTCTTTTTAAGTCAATGCGATTTCTTCGGTTTCTTCTTCATGGATACTGGGTCTTTTCCTCGGAGGTAGAATGCTGGAAAATCTCCTGGAGACCTTACTTGGTCGTGGTGGAGGTGGAGGTGATCCGGATGGGTTGACAAGAGCCAGCGTCCGACTCCTTTTTCTGCATTTGCAAAATACATAGAGAAGAATAAGGGCAATAATTAATGTTATGGTCAGATATGTGAACCATGAGATGTGTTTTGTCACAAAAGGTTCGTTGATAAGATCGTCTAAATTTTTGGAATACTGGTCTAATTTGTGTTTGGCAATTTCGAGGTCTTCGGTGTTCAGGTGGTTTAATTTTAATGGTTTTAATTTGGGTAGTTGACTTTTGTATGGAAAGTTGTTGCAGCATTCATACGGAATTTGAATAGGATGGGTTTTATCTTTGACATCTAATATTTCCTTGGATTCGGCTTGAATCTTGGTAATGCCGATAAAGGCGTAACAACTAGGTTGTAATTTTATAATAGAGTTCTTCATGATGATTTCCGTTATTGAATTTCTCTTAGGGCAACTGATAGTAACGTGTAGAGGTTCTACATTAATAATTAACCATGTGTTCTCCTGGAGTTTTTGAACATTATATCCTTGACTAATGATAAATGATGTTTGACAGTTTTCGGGTAGGCGATTGAGATGTTTGAACAGTCTTGCTTCACAAATTGCATTGGTGTCGATTGGATAAGCGAACAAGTTAGAGCATAATTTAGTTCCAATATAGAGTTGTTTGCATTCTTTCAGGTCCGGAATAGGTATAAACATTAAAGAATCATCATCTCTCGCGATAAATTTTTGAGAGGTTGACAGAATGTGGTGCAAACCAGTTCTATTATCCAAAATAGGGATAGGGTATAATTGATAGGTTGTGTAAGTTTGAGGATCTACTAAAGGTATCTTTAAGGCAAAAATTAAACTTGAATCTGTTTGAAAAGCTTGCAGTTCAATAATATCTAGGTACTGAGCAACTCCTGATAATTTTATTTGAAGTGGCAAGTTGTTCCTTTGCAAATTTTGTGAAATTTCTTGTAAAGAGCTTATTAAATCCTGAGTGGTAATTATAGAGGTATGAATGATTTTTAATCTTGCAAAAGTTATTGAATTTAAAATATCGTTTAAATGGTTCTCGATGTATAAATAGTTTGCCATTAATTGTTCACATATTTCGAGAAACTTTAGTTTTGTTTTAACTATTTGCATATCATGTTCGGTACGTAAGATCGCATCTTCGATATCTTTGATATCTTTATTAAACGTTTCCTCGTCAATTTGTAATTTTTGAATAGTTGAATTGAAATTTTTTATAACCGATGTTGTTACGGATATTTGGTTTTTAATTAAGTTTTCTAGTTGATGCTCGTCGTTGTTTAGTTTATTAATACATTCGGAATAGTATTGACCGTCTTCAGCATCTAAATTTCCGGTAATTGATTTAAATACTGTTCCGATTCCGTTTATAATTCCTCTTTTGTATCGTTTTGTATCAAGATAAACTTCGTCAAACTTAGATTGAATAGATTTAGAAATTTGTTTTAGAAGGCTAAGATGAGTCTTAACTTCGCTCATGAAAGTATTCATGTTATGATACGCAGGGTCAAGGGTGTTTAGGATGGTGTCCAGGATTTTGTCATTTTTGTCAGAAACTGTCTTTAGTTCGGATATATTCTTGTGAACTAATAGTGTCCACTTCTCGTTGGTCACAATTATTTCTGATTTTTCGTGGTAGTAAATTCCAATGGTGTTATTAATTGGTGTAATTTTGTATTGGGAAACTGCTAGGGCTACTGATCCGAACAGCAGGAGTAACCTGAAAAAGGTTAATTTTCAAAATAGGGTTTCATTCGATCAAAATTTACTTTACTAGTTTGATTAGTGTCTGGGTTAAGTAGAATAGCAGAATTTTGGAAAATTTCGATTATTTCGAAAGGACCGTTAAACTTGTTGTGTAGTTTATCTTTGATTTGTGATTCTTTGACGTAAACTTTATTGCCAATTTGGTAATCGGGTCGATTTTCGGGAATATTTTTATCAAAGCGGACTTTTGCTTTTTCTTTTTTGTAGTTGCGTTCTTTCGCGCGCTAGTTTATAATAATGGTATATTCGATTATTAAGGTCTCGTATGTATTTAGTAATCAAGTCTTTCTGGTTATAAAGTTTTTCGGGTGGTCTGTTTGAGGTATGCCCGAAAATTAGCTCATACGGTGTAAATCCGTGTGTTTTATTGATCGAGTTATTGTAACAGATAACAGCATAAGGCAGTATAGTGAGTGGATGTTCGTTAGGGTTTTCTGTATTATGAACCCTTATCATTTCCGCTAACGTGGCGTGGAATCTTTCGAGTGAACCGTTCGATTGCGGGTGTCCTACGCTAGAATATGTCAGTTTTATGTCATATAGAGTACATAGGTCTCTGAGTAAACTGTTGTCGAATTCACGGCCATAGTCACAGTGTACTCGTAATGGTGTGCCAAAATGTTGAAAATATAGCAATAAGGTATTGACAACTGATTTCGCCGTTTTGTCCTTTAAGGCGTATGCTTGAGTGAATTTCGTTAATTCATCTCGGACGGTTAAAGCGTAGTTTCTGTTCGGTGTTTCGAAAATATCAATATTTATACGTTCAAAAGGCGTTCGTGGGGTTTCTGTAATAACTAAAGGGTTGCTGAGATTTTTGCGACAGACTTTTGTCTTTTGACATATTTCGCAATTTTTTATGTAGTTTTCAATGTCTTTGGTTAAGCCTTGCCAATTATATTTTACTTTTATTCTCCGAATTGTTTCGTTTATCCCACGGTGTAAGTTATTTTTACCTGTATGATTTTGGTCAATAATAATAGGAATTTGGTCATTATCTGGAGTTTTGACGATGTTTTGGCAAATTACTAGTTTTAAGTCTTTTTCCGCAAAGATAAATGATAACATTTCCAATGTAGGTAAATCTAAATTATTTTCTACGTGATACGTACATGAAAGATCGAGATCATTTTGATGTTTGAATAAAGTATAAAATAATGTTTCGTTGACAGATTCTAGATCGAAAGGTAATGGGATGATAAAATATTTTCGATTTCTGACAGTCTTACTTGAAACTATATTAATTTTATCGTTACTAAAATCGGGATGTTCTTCGAAAATATCCTCGATTATTTTATAGTGAAAGTCTTCCAGTTTATGTTGTTGGAAGAATGTTATGATATTTTTGTTTTCTTTGTCTAATAATTGTTTATTAGAAAATTTGATTTTAGAATAGTCGATTAGCGATTTTGTCTTGTACAAATTTATGAAAGTATTAAATTCTTGAAAAAATTGTTCGCCTGTGATTTTATCATCGGAATCTTCATTGTCGGAATTCTGTTCGTCATCCGAATTAGCGGCTAAAATAGATGTTTGAAAGGTGACACAATCTTTAACATGGTTTAGTTTGATTCTAGATAACGCGTCGGCGTTTTTGTTAATCTTACCTGGTTTGTATATGACTTCGTAGTCATATTCTTCCAGTTTTAAGCGCCAACGAGCTAGCCTGCTTCCTGGGTCCTTTATAGAGAACAGCCAGGTAAGTGGTCTGTGGTCAGTAACTAACGTGAATTTTCTGCCGAATAAATATGGTCTAAAGTGCTTAACTGACCAGACTATTGCTAAGAGCTCACGTTCAATAGTAGAGTACTTTGTTTCCGCACTGCATAACGTTCTGGACGCATATGCAATAGGTAGGTCCTTGCCTATAGGGCCCTGCGAAAGTACTGCACCTATCGCGAATGCGCTAGCATCCGTGGTTAGTATGAAAGTATCGTTAAAATTCGGGTATATTAGAATCGGTGTGGTTGTTAAGGCTTGTTTCAAATTTTCGAAGGAATTTGTACAGTCATTGTCGAAATTAAAAGGAATGTCTTTTTGTAGTAATTTTGTCAGTGGTTTGGATATCTTAGAGAAATTAGGAATGAATCTCCTATAATAACCAGCTAGACCTAAGAATGATTGTATTTCTTTGGCATTTTTTGGCTGAGGAAAATTTTGAATAGCGTCAACTTTAATTGGGTTTGGCTTTACACCATCTTTAGTGATGAGGTGACCAAGATAGGCGACTTCTTTGCGCAAGAATTCGCACTTGTCCGGTTGAATTTTTAAATTTGCTTTTCGTAAACGTTGAAATACTTCGGTTAAACGGGAGATGTGTTCATGAATGGTTGGTGAATAGATGATAATATCATCCATATAAACCAAACAGCGTTCATTCTGGATACCTAACAAAATGTTGTCCATCACTCTCTGAAATGTTGATGGGGCATTTTTAAGTCCGAATGGCATTCGCACAAATTCAAAATGACCATTTTCGACGGTGAAAGCAGTCTTTTGAATGTCTTCCGTATTTATCTCGATCTGGTGAAAACCAGATGCCAAATCTAGTGTTGTAAAATACTGGCATTTGCCAAGTTGATCTAGTAAGTCAGAAATATTTGGGAGTGGATATTTGTCGTCAACTGTCAGTTCGTTTAATTTTCTATAGTCTACCACGACTCGCCATTTTTGTTTTCCGGACGCGTCGAGTTTTTTTGGGACAACCCAAACTGGAGAAGACCAGGGCGAGATTGATGGTCGAATGATACCTTGGTCTAACATTTTAGAAACTTGTGTTTTGACTTCTTCTTTATGAATATGCGGATACCGGTATGATTTTGTAAAAACTGGCTTTGCATTATTTGTGTCAATCGAATGTTTTATTTCGTTCGTAAAACTCAAGTTATCGCCTTCTAGGTAGAAAATATCAGAAAAGTTTAAGCAAAGTTCAGTAATTAAATAACTCTCTTCGTCGTTAAGATGTTCTAAGCGTAATTGTTTTTTAATTTCGAAATGTCTGTCTGTCTGTTGGGAATCGAGATTTTGGGAATTTAAATTAAATACTTCTCTAAATTTCTCGACAGGTTCTAGTTTAAGATTTGAAAGATCTATTATTTTAGGTATTGCATTAGGATTTATAACTGATGTTAAAAATTCTCCATTATTGTCAATTTTGACGAGAGCATTTGGCAAACGTACTTTGTCCGATTCCTGAGCTAACAGTATAGCATCAGTATTTCGTAAATTACATTTAAGTTTAAAAATCTTTTCTATACGCGGCTCAATAGATATTAAATTTTGGTTATTGGTATTATCTAAATTTTGATTTTCTGGATGGGATTTTTGACATTGATTTTGAGTTACATTTTTACAACTAACAGGTAATTGTACGCACGAATCATCAGTAACCTTAAATAGCGGTACAGTTTTAAAGTTTGTTATTAGTTTTTTATTTTTTATATCTACCTGACATTCGTAGTGTTCTAAAAAAATCCGCGCCTAACAGTCCATCAAAGTCTATATCTAAATTATGAACATAAACTTTATGTGGATTGCCTTCTGTAAATGGTATAAGTGCTGATTCACTTATTTTTACCTTTTGGTCCGTTATACCCTGTATAATTACATTTTCGGAAAATCTTTGTCGATAGTTTTCTGCTGTTTTAGGTTTAAAAATAGAAATACCTGCACCGGTGTCTATTAAAATTTTAAATCTGTTTGTAATATCCTTTATATAATAAAGATTTTTAGAGTTTACAGATAGTAATGAATTTACATGAATGTCTGTTCTGGGAAGTTTAAGTACGGGTTCAAGTCGTCTTGTAAATTCATGGTTTGTATTTGTGTTTGTAAATCCGCAACTGGGTCTGAATCTTGGTTGGGAGGATTCGTTGGATGATCTAAGCCTTGGTAAAAATCCTGAGGATTAGCAGTATAATCCTCATAGTAAGTATCCTGAGAATTAGCAGTATAATTCCCATAGTTAGTATCCTGAGAATTAGCAGTATAATTCTCATAGTAAGTGTCCTGAGAATTAGCAGTATAATTCTCCTCATTTTGTTCAGGTTGAAAATTATTAAAATTACAAGTTTCATTTTGTACTTGATTATCAAAGGAATAATTTTCGTATTGATCAGTGTATTGGTTATCGTAAGTTGCGCAATTTAAATGATGGGTTTTTGGTTGATTATTATTGAAACGATTAAAATTGGGGTTATGCTGTATTACAGATTGTCTTTGTGGATTATAATTAGGATTCGGTCTTATGGCTGAAGTCCTATTCTGTTGAGAAGAGTTCGGTTGTTGATTTTGAAATTGATTTGGATATTGGTTTTGTGGGAATGTTCTTTGATATTGATTTGATTGTGCAAAATTGTGATAGTTTGAATTTCCTTGGAAATTTGGCCTATTGAAATTTTGAGAAGTTGAAGGTTGTTGTTGTTGTTGCCTTGTTCGGCATTCGTTTATAGTATGCCCATTTCTTTTGCAAAATGAACAGAATTTTTGAAAATTAATGTTTGGCCTTCTTACTTGACTTTGAATTGGATTTTTGGCAACGTTATTTTTTGGGAATTTTTGAGTTTCAAAATAAGATAGCTGTAATTCTCGTTTAATACGATTTATAGCGTCTAGCATATTTTTAGGATTTCCGGCACGAATAATTTTGCCTAGTGTTGGTTCTAAACCTGTGAGTAGAGTAGTTAACGTCATTGTTTCAATTAGTTCGCTTTGCGCTTGTTTTTGCTCCGCAGTAAAATGTTGTTTTTGAATGGCAGCATGCATTTTCGCATTATGCGTTTGTAACCGTGCTATAAATGTTAATGCAGATTCGTTATGTATTTGATGAATCCGCTGTAAATCTTGAATGAGAGATGTCAGATCTCTCGAGTCGCCAAAATGAGACTCTAATAAGAATTTAATTTCTGCCCATGTAGCTGGGTTACGAGAATTTACAATTTCGGCAGCTTTGCCACGCAATTTATTTTTTATATGTATGGTTAACAATAACTTTTGATCTCTAACAGCCATTGAGTGGGCGTATATACATGAATTAAGAAAGGTTTGTAGAGCGATGGGGTTGCCATCGAACTCCGGTATTATTGAAAAAATTTCAGATAGTTTGTAAGGTTCAACTTGTTCTGTTACTGCGTCTGGCATTTTGTTGCTTAGTATTTAGAAATTATTTAAAAAAAAATAATTTGATCAATTTAGGTGATCAAGGAAAAATATTAAAAGTATTTCTTAATTAAAATTATGCACTTATTAAAGTTTATTTGTTTTAGTGGTGCATTAACTTTGTAATGCGGTTTTTATTATTTGTAGAATAATTGTAAATGGGATAATAATAATAATAATGGATAATAGAAATAATTATGCACTTACATAAAAATTAGTTTGGTTTCTAAGTCGAACTGTACTTCTTGCTCACCTCTACACACGTATATGTAGCGAGTGGATACAGTTAGAAATATCAGCCAACTAATATTTGAAATATAACGAATTTGGTCTTTAGATCGAACTGTACTTCTTGCTCACACCTACACACGTATATGTAGCGAGTGGATACAGTTAGAAATGTCAGAGCCAAATAAAAATAAAAATTAAAAGTGAAATAAAATAATAATAAAATTGTTTGTTGCTTGATAAAAAAAAATTAAAATGATAGTACGAGATGATTCTTATAATATTTCTTACTCTATAGTTTGCTTCATGGAGTAGGTTCTTTTCTGTTGAAGAATTGGGATCCACCACTGCAGCTAAGAAGTTCTCCTTGTTCTAGTAGGTCCTGTCCACTAGTTAGGCACCTTTTGAAGATGGACTCCTTGTTCTCTTGGAGGGTTACACAACTAGTTAGGCTCCCGAACTGCAATGTTATCAGATCCTACCGACTGCGCCAATTGTTAGATTACGGTTTCCGTAAAGTTGTTTTTAAAAAACATTTATTTAATTAACATGGACTCAACGTTGAGTCTTGGTAAAAATACAATTAATTGAATTGAATATAATTTAATGTAACATGTCGAAAGTGAGTATAAGAACTGAGTTAACAAATGATAATAATTTAATTTATAAGCTTGGAAGGCTGTACTTGGTCAGCATAAACAATGATTCCCAAGCTTATAACAAAGGAAATGCAAATTAAGCAGTTAGCAATAAAATAAGCAGGAATTTGTTATCAGTCACGTAGTGAAATATGATATCCTGGGATAGTCTAGAATATATTCTAAGTTACTATACGGTGTCTGAAATATTATATAACATATATATATATATATATATATATATATATATATATATATATAAAGCTAATGTAAAATGAATTATCCCAACAGAATCTAGAGGGGATTATCGAGAAATTTGATCTATTATATATTTCTGCGTGAAAAGATTTGGATGGGAATAATATTAATTTTTCATCGGATGGGCAGATCCATCCCGTAACTTGCATAAAAAAAAATAAAAACTGTTTAAGGATGCAGGTGTTCCTGCAGACGGATTAAAGACTTCATGTCAAAATTGGGCTCAAATGAGAGAAAATTCCTTTTCATCTTTCAGTGTTTTTGAGGAAATGTTTTTAGAGCATTACTGGGGTGTTGCACAGGAGCATTAACTTTATGAAAAATTAAACTTGGGGTGTATCAAAACGGCTCTAGAGCTGACTATTTCTTAAAGGATATTGCTGATTCAAAATATTTGTCGTTTGAGTTTTCAGAAGCTGAATTAATTAAAATGACAGTACAACATTTCTCTACCAAAATTAGGCAAGGCATGGCATTGTCAGGTCTTGTCACAGAAGAGAATGTAGAAGCGCATCTAAGAGAAATTCATAATACGTTTGAAACGAGTAATAATATTTGTAATAATCACGTGTCAGTTAATAATAATTAAGGAGAGTTTAATCGTAACTGGCGGAGCAATAGGAAGGTTTCTAACAATACGAATTCAGATCGGGTGCCACGTCGGTCAGATCCAGGTCCCGTGCATCAGGAATTGTATCGTCAGCCAGAAATAATGCAAACTAGAGATGACGTGGTAACTTCATCTGCCATTTTTGATAATTTTGTGGGTCTTCTAGATGAAGATTCTCATGAAATTAAACAATTGGCTGTTGTACCAAATAGTCAAGTTCTTATTGAGACAATTCCTATTCAATTGCAGATTCGGATAGTCAAGTAATTTGTATATCGAATGGTTTCTTTAATAAACCTAAGGAAATTAATCTTGACTTGTCAATATCACCAGTTACTTGTACTACTTTAGTAGAGGTCCTAGGTGACAAAACCAAAAAGTATACGAGGAAGTTTACTTGCAGTTTTGTGTTAAACATTTTTCTTTTAAGTAATTATGCATGTGTTATCGTACCAAATTTTATCCGAGATATTATTTTTGGATGTGATTGGTTACAAGATTATTCAATTAATATAAATTTTCAAGATGAACAAATTTTGGGTGTTTGAAGATCAAATTGAGATATTTGATTTTATCGGTGAATCGAATCCATTGTATCCAGTAGTCGTTCATGAGTTTTCTACTGATAATGACTTTGTCAGTGTAGAGAATCAATACACTGATGATGAAATTCTGGAGTTTGCATCACAGGCTGAAGTTTTCAATGATGAATATAAGCAAAAATTAGGTAATTTGCTTAAGACATATCAACATATTTTTTCAGACAAGCCCGGGAGGATAGATGTTTATACTCATGAAATTAAACTACAGGATTATACAGCTTTTTATATAAAGTCTTATCCAGTGCCTACGATATATAGAGATGAGGTTAAGCGGCAGTTGAAAACGAGATGATGAGTGGGGGGGTTATAGAGCAGGAGAGTACCGAGTATGTTAGTCCACTAGTTAGTTGTCTAGTCGAAGAAAGATAAGTCAATTCGTATTTGTATTGACGTAACTCCACCGAATTCTAATGAATTTTTTCATGAATTTGTAAATACCAAGTCCTAAGCATTATGGATTTAAGTGCCAGTTATTGGCAAATTCCAATTAAAAAGAAACACCAAAAATATGCTGGTATCTCATTCGATGGTAAGACATACGTGTTTACGGTGTTACCGTTTGGCTTCACGACTTCAGTTGGAAGTTTTACTGTTGGGTTGACCAAAATCTTGGGTTCTGATGTGGAAAACTTCGTGATACCCTATGTAGACGTTACAGTTGTTCACTCTGAAAGTCCAGACATGCATTTGGAACACTTGAAAATCATTTTTTGGGAACATTAACAAGGCGCACATTACAGCTAAGCTAAAAAAATCCCGTTTTGCTTGTCAGGCTAAGTTTTTAGGACATATTATAACTTTTGAGGGGATAAAAATTGTTCCAGCTCGGATAGAAGCTGTCCAGGCTATTCCTCCTACACGAAATTTAAAACAACTCAGACCATTTCTTGGTTTGGTTAATTATGATAGACGGTTTTATGAACGATGTTCGGAACTCACGTTGCCACTGACATGTATCTTAAAGAAAGGTCAATGTTGCAAGTGGGGGGTTAAAGAAGATCTAGCTTTTAAAAAAAATAAAAAATGCTTTTGTCAATATTACGCTGCTTAGATTATCCTGCTGCAAATCTTGGATACTACATACAAGCAAATGCGTTCGGGTACGGGATTGGAGCTTGCTTATTCCAGAAAAATGCCGAGACTGCGGTCTCGGAGCTATAACATTTCGATTTCCGAATCGAAATGTTATAGCTTTTTTTAAGTTGGTCTCTTCAAGCTGCGGAGATCAGATATAGCACCATAGAAAAAAAGCGCTGGCTATACTGGTAGCATTACGCCAATGGAGAATTTTTTTATTGGGGGGTAACCACTAATCATAATCAGTGATCACAAATCACTGTGATTTATATGAAACTGATGTTTACTAAATGCACCACTTACTCGCTGGATTTTCTTTTTGCAAGAATATGATTTTCAAATCGAGTATTTTAAAGGCACGGACAATATTGTTGCCAATACGCTATCGAGATTTTCTGTTAGATCTCGACAAGGACCTAATTCTTATGAAATTTATGAAAAATCCTCTGCGATTTCCTTGGGAATTCATAATATCATTAATATTAAAAAAATTTTATCTCAAGTAGATGAATTGTAAGGCTTGCTTCTAAAGGGGTATAAAATCAACATTTTGGATGAAAATATTTATTTGATAGGGAGGTAATATAGTGCGCCTCATGTGCAATTATTGTAATTTATAGTGTTTAGTTGTAAGTAAGCCATAGAGTTTTCTTGGACGGACGTTGTCAGGAACAACGTCAAAAGGGGACAGCTGAAAAAAGCAAAGTTTCGAGATAGAATTTTTAACGCTGAAGAGTTTAATGCTGAAGAGTTGACGATCCTTGGGGAGTAATGATACCAGGTTGGAGGCGGCAATTGGCGCTGAATCTATAAGTTTAGATGAGTGAAAAGCTGCAGAAGATTTTATTAGAAGTTGATGCAAAGTTTGAACCTCATGAAGTTCTGTTATATGCAGTGGCGGCTGGTGGATTTAGGTTATATCATATCTCAGTATTGAAGCATGGAACCTAAGCAATATTTTAAGGCACGACTATCAGTACTGAATAAAGAAATTTTGCAGAAAAAAAAATTGAAAAACATTTTAAGAAAAAAAAGTTACAAAAATGAGCTGCCACCCCAGATTACTTCTAGACCATTCATAAAATATTTGCAAACTATTCTTTTTTTCATAATCAGGTTGGTTTTCGAAAATTTTGATTTTTTGTAAAGTTTTGACATTTTGAAATTTACACAATGAAGAACTTTTTCAGTGTCATATCTTTTCAAAAAAATAAAAATTTTCGAAAACCAAAAAAAAGAGTGATAAATTTTTCTTCTGATTATGAAAAAAAAAATAGTTTGCAAATATTTTATGAATGGTTTAGAAGTAATCTGGGGTGGCAGCGCTTTTTTGTAACTTTTTTTTTTTCATTTTTTTTTCTGCAAAACTTCTTCATTCAGTACCGATAATCGTGCCTTAAAATATTGCTTGGGTTCCATGCTTCAATATTGAGATATGATATAACCTAAATCCACCAGCTGCCACTGATTTTATGGTATTATATGTATGTACATGAATCAGGTGTCTTTATGTAATATATAAAAAAAATTCTGTCTAGAGAAAAACAGTCTACATTTATTATTCACCTAATCCTCTTACACCCTGATTTTATTAATAACAATTTGTTAATAAATAAAGAAAGCAACCCGTTTCCTAAATCGGGTAATCTACATATATAATAAATTTACTTGGTTAGTTTCTCCCCTAGCAATCTAGTTTTTATTTTTAAACATAATATGTCGAAATTACTCCCAATTAAAAATATATTTAATTAAATAATTTTGTTTCTCAAACATTGTACGGTAAAATGTAATATATTAAAACACACTTTACACTTTTCGAGCTTTTTTATTGTCATAAATAAACATTTTTTTTTGTTTTAAGTCTGCGATGATCAGAGTATTTATACTAGTCAGACCAGAATTGTTGTTTGAGAAAACCGTGGGTATAAAAAAGATAAAGAATTATCTCAAATTTCATTTAATATCTGACTATAATTAGGTTGGCATCACTTCTTGGGTTTTGTGACATTGATTAAGTGCCTCTTCATTGAAATTCCTAGTACTGACTGATAAATAGCAGGTGTTCCTGTAAACTATTTTTTTTGAATGTGACGCTTCAACCGTTTGGGAAGCAACTAGATTTCTCTTCAGACTTATGGATTTATCGTTATTTATTTCGACATGTTTAACATTAGAGTATGTGTGATTTATATAGTCAAACAGTTTAGATATAAATTTGGAAATATGTTTATTTTTCAGAAGAGCATATTTATAATAGATTATAAATGAAAAAAATTGTTTGTATGTGAACGCAGTTTTAATTTGTTGCAAATAAAACGAAATGAGGGTGTTTTATTTTTATCAGTATCATTACGACGATATTATATTATAATGTAGTCGTGTAGGGTAAACCTTTTAGATAATGATTCAATAGTTTCGATGACTTGATTTAAACGTGCACCAATTTTCTCACAGAGATGACTTTGTAAAAGTTCAGGTCCAGTAATTTTCTGACTTAGATTATATTTTACTCGTAGCTTATTTTTTATCGTTTTTTTTCAAAGTCGTTAAACTTTCAGACAGTTATATGCTAATAATTTTAATACCCCTCTGTTCAACTAGAAGTATACTATCAATATCAGGTTTCAGTATCAGTATCACTATCAGGTTTTCCCCTGTTTTCTATATTACTTTATAAGAGTAGATCTTTGTTATTTTATTTGTTTTCGTGTTTTGTGTTGTCTTTTCCGTCCCTGTAATAGTAGAAGCATAGATAATGTTAGACAATTTATATGTTGCCTTAATTCGCGAAGCATAGTTTCCTACTGTTTAATTATTTCAGTTAATTCTTCTTTCCTTTTCGTTGTTCATTGTCGGCCTCAAATTTCTTTATACAGCTATTTTTTTCTATTTTTTCTTTCACCATCACCATCAGTACAGTTTATTCCAAAAGGTCCTCTTCTTCGTGATAGTCGGTGATACAACTATCATTGCCACAACAAACAAGTTTGTTTTCTTTAATAAAGCGTATTTTAGATTTAAAGAACCCCGCAGCATCCTTATAGGAAATGGTTTTCGGTCAAATTGCTTCATACCTCGTATTCTGGTAGTTCATGACAACCAGATCAATAGTCTCCATCGGTGCGAAGTCCCAAAAATTCATGGTTACGGGATAATGGCTTCTGAAGTCCAGCAGTTTCAAGGGGTTGTAAAGTTCCTGAACCTGCATGACTGGTCTCTAGAGTTTTATGTGATTTCAACATGGGACTCACCTCAGTTAGAGTTGTAGTTTTTGTAATGCAATATTGGTGAAAAAGCCAAATTTAAAAGCAATTTATAGAAAAATAAATTTATAGAATTAAGTATAGAATTTTGTAATAGTTATAAGGTTTTCAAAAACACAGTGTTACTAGTATTATAAATAAAATATTAACAATGTATCTAAACTTAAACTCATCGAAAAGGTTCAATGCTACCTGTAAAAGTCAGAAATTTCACCATAGGTTGACAAAAAGAACTTTGCTCCTAGGAAGCTTTCAACACAGGTGTACCTTGAAAATAACAAAAACAGTCATATAAATGTTAAATTAAGCGTTGTAAAGACATGAAATTAACATAAAGTGTAGTAGTGACTAATAAAAGGTCAAAAGTGAAAATGAACCATATAAGGGTATTCAAAAAAGGACTAAAGAAAAATAAAAAAAAATGGTGTTTGGTGAAAAACAAACTTTTAACAAAAAAAGAGAAAATCAGCCAACGTAATGAGTTCAGAAGGATATATTATTAAAAATACTTACATGTACAATAAACAAAGCTATACAGCTCTGGGATTTTCAGGCCCAAGGGGGCACAAGTTACATATAAAGACAGTCACGTGCTGGTCTCCAGTGTATAGCAAAATTCCATAATTAAAAGTTTTATGGAGTAAATAATTAGTAAGGGAATTGAGATAGACATTCCAATAAACGTATTCAGTATGATTTAAGTTAGTTGTGTTTCAAATTAAAGACAGGCCGAACCAATGTTTAGGTGAGATCTGGTCACTATAAAAAAATTATGAAAATTTATTAATTAAATAACTCTGTTGTTTTTAAAAAGGTGTTAAAAATTAAAATATTGTTAAACATAACTAGTTAATTAAGCAAGTCAACAATCTAAGTGATATTTATAGCTAATTTATGTAATTTTAATTCCAAAATGTAATAAAACTCAACAGTCCTCAGGGCAGTTTAATAAACAACAAAATATAACAAATAAGATATCAAAATGATCAGCAGAAAATAAGGAACAACATTCAACAGTCAAATATACAATTTATTCAAAATTTAAATAAAGTTCAAAACAATCATAAAATTTTATTAATAAAATGTAAACATCTAGATAGATGAGAAAGAAAAAATATCAGTTTTGAATTTTGGAGAATAAACAGTTTTGAAATTTGCTCGTTAGTTACAAAAGAAAAGAGAATAAGCAATTGAAATTGAAATAAAGATAATAACTGCACAAGAGCCCGACTCAGGCAGTAATATTGAGTTCTGTAAAATTAAAGGTTATAAAAATAATAATAAATCTATCCCGGTGTAAATTAAAGTTCTACGAGTTCTACGATATCACATCGTTGAGAAATATACAGGGTGTTCCATTTGAAAAAATTGAGAAAATTCAATTTAAAAAAATTCTTAATTGAATACTAATTTTTAATGATTCAAAACCATTAATTAGATGTCTCGTAACTGGTATTCACATAAGTTTTTCTTAAAACTCATAATTGTGACTGTGGTGATTTTTTTAATATCCATCTGCAGATGGCATTATTTCAACAAAAAAGGCACTTGGTCCTGTAATTTCGTCTTGGTTCGCCCTGTATGTTCGAAAATAATTTCTAGTTATAGACTTCTTTATCTAGTTTACTTGCAATTTTTTAAAAAAATTTCTAGCTATCGTAGAACTCAAGATATCGAGATCCGACACACTATTGCCCCACCCTGTATATATATATATATATATATATATATGTATATGTACATATATATGTATATATATATATATATATATATATATATATATATATATATATATATATATATATATATATATATATATATATATATATATATATATATATATATATATATATATATATATATATATATATATATATATATATATATATATATATATATATGTATATACACTCCAAAAAAAGTGACGCACTTGATTTTTGACCTAACTTTTTTCCTTTTTTTTTTTAAAAACCAGTGGGTCGATTTTTAATTTTTTTTTATTTGTTGGTAGGTAATTCCTTTGTCTCTCAAAAAAAAATAAAGAGGTGGAAATTTTTTCAAAGCCTCCTGGATGGTAGTGGAAAAACTGGAACCATGTTCTTTTGTTAATTTTTGACTCACCCTGTGTGTTAATCAAGTAATGGTATAGAAAGTGCTTACACACTGTATGTTTTTTTATTCATTGATTTATCTCTAAAATTGTCCGAATTACAGCTCTTTTGCTGAAACCTTGCGTATTACCAACTTTCTGAATTTATCGAGAAACAGTTTTGTAGTGAAATAAACTGATACGAATTTTAAAAAACATTTTTATTAAACACAAAATTATAAACTGGGATAACTGCTTAATACCGTGTATTGCCACTCCTAGCAACTCTAAGAGCTTCTAATCTACGCGGCCTACTGGAAATTAGGTTTCTTATCGTTTCCATTGGTATACTATCCCATTCTTCCACTAATGCATCTGCCATTTCTGCGAGACTTTCCGGAGGCCTCTCGCGAAAACGTACCCTTCTCCCTAATTCATCCCACAAATGTTCTATAGGGTTCATATCGGGGCTTCTCGCAGGCCACTGTAATGTGGTGATACCCGTAGCTTCTAAAAAGTTTCGCACTATTGCTGCGGTGTGTGGTCGGGCATTATCCTGCATCAATATAAAATTATTGCCCACTATCTCTGCATGAGGTAAGACATACTGCTGTAAAATGTCAACGTAGATTAGGCCTGTCAACGTCCGCCTCACCGGAAAAACATGAAGGGGTGTCTTTCCATTCATTGAAATCCCTCCCCACACCATAACCGACCCACCATTAAAACTTTCGCATTCTGATGTTAAATTCTGATTAAACCTTTCACCAGTCCTTCTCCACACTCTTTTTCTTCCATCCACCATGTTAAGGCAAAACCTTGACTCATCAGTAAACAAGACATTCGACCATTCAGGAATATTCCATTCTCCATAATTTTGAACGAAATTTCTTCTAGCAGCACGATGTTCGGACAATAATTTAAGACCTTTTGCAGGTCTCCTAGCTTTTAAATTAACTTCTTTTAGACGTCTACATACCGTCTGCTTACTTACTGCAACACCACAAATTCAGCGAAGATCTTGCTGAACATTTACCGCAGTATCTGATCGTTCCCGTAATATCCGCAATCTCAAGAAGCGATCATCTCTTGGAGTAGTTTTTCGAGGGCGACCAGAACCCACCCTTCGAGCAGCGCTTCCTGTTTGTTCGTACTTGCGGATCGCTCTACGAGCAGTTGCTTCATGGACTCCCACTGCAAAGCGGCGTAACGTTTACTACGCCCATCGTTTACTAAAGCAACTAATCTTGCTACTTGTTCAGGATTTATTTGAGGCATTTTATGTAATTCTAGTCTCTAAAACTTTTTTAATGAAACTTAATTAATGACACAATGACAAAGAGTCAATATGGAGGCATACAACAAATTAATTGCTATGAAAACAGCAATTGTTTTTTTAAAGGCAATGTGATCCTACAACGAAATAAATTTGTGGGATATACGCAAGGTTTCAGCAAAAAAGCTGTAATTCGGACAATTTTAGAGATAAATCAATGAATAAAAAAACAAAATGCTTGTAAAAGAAGCGTCTTTCATATAGAGTGTAAGCACTTTCTATACCATTACTTGATTAACACACAGGGTGAGTCAAAAATTAAGAAAGAAACATGGTTCGAGTTTTTCCACTACCATCCAGGAGGCTTTGAAAAAATTTCCACCTCTTTATTTTTTTTTTGAAAGACAAAGGCATTACCTACCAACAAATAAAAAAAAATAAAAATCGACCCACTGGTTTAAAAAAAAAGGAAAAAAGTTAGGTCAAAAATCAAGTGCTTCATTTTTTTTGGAATTGAGTGTATATATATATATATATATATATATATATGTACATATATATATATATATATATATATATATATATATATATATATATATATATATATATATATATATATATGTATATATATATATATATATATATATATATATATATATATATATATATATATATATATATATATATATATATATATATATATATATAGGTTTTAAGAAGTTTATATTCTTTTTTATTTCTTGAACCTTGTTTCTATATATTTTCTTGTTGTTTTTTCTTGGGAATATGGTTCTTGTTTTAATAATTAATGTTTTAAATTGTGATGGAATTCATTTATTATTATTTTTTTTTCGTATAAACCTTTCGGTATGGATTTATACCTTTATCAATATATTCTTAAATTTAGATTCTTAAATGTGGCACTAAACTACTTTATTAACGTCTTTTTTATGTTCTTGTACACTTTTAATAATATTTCTTTTTGTATATCATTGTTCTGTTCTCTCTATGAACACAAACGATGAACTAGAGTTCATTGTATATGTATATGTATATATATAGATATATATATATATATATATATATATATATATATATATATATATATATATATATATATATATATATATATATATATATATACACATATATATATATATAAATATCCAGCAAAGAATGCTTGTAAAAATAAAAATTCCCAACCGATCGGGTCATTTCTTGGCTCAAATTGTATCTGATGGACGCCCCTAAAACTGGTATGGTAGGTTGACAAAATCCAACATGGCGGATCCAATATCGCGGTCAAGAATCCAATATGGTGGCCGAATTTTTGAAAATCAACCGATTTGCACCAAATTTGGTATACGAGGGTTTTGGATGTTATTGATCACGAATCCGAGGTCAGATTTGCCAAACTCAAGATGGTGGATCCAAGATGGCGGAGGAAATTTTAGAAAATCAACCGATTTGTACCAAATTTGTTATACGGGGGTATTTGGGGTCGCCGATTACGAATCCGAAGTTCGATTTTCAAAATCCAAGTTGGCGGACCCAATATACTGGATTGGGTTGAGTTTCCGCCATATTGGGTCCATCGTCTTGAATTTTAAAAATCTGACCTCAGATTCGTATTCAGAGACCCCAAAAACCCCAGTATACCAAATTTGGTGCAATTCGGTTGTTTTTAAAAAATACTGATACATTGTTAAATTTTAATCTGTTGTGTCTAATGTCTACATATATGTATATTTCATTGACTTTCAAATTGATTGGTCTTGTAATTGTTATGCCCACAGACGTGGTCTTTAAAAAAAAATTTCTGTTGTGGAATTTCTAAGTCATTATTTGGCTATGGAGCCCTGAAGAAATTTATGTTAAACGAAACGTAGGCAAGGTAGCGTTTTATTTTAACCTATTGTCCTGGTTCCGACAATTTCAACCTGTAGTAGATTAATTACTTAATAGGTAATAAAAAAAAAACTCATAAAAATAATCATTACTGCACATATGCTTCAGTGATTTGCTCAAATTTAAATACTGTTGAGCAATAACTAATTGATTTTGAGCCATGGTGAGCCTCGACCTTCAGTCTGTCAAAATTTTTAAATTCTTATCACAGATTTATCAGTGACCGCAGAAACCCCCTTACATAAAATTTTGTGTCAATTGGCTGATTTTCGAAAAGATCAGCCATCTTATATCCGCCACATTAAATGTGAGAATTTTGGAGATTTGACCTCAGATTCGTGATCGGCGACATCAAAAACCCCCGAATAACAAATTTGGTACAAATCGGTTGATTTTCGAAAATTTCTTCCGCCATCTTGGATCCGCCATCTTGAGTTTGGCAAATCTGACCTCGGATTCATGATCAGTGATCCCCAAAACCCCCGAATATCAAATTTGGTGCAAATCGGTTGATTTTCAAAAATTCGGCCACCATATTGGATCCGCCATGTTGGAATTTGTCAATCTACCACGTCAGCTTTTAGGGGGCGTCCATCAGCTACAATTTCAGCTAAGATATGACTCGATCGGTTGCGAATTTTTATTTTTACAAGCTTTTTTTTGCTGGACACTCGATTTTTCTCCGGCTTCCAGCCGCCATATTGGAGCCGCTATATTGGATATTTCAAAGGCGCACTCGTCATTTGAAAGTAGATGCTCTAAGCTTTAAAATGAGCCCTTGGTCGATTTTTTTGGTTGCTCCTAATTTTGGTCGTAGCTCTGATCCGGTTGACACGGATTGTCCCATATATATATATATATATATATATATATATATATATATATATATATATATATATATATATATATATATATATATATATATATATATATATATATATATATATATATATATATATATATATATATATATATATATATATATATATATATATATATATATATATATATATATATATATATATATATATATATATATATATATATATATATATATATATATGTGTATATGTATATATACAGATATATGCATATAGCTCAATATCATGTTCAAGCTCGAGTTCAACAAAAAGCTGGACTTTAGAAGCCGTTATCTTGGAACCATGAATTTTTGGGACTTCGCGCCTATGGAGACTTGATCTAGTTGTCATGAGCTACCAGAATACGAAGTATGAAGCAATTTGACCGAATGCCATTTCCCATAAAAGCTGGACTTTAGAAGCCATTTTCTCGAAACCATGAATTTTTGGGACTTCGCGCTTATAGAGATTTCTGTTCTGGTTGTCATGAACTACCAGAATACGAAGTATGAAGCAATTTGACCGAAAGCCATTTCCCATCAAAGCTAGACTTCAGAAGCCACTATCTCAGAATCACGAACTTTTGAGACTTCGCGCTCATGGAGACTCTTGATCTGGTTGTCATGAACTACCAGAATACGAAGTATGAAGGAATTTGACCGAAAACCATTTCTCATAAGGATACTGCGGGGTCCTTTGGATATGCAGTACGTATGATATATACTAAAACATTTAATATACACAAAATTAATAAATGGTTTAGATTTTGAGCACCAAAAATTAGTTATATCGGAGTAGTCAGAACTAGTGTTTCTTCTTGTCAACATTCTTAACTGTATACTATAGACTGTACACTGTATACTGTTTTAACTGTACAGCCATTATTATACATATTTGTTATTTTAACCCCTTTTACATGTTTAATCCAGTTTTATATATTTCTTTTTAATAAAAATCATTTTCAATGAATATGAAAATGAAAATAGAATGATTTAAATTGATTTTCTTACCGGAAAATTGTAATTGAATTTTGTTACCTAATTATTTTCGTAGCTAATCCTATCGATTTTATTTAACAATCACTGACAAATTGGGATCACAGGATAAATTCAATAAAAGGTAGATTAATTCTTTGTAAGCTTAGTGAGATTCCCAGAAATCTCGTGGTTGAGTGTGACTTGTCTATCCAATGATTACTCACTTAATTAAAGTGGAACAGAGAAGTTTTGTTATGTACGTTATCAAGATAACAGATCCATTGCTGTGTGCTGCAAAAATGTATATTAAATGCTCTCCAACTTCTAAGATTATTTTTATTTTATTAGAAATTATAAATGTAATACGAGTAGAAGTTATGCAAATTAAATGTATTGAGCCCTCACGTTAACAGCGAATATCTTAAGAATGGCTTAGCAGAAAATAATTTTAAATTTAATATTCATTATGTTTATTGTAAACAATTTACTAAGCAACTAACACTGAAGAGTTTTGAAGATTTGATAAGTTGTGTTAAAAAAATATTTCACTATTTAAGCTTTTATCCGTTATATCTCGAAAAATGTTGTTCCTATGTAAATTCAAACTTAGGTATCGATAAAATAGAAATTTTCTGCCTTTTCATTATTATTTATTTTAAAATTTCGGAGTTATTGTCAAAAATATGACTTCATTCTCATTCAGTTATGTAATAATAATAATAATATAGTTTATTTGCCAAAATAAAGTGTATACAAGTTTCCAAACAAATAAACAAATATGATAATAAGTGAATAAACAAGCAAAAAAAAAGAAATATTTCACAGACAAAGCTGTCAGATGGTACATTTGCAAATACAAATGCAAAATATATATTGAAATAACACAAAGAAAAGTAAGGTCAATCCACAAATTACATCCCGCGCGTAGACTAGACCTACTTATTATACACATTACTAAAATCTTTAACACCAATACTACCAATACTAACACCAAAAAAAAAATATTACCAAACTATAAAGAAATACACGTTTGTTTCCTGACTTTATTGTGGGAATAAAGTATATGTACATACAAATATAGATGTAAATGTGTGTTTCTTTATTTATTTATTTATTTATTCATTTATTTTTGGTAATACGAATAAAAGTAGAAATAACCATGACTGCCGAAGTAATTCTGCACTGAGTAATTTTTAACTTATGTATTATTTCTATCGATTATTTGATGAATCTTTTTTCTAGGAGTAATTAATAATCAAGCAATAAGCTTCTTTTTTATCGCAGCTACGGAATGAGCATAGTTATCTTTCGATGTATTTAAAATATATTTGATAAAATGACTGATTACATAAAACGTAGAATTTTCAGAAAAATGATTTCGAGAATATCAAATAGTGATTGAATTATTAAGCGCAATAGAAAATATAAATATTGGTCCTTCATTTGCTTGTTTAAGAGGCTGTAATTAATTACTGATTCATATTTTTTAAATGTTTCTCCGGTTTATCTGATTATCAGGGTCCGGATTTATATTCCATTTGTCAGAGCCGGCATTTATAAAACAAATATAGATATTAATAAGCACGTTACATTAAAATTTATGTGGTGTGTTTATTTATATACCTGTAACATATGCAACCAGTGGAACCAAGATAAAGACATAGAGTTGCCCTACTGTACGGAAATGAAGGACTTTCCCGTATATAATTATATTGAGCTTGGCAGTATGTTTGCTGATGATGTTCGTGTTGTGTATAAACTATAAAAAATGATTTAAGATGAAAATGACAACAGAGATTTCTAGAAAAAATAATAAAATAATTATTGCGTATAAGCAGTCTTTGATTATCTACCTAAAATTGTTATATTAGCGCATTCAGATAAAAATAACAGTATTAAATATAAAAACTACAGATATTTATAATTGCTATCATGTTAGGTTTGAAAGGAGGATGCTTATGTATTACCCAAAAATTATTTGGTTATTTTTTCTAGAAATGCATAAATATGAAAAGCAAATAAAATGTCATAATTTTTAAAACAACAGCGATGGTTCACATATTCTGTATACACTATGCAATCGACGTTACGTATATTTGATACACACCGTGATTGTGTAAGACATATAAATTCTGCAATTTATCGACAAAATATGCCAGAACACTTACAAAAGAGGATTTTTTTATGATTTGTGTATCATATTTTGTGTATGTAGCTTTCCTTTACCCAGCCATACATTGCGCAAAACATATCTACCAAGTGTATATAAAAATGTTTTGGATTATAGAGGACGTACAAAATAAATTTTTGTGACAGTGGATGAAACAACTGACTTTCGGTGTAATAAGTTTGATAATGTTATACCAGGAATTTTGAGTGTTAAAAGGCTTTGTCTCTATCAGACAGCAAAAGTCGGGCTATAAACTAAAAAATGTTTTACACAGGAACCTGAGATGCAAAATAATGTGTAAAATTCGCGGATGCGCGGTGCACCAGTAACCTCGGTAGATGTGGACAGTTCATTTTCCTTGTACAAACGTATGTACAGACCAAGTCGCTCAAGTTTAACAGCCACAAATGCAGAACGAATATTAGTTTTGACGTGACCATGTATGCTAATGCGATGACGGACTTCAGTCAGTCTGAATAGTTATACTTTTGCTTTTATTTGTCTACTTATGTACTTCAGTCAATAGTATGAGTCAGCAGTAGCTACCGGTCCTGGACTCTGGCGTAGTTATCCTGACTCTGCTGATTATAAATTAATGTTCTAAAAAGATTTTTCACTATATCTTTAAATAAAACTAAGCAGACATGGTCGTATATTTTTGTAAATAATTACGAAGGTTCTAGAACAGAACAAGTTAAAAAATTACCACTTACAAAAAAGAATATTTCTTCATATTACTATAGATTTGTGTATAAAACTAAAGTGGTTTCCGAAAAATGACCACAAAGTTAGTATGACGAGAGTACTGTTAAAAATAAGGAAATTTGTTGGTATAAACCAAAAAATCTCCACAAAACTTTAACCGAAGTCAATCAAATTTTAGTGAGTGGTTTACAAATAGCCACATAATAAATCTGTTCTTTTTTTTAATTTTTTCTGCTCCACTATTTTTGAGATATTCGCAGTTAACAGATTTAATAGGTAAATATTCAGTGACCAGGTCTTAAAGTGTTGGCTACATGCTTGTCATTAGACACGATATACTGTCGAGACTAGAGGGGCGGCCCACTTTGCCTGGTGCTCGCTTGGGTGAACGACCTTGTTGTTAAGGGGTGAGAGGTTTCTTATTTCGAACAAAGGGGGTGTGTTACAAAATGAAAACTAACTAATTAAAAATTTTGAAGAAATGTATTTAACCAATGAACAAGAAGATAAAACGAAAAGAATTTATGATTGACTATACGTCGCACGTAGGGTTAATAAAGGACAAACAAGCAATTCACTTACACAATTTGCCCTACAGCCTCCATCTCTGGGCGGAGGCTGCTGGCTGTCTATCTAGATGGCATTTTTGAACTTTTAACACAACACGAATATCCACGCCTTTGGAACTTTTCCCACTTTGTACACTTTTACTCTTGATCTTCACGTTTTCGGGACTTTTCTCGTCCTACGTTACCAGGCGCCCTAATCAACAAAAATGAACCGACCTCGGCAAATAAAAGAAAAATCCTTCCCCTTCCGGAAAACATCAACCCACTTTACTTTACTTTACTGTCAACTATTGGCTTCTCTTTCGGAGAGCCTAACTTGACCGTCACTTGACTTTACTTCCCTTCCGGGTAGTCAGCCCTCACTATTTTTTTTTTGTTGGTCACAAATTCACCGTGGTGATTGGACATGTCAAATACAGCAGTACATAAAATATAAAAATGTATGATACAGTTCACAGTGTAAAGCAAAAAGAACACATAATGTATATATATACAAATTCACAGTTAACAGTTAAACTTATATGTTTACATTAATACATTGATACATAGTTAACATTATTTAAAATATATTCACAACCTATTCCATACGTAGACAGCAAGTGGCTAATTAATAACAAAATTGAAATCAGTTATGTGGTAATGTGCATTGTTCAGTAAATGATTTTTTAATATGCTTTTAAAAGTATTCATAGGAGCTTGTTTCATTGTTTGCGGAAGAGAATTAAACAAGGCAATTACAAAATTATTCCGTTTTGTATAACTTAGCCTTTGTTGTGGTGTCCGTAGTTCATTCCTGGTGCGAGTGTTATATGAATGGTTATAACAATTTGTATTATAATTATTTAAATGTTCCCTTATGTGAACTAGATGGCAATAAATTATTGATGATGGTAGGGTCATTATCCTAAATTCAATAAACCATGGTTTACAGCTATCCATTTTGTTTATTCCCGCTAACACTCGGATTGCTCGTTTTTGAATAACAAAAACTTGTTAAACGTTATTACTTTCTTATACCTAATATATGGAAGTGATTTTTTTTGACCTCGAGCTTTTGATTGATTTATATGTTTTGAACCCTCCTGAATCCATTCTGACTATTTTCCGTATGTGGGTGTGCGTATGTGGGTGCGTACGTGTGTGTGTGTGTGTGTGCGTGCGTGCGTGCGTGCGTGCGTGCGTGCGTGCGTGCGTGTGTGTGTGTGTGTATGTGTGTGTGTGTGTATACACATCCGCGATAACCTAAAAAAACACTAATGGGAGACTTTCCAAAATTAGCAGTTAAGATTGTCAACAACATTTTAGGTGACACATTAAATTTGGTGAATGTGGTACTACCACAAGAAACATAAGGAATGAAAGAAGAAAAAGGTACAATTTCGAGAAAAAAGAATAAAAATTTTTATTGCATTTCTGGACGGTTCTCGACGAATTATAATGAAAAGACATAACTTTATGGAAAAAAGATCTATCTGCATGTCCGTAGTATCGCGATAGCAACCACAGTTTTTGAGATAAATCTCTCAAATTTGGTACATTTGTTTTAAAGGCCAAAGACAATGAAAAATTCGGTAATGAGGAAAATTGGCCAGCTGAAAGGGGGTCTAGTGGACACAAACTTTTTCGTATTTGACTTTACAAAAAAAACATATTTTTGATGAAAGATTATAAATCATGTCTACTATATCAAGCGAATAAAATATATTTTCCGAGAACTTAAGCAAAGTTGATGTAAACTGAAAATTTGTACGTATTTGACCTCACAAAATGGTGTTAGGATACATCTGGCAGTTTAACATTCGAAATATCTAATTTAGTTACAAAAATGTCAATGTCAGTAAGAAGACATTTTTAAAATACTTATATGACATGAATTATTATTGACAGTATCGAAGGACACTGATAATTAATTATTAAAAATTTTTTATGAAATATTTCAAGGTACGTTTTTAAAATTTAAGTGAAGAATTAAAAAGAATGATTTTTTTAGATCAGGATTATGTATACTGGTATAAGAAAATTATGTGCTGGTCACATCAGATATCTTTCAACAAAGTAGTCTCAAACGAAACTCCTTTCCTTCCGGGAAGCCGGAAACCTCACTACCCCGTCGATTTTTTTTTATCTCGAACAGGACGACCCCCGTTTACATATTTTTTTGCTCTAAAATCCGAATCTAACCAATCTGGAGCCACGCTATCCCACTCGCTTCACGTAGGGGGCACCTCCTATTTTTCTCTTGCCCAATAACATAAATAGACGTTTTTTGAAAATCAGCGATATCAGAGTTCATGCCTGGTACGCCAACCTTCACAAAACTCCACCGACAAGCAGTTTTTATTCTGGTAGGAAATATCTTATATAGGTAAACTAAAGTTTCTAATTACCGCCAGACAGACTACATGAGTAGGTCTCATAATACCTAAATGAAATATTTAATTTAAATTTAAAACGAATATGAAATAGTTACATGATAGCCTCATCACAAATGGAAACATTGGGGGCTGGGTTTTACGTTTTTTATTGGGTTGAGCTGTTATTTCTCGGTGATGCTGAAAGGTGAGACTGTTGGGTTGTGATAAGGTTTATGGGTGATTCTGGTAGGCTAACGAGGGAAATTTTTTTCAAAAGAATCAAGAGAACTTATAGGCACATCTATTATTTTGTGCAAATACACCGGAGTAAGATGCATCAATAATTTTTTTTAGTTCTGAGAAGCAAGCATTTTGGGTAGCCATATGTTGTTTAATTTTGTTTTGCTTTTGAAAATGAGGGCAATCTTTGGATATTGTTTTTTGTGCATTGTTAATACAAAATAAACAAAAGATATCTTGATCAATACAAGTGTGATGTTCACCTTTAGGTTTAGAACAATTAATGCATAGCTCCCTTGTGCTACGGCACTGGTTTGATACGTTAAGCACTTAAAACACTGTATTACCCTTTGAACATATGGTTTGACTGGGAATACCACGCTATTAATAATAATCTTATTTGCAACATATTTCCCTAAAAAGTTAACACAACTAATGGTCTTGGGGCAAATGTCGTCTTTCTGTCCGGGGTAGTGACTCTACGCTTTAATCTATTAATTTCTAAAATATTGAAATCAGTTCCGATATATTTTTTAAGATATTAATCGTCAAAAGATGTGTCATCAAACCTTATTAGACTTTTCCTTAACAGTAAATTATTTGGTATGTAAACTTTTAAATTTTCAGCTTTTAAAAGTGAATTGTTTACTAGATTATTTGCATCTAATGGGATTTTCAAACCAACTTTGATTCTATTTAATTCCACTTTTTCAATGTGTGTAATATTTGGAATATTTAATTTTTTATGTAGAATATGGCCTACGTACATGGGATGTGGTCGACCCATATATTATGAATTAGTTTTTTCATGTAAACATAAACAGATTTATTTTTATAGAACTTATCTTTATCTAAATTAAAAAACCTGACTGATTCTTTCTTTTGTGAATCCATCTCAGTAGAGAGGTTCAGCAGATACTTGTTAATTGGCTCACTGACCGTCATATGAATGACTTGCCCATTACTTTTATGGTGCACTGAACTAGGAGAATCCTCATATGTTAAGTCAAAAACTGACATATTTTTAGAAGTTTTTAATGTCCCACCTATATCAAGAGGGGTGGCATTTAACCCGCACTAATATGTAATAATTTTACACAATATACTTATAATTCAAAAATGCACTAATCTGGCTTATATTTGCTACGTTTTATTTCGACCATGTGCATGGCTTGACACTCGAAGCAGAACTGTGAATAAATGAATTTACAAAATTAAATTAAATGGCGTGAACTAAATAATATTATGCTTTTAAATGTACATCATGACCTTACTGAAATAGATTTAGAAGAAATGTTCGATGAATTTATAAGTAAAAATAGCAAGAATTTTTGTGGTAGGTAATGTCAATCGTCAGATGAATGTACGTAATTTTATCAGAATTTATAATGAATAACGCTTTTGTTCCATTTTTATTATTCTATATTCACTCACAAAACATATAAATAATAAAACACTCATTTATGTTATGAGGATACAATATAAAACAAAGCCAACACAATCTATGCAACTGATGCAACATCATCCACCATCATACTCACAGGAGATTTTAATATCGATGTTTTGCAAGTCGACAGACATGAAGTTAAACGTTTTCATAACTTATTAGAAAGTTATGATTTAGTGCAAATTATAAATAAATCTACACGTTATAATCAGAAAAGTTGTACTATCATCGATCTAATAATCTGCTCCGCCTTTCTCAATATTGTTGATTTTTCTGTCTCTGATGCTCCCTTTATCTCAAATCACTGTTTAATTACATGTAATGATGCTAGTGTAGTTTTAACAAAGGAACCAATCTTTCGCACTTTTCGTGACTTTAAATATTTTAATTACTCAAATTTTCTCAATGATATAAATGTAACTCCTTTCTGGCTTTATGAAATTAATGACATTATCGATAAGGTCACCATTTTCTGTTCTTTAATATTAAATTTATTTGATAAGCATGCTCCTCTAACAACGATAAGAATTACTAAGAAGAAAGCTCCATGGCTTACCGACATTATTAAATTAATTATGAAACTTAGAGTTAGAGCGCTTGCCCGCCATAAGAAATCACATAACCCTGCTCACTGGAATTACTACAAGAATTTAAGAAACTATCTGAAAACTGCTATTAATAATGAAAAAAAGAGCCTATATAAATTTTGTCTTAAACAAAAATAATAATAAAGATAATTGGAAATGTTTTAGAGATATGAATATTTATAATAAATCTACTACAGTTGAGCTACCCCCAGAATTAGTAGATGCCAATGATATTAATAGTTATTTCATATCCTCTAGCCAATCTGTAAGTCATGTTGATAAAGATACAAATATCTTTCTTAAATAATAATGTAAAACCTAATACTTCTGAATTTAATTTTTCTCCTGTGTCTGAGGATCTAGTTCATAAAACCTTACTTTCAGTTACATCTAAATCATCGGGCTCTGATTATATATCTATAATTATGTTTATATATTGTTGTAATACCATTTTGCCTTACTTAACTCATATAATTAATTTCTGTATTCAAATTAATATATTTCCTGCCAATTGTAAGTTAGCACACGTATTACCGTTGCCCAAAATTAATAATCCTAAAGAATTTAAGGACCCTCTGCCAATAAGTATACTACCAGTGCTCTCTAAGATTCTGGAAAAAATCCTAAACTCTCAGATTAAAGTTCATATTAAAAACTTCGAACTGTTACCTCAGAACCAGTTTGTTTTAGAGCAAATCACAGTTGTACAACAACCCTACTTAAGGTCATGGATGATATTCTGTTGAAGACTGATAAAGATAATTTAACTATCTTCGTCTTAATTGATTATTCAAAAGCATTCGACAGAATCAACAATGACCTTCTCCTGGCAATGCTACATTATTTGGGTTTTGGCGGGAATGCAGTCTTATTGTTAAAAAATTATTTAGTTAACAGGCAAAAAAGAATTAAAATTGGTAAGAAACTGTCTGCTTTCACTGATGTTGTCTCCGAAGTACCTCAAGGTTCTATATTGGGACCACTGTTGCTTACATTATATACTTCAAATTTTAAGAATAGCTTGAGGTATTTTTGTAGTCATTTTTATGCAGACGATACCCAAATTTATTATTCTTTTTGAGAAAACAGATTGTTATGATGCATCTATGAAAATAAACCAAAATTTGCAGGCTTTAATCTCTGTCAGAAAAATTTTGTTTAACTGTAAACCCCTCTAAATCAAAAATAATGCTATTAGGGCGTAAAGTGTCGTGTAGGGCAATTGCTGATGGGATAAAGGTTCGCATAAACGGTGATGAGCTACAGCTAAGTGACGTCTCCAAAAAATCTGGGATTATATATTGACACGTCTTTTAAATTTTCTGAATACGTCACAAAAAAATGCTTTTAGTAAACTAAAATTAATATATAGTAGTAGGAATTTGTTAAATGTGAAAAATAGAAGCATGTTATGCGAATCATTGGTCCTATATATGTATATGACCCTTTTTTAAATGCCTTTGAAACCACGCGTCTTCAACGTATTCAAAATACTTGTATATGTGTTATTTTTGGGCTCAGAAAATACATTTCCTCAAAATACCAGGAATTAAACTGGCTGAACATACGGCAAAGAAGAGATTTACATATCTGTTGTCAGATTCACAAAATTTGCAAAGTTGAATCGCCTTCATACCTGGTAAACAAAATCACGTATAGGGCTGATGTACACAATATTAACATCAGGCATAAAGGTTTGCTAACGATACCTATACATAGAACTTCCCTCTTCCAAAGTTCGTTCTCATATTATGCTCCTAAACACTATAATAAAATTCCTCTTGAACTTAACGCATTATCTCCTAATGAGTTTAAAAATAAACTAAAAAATTATGCTGCTTAAAGACCTAATAAAATTTCATTAATAATTGATCTCTTATAATTATTATTAATATTTTTTTCATTTTATTTTATTTTTTTTCTTCTTTTTGCAATTATTAATCAGTTGTTTTTTTTATTCAAATTTGTTGTATTTTTATATACGTTATTGTGGAATAAATATATTATATTGAAATATTTATTTTGTACATAACTATGTATGTCTATGTGTTGATATGCTTGTATATATTGCTATTGTAATACTATTCAATTTTCATAAAATTCTTAGCTGTATACGATACTTCTATTAACTTGTGAGGTTGAGTGTAAGAATGGAAATTATTCCAAACTTTGTCTTTTGGCATAATTTTTTTAATTTTTGTAAATTCTCTGATATTTGCTGTACTTTTTTATGCCGGTCAGTCCTCCCGTGGCCTCCGACGCCTAACGGGAGTCGCGCCGGCGCATCAACTACAGCCACTCCCCGCATCCCGCAGGGTTAGTGACTGTAGATACCAGAATCGTGTGCCCTAAGTAGACGGAGGGAACCCAAAATGACCGCCTTCTGCATTTGGCCTGCCAGCCACTCGGCTGATTTTTGGCAGGCCGGTATGATCTTCAGTTCCAAGAGCAGCGTAGGCTTCATCCCTCCGAGTACACCGATTATAAGGACGACCATTTTTACCGAGTAGTCGGGTACAGCACTGGGGGCTGAAACCGGAGATCGCGATATTTGATCCGTTTCTCCTCCTCTTTCAAGGTGATGTTTTTCTCCGCAGGTGCCGAGAACTCGATGACATACATCACCTTGAGTTGGTGGTCGAGAAGGACTATGTCAGGCTTATTGGCTTGGATTAGTCTGACAGTCGGGAACGAGTAGTTCCAGTAAATCCGGCATTTCTCGTTCTCGACAACGGACTCAATATCTCCAGGGACATAAGGCAGCACTGGTGTCTGGTTTACCCCGTATGGGTGCCTTAGATGGTAGTATAGCACTCGTAACGCCGCGTTATACCGGTGGATGTAGGCCGAAATCGCATATACGGGACATGCAGATAGTAAGTGCATGAGCGATTCGGCACCTGAAGGCAGGTCCTGCAGTTTATATCAGAAACCTCTACACGCCACACGTGGCTACGGTAGACCAAGGTGTTGATAACACCATCTTGGCAGGCCATAATGAATCCCTCGGTCTCGGGCTTAAGCCCGGCTGACCTTAGAAAGGCGAATGTCAGCCTGGTCGATAAACCCAGTGTTTCTATGTTCTTATAGAAGACACCATGCTGGGGTTTATCGAGGTGCTGCCGAAACAGATTTTCCTGTTCGGCAGCTCTGATTCGCGCTTTCAGACGATTTGGCTGAAGTTCGGTGACTGGCTCAACATCAGCACCTCGCCGGCCACCTCGCCTGATGTCAAAAATGTGAGACCGAGTTCATCTGCGGCTCTTTTTGCTGCCTTGAACAATCCTGCTCCCACTCCTACAGTTTCGTGGTGTTTTACGAACCGTAAGAGGGGATTTAAGCTCCTGAGTATGTTACATTCCATACTCAGAACTACTCTGCCATGCCTACACTCCAGACTCAAGTGTCCTCGGCCCCCCCCGTTGACGTGGGAGGTACACAAGAGGAACGGACCATCTAGGATGAATGCTTCTGTGAATATTCATCATCTTGCGGGTATTCCTATCTAATTGGCGCAGCTCCGCTACTGTCCACTTTACTACTCCGAAGGAGTAGACCAGAACCGGAACGGCAAGCATATCAGTTGCAGACATCTTGTTCTTCCCCGAAAGTTCGGAAGACCAAATCTTTCGGAGGCGGTGTCTGTACTTGCCGCGGAGAGAATCTTTTATTTGTGATACATCCTGGATGTGCCTTTGTTGCACACCCAGATATGTATAGGTCTCTCCGGCATCCAAATGTCTTAGGATGCTTCCGTCTGCGAGCTGCGCATCTTCAGGGAATTCCCCGCATCGTCCTCTCTTAAGGTAGACGACTGCACATTTGTCTAACTCGAACTCCATACCAATTGCTCTCGTATATTCTTCGACCACCCTAAGGGCGTCTTGTAGTTCCCACTCTCCGGAGGCATAAAGTTTAAGTTCATCCATATAAAATAGATTGGTGGCCTTATGCCTCCGGTCGCTGGATGGTTATTATTTTTTTTCTTTTTTTTTCGGTTGCCCGACGCTGAACAGTCCTCCCGTGGCCTCCGACACCTCACGGGAGACGCGCCAGTACATTAACCTTAACCACTCCCCACATCCCGCAGGGTTAGTGACTGTATATTCCGGAATCGTGTGCCCTAAGCAGACGGAGAGAACCAAGAATGACCGCATTCTGCATTTGGCCTGCCAGCCACTCAGCTGATCTTTGGCAGGCCGGTATGGTCTTCAGTTCCGAGAGCAGCGTAGGCTTTATCCCTCCGAGTACACCGATTATAAGGACGACCATTTTTACCGAGTAGCCTGGGTACAGCGCT
The DNA here is from genome assembly GCA_029963845.1 of Rhamnusium bicolor. NCBI lineage: Eukaryota > Metazoa > Arthropoda > Insecta > Coleoptera > Cerambycidae > Rhamnusium > Rhamnusium bicolor. The sequence goes on from JANEYF010004182.1 coordinate 722,577, forward strand.
TGGAGCTCTTATTTTTTCATTTTTTTTTTTTCGGTTTCCCGATGCCGGTCAGTCCTCCCGTGGCCTCCGACACCTCACGGGAGACGCGCCGGCGCATCATCTACAGCCTCTCCCCACATCCCGCAGGGTTAGTGACTGTAGATATCAGAATCGTGTGCCCTAAGCAGACGGAGAGAACCCAGAATGACCGCCTTCTGCATTTGACCTGCCAGCCACTCAGATGGTTTTTGGCAGGCCGGTATGATCTTCAGTTCCGAGAGCAGCGTAGGCTTTATCCCTCCGAGTACACCAATAATAAGGACGACCATTTTGACCGAGTAGCCTGGGTATAGCACTTGGTGTTCGTACCGGAGAACGCGATATTTGGTCCGTTTCTCCTTCTTCTTCAAGGTGATGTTTTTCTCCGCAGGTGCCGAAAACTCGATGACATACATCACCTTGAGTTGTTGGTCGAGGAGGACTATGTCAGGCTTGTTGGCTTGGATTAGCCTGAGAGTCGGGAACGAGTAGTTCCAGTAAATCCGGCATTTCTCGTTCTCGACAACGGACTCAATATCTCCGGGGACGTAAGGCAGCACTGGTGTCTGGTCTACCCCGTACGAGTGCCTTAGATGGTAGTATAGCACTCGTAAAGCCGCGTTATGTCGGTGGATGTAGGCCGAAATCGCATATATGGGGCATGCAGAAAGTAAGTGCATGAGCGATTCCGGCGCCTGATGGCAGGTCCTGCAGTTGATATCAGGAACCTCTACACGCCACACGCGGCTACGGTAGACCAAGGTGTTGAAAACACCATCGTGGCAGGCCATAATGAATCCCTCGCTCTCCGACTTCAGCCCTGCTGACCTTAGAAAGGCGAAGGTCAGCCTGGTCGATAAACCCAGTGTTTCTATGTTCTTATAGAAGACACCATGCTGGGGTTTATCGACGTGCTGCCGAAACAGATTTTTCTGTTCGGCAGCTCTAATTCGGGCTTTCAGATGATTTGGCTGAAGTTCGGTGACTGACTCAACATCAGCACCTCGCCGACCTCCTCGGCTGTTGTCAAATGCGAGACCGAGTTCATCTGCGGCTCTTTCTGCTGCCTTGAACAATCCTGCTCCCACTCCTACAGTTTCGTGATGTTTTACGAACCGCAAAAGGGGATCTGAGCTCCTGAGTATGTTACATGCCATATTCAGTACTACTCTGCCATGCGTATACTCTAGGCTCAAAAGTCCTCGGCCCCCCGTTGACGTGGGACGTACACACGAGGAGCGGACGATCTAGGATGAATACTTCTGTGAATATTCATCATCTTGCGGGTATCTCTGTCTAATTGGCGCAGCTCGGAGTAGTAAAGTGGAGGGTATCCACTTTACTACTCCGAAGGAGTAGAGCAGAATCGGAACGGCAAGAATATTAGTTGCAGACACCTTGTTCTTCCCCGAAAGTCGGATGACCAAATCTTTCGGAGGCGGTGTCTGTACTTGCCGCGGAGAGAATCCTTTATTTGTGTTACATCTTGGATGTGCCTTTGTTGCACATCCAGGTATGTATAGGTCTCTCCGGCATCCAGATGTCTTAGGATGCTTCCGTCTGCGAGCTGCGCATCTTCAGGGAATTCCCGCATCGTCCTCTCTTGAGGTGGACGACTGCACATTTGTCCAACCCGAACTCCATACCAATTGCCCGCGTATATTCTTCGACCACCCTAAGAGCGTTTTGTAGTTCACGCTCTCCGGAGGCATAAAGTTAAAGGTCATCCATATAAAATAGATGGGTGACCTTATGCCTCCGGTCGCTGGGTGGCCCACATTGATATCCGCGGGTTTGGCGGAGCCCAACAAACAACGGCAGCAATGAGACGCAGAAGAGGAGAGGACTCAGGGAGTCACCCTGGAAAACTCCGCTCCTAAATGCCACCTGCACTGTCGTGACCGCTTTGCACCTGATGTTATGGTGAAGCGGGTCTTCCAGAGCGGCAGCAGCTGTTCTATGCATCTCACTAGTGGTGCTGGTACCGCAAGACATTCGAGCAAGTACAACAATAGCTCGTGCGATGTTGTATCAAATGCCTTGCGGTAATCAATCCAGGCCATCGATAGATTCCGCTTGTATTGCACAGAATCCTGTGTAATACAGCGGTCTATCAGCAGGCTGTCCTTGCAACCTGCCATGCCCTTCTTGGTACCACGCTGTTCGTGTATCTGCTGGAAGACCGGATCAACAGACCTCAGTGTCCTAGCATACAAGATACGTGTAAATATCTTGTAGCAGGAGTTAAGGCAAGTGATCGGCCTATAATTCCTCGGGTCGGAAAGATCCCCTTTTTTGGTGATAAGCACAGTACGTCCCTCGACGAATCAGTCCGGAATCTGCTGCCCCTCGTTCAACCATGAGTTGAAAACTCGCGCCAGACGGCGCGGTGAGTGGAAGGAAATTTCTTCCACCACCAGTTGTTAATGCCGTCTGGGCCCGGGGCAGCGAAGTTCTTGGTACCAACAAGTGCTTGTTGGACTTCTTCCGTACTGATTGCCGGGCACACTTCTTCTGGCTCTTCAAGATGTCTGTGACATAGGGCCTCGAAGTGTGCAATTGCTGGAGTGCCGCTATTGAATGGACGCGTCGTTTCGTAAATTCCCTTCCAGAAGGTTTCGATATTTTCTACAGTCGGCGGATTCTCGACAACACGCTGTGGCTCTTGAAAGAGGCGAGAAGGATTCGTACGGAACAAATTGGTTTGTTCCATACTCCTCACTCGCCTCTTCAATGTTTTCTTTATCGCCATGAGCGCTCGGATCCTATCTAGACAGTGCTGCTTGACGGTAAGCATCACTGTCAGATTTAGAGTATGGTGTTGACGTCTTAATCCGGCTGCTATGCGACGGATTCTGGGAGTGAATACTCTACCAGTCGTCTTATATTCCACCACACTCTGGATCCGAGAAGCGTGTTGTCTGGCCGACTGTATCTTGGCCTCGATTTTTGTACACGCCGCTTGGCTTTCTCGACCCCGTGATTGGTTGACCTCTCACGGGGGACGAGTTGCTTCGCGGCGTTGTACACGGCACTGTTGATTTGCCAGATGTCTGCATCTTCCGGAATTTCCTCATCGATGACCGCGTTCATTCTAGCCAGGTCTTGTGGGTTTAGGTTAGCCCTGGTGTTAAGGCTAACCCTTGTCCTTAAGTCTACATCGGCGAACTCTAATGGATGTTCCCCATCAGCTGGTAATTGCCGCGGTGGAACTGCGGCTGGCAGTTCTTGCAGCTGACGGGGTGCCCTTACGTAACCTGTCCTGCGCAAGAAGGATACTTGATCTCTCAGGTGTTGTTGAGAGAATGCGCGATGCTCTGGATGCATTTCGCACCAAAGTGCATGCAATCGCGCCATGTACCCCCTTCACTCAGGTTCGCTACTCTCGCGGCAGGTCAGCAAGTCATCCTTTAGTTGCCTCATCCACTTAAAGCGTCCATGTACAATAGCGTTGTTGTCATCGTTTGGACCGTCCGGTAAGGCCCCTCTCATCTGTCCTTGACCTTCATCCGACTGAGGTCAATTGTGAGGGGCCCTTCTTAGGTTATAAGTAACCCGAGCTGTAAGAGTACCAGGGTGGTTAGCCCTGGTACTCCCCGGCCGGCATTAGTCAGGCAGAGTTGCCTCTGCCTGTCCAGGGTGCACCAACGTGGAGGTTGTCGGTCCTTAGCACCCCGGAGCTCTTATTATTATTATTATTATTATTATTACATTTTTCAAATCAAATGAGGAATGTTTCTAGTAATCAGCAGTTTCAAAACAATTTCATCTTATTTATTTGAAAATCGATTCAATTTTACGTGAGAATTAAGAGAAAAAATGTATCAGTGGGATTCTATAGATGTCAAAAATCGATGGTTTAAATATAACTGCACACTTAAGACTCACATACATTATGGTACAATATTATACAATATGTATATCAAGAAGGAAAATAGGAAAATTAGATTGCAAATGAAAGTAAAATGTTAAATTGAAAATATCATTGATTTTCAGATAATATAACTTTCATCAATATCATTCTAACTCTTTCTTTAGCAGTTGAAAATTTCAATTTTGAAGTTTTATCGTGAAATCTAACATTACAATATTATTCTAATATTAATTTTATTAATTACATTAAATGTCTGTTTGATCGATCATTATTCAAAATATATATCAAAAAAAAATTAAGCTGATACAAGACAATAATGAGTCTGACAGAGTGTCTAACAGAAAAGTAGGAAATTAATTTCATTATATAAAATATTTTTTGCCTCATAAAATAATATCTGGACTTTGAGCGTGGGAAAATTTTGGTTTCAAAATATTCATTTCGGTGTTTTTTTCGCGATCCGGTTTTGTAACCTTTGATTGATTCTTAGAAAATCTAGAATATTGTCCATCTGAAGAAGTGGCTAATTTCCTAATATCAGATTTAGTAAATACTGTGGGCATAGATATGGTGCCACTGAAATTAAGTACACACACTATATCTTTTTCTAATGATTTTGCTATTTATTGAAATAAAATGTTGCCTAATATGATAATACTGAGGATAATACGCTGGGGCCGTATGATTATTTACTTAGCAGATACTAAGAAAAAAAACAAGTCATTGGAAAAACTATGATCAGAAATATTTCAAATTGTATACGTACTAGTTATATACTATTTTATTTATTGCAATGTGATGACTTACCAAACTTTTATTAGGTGAAGGACTAACTGTGAATGACATTGGTTCCGAACCAACCTTTGTCACCAGAAATAGGAAGGAGGTATTAGATATCACAATCAGCTCAAACTACTTGAGCAACAGGATATCCGACTGGAAAGTATCTTCTGAACCCTCGTGTTCAGATCATAAACATATTCTATTCAATATAGAAGCTGGTCCAAGACCTGTGGTGACATATCGGGATCCGAAGTGCACGGACTGGGAAGGGTACAAACATTCCCTCCAGTCTCACCTTCAATCCGCTATCACCACAATCAGGAATCGTGATGAGACTGAAATTGCGGCGGAACAGATCCGCAACGCAATTGTCTCAGCATATAACGAAAACTGTCCACTGAAGACAAAAAGGGACAATAGGGGTACGTCTTGGTGGAACAGAAATTTGGATAAAATGAGAAAATAAGTTCGACGCCTCTTTAATCGAGCTAAAGCTTCGGGCGATTGGGAACAATATAGATCCGCTCTAACGGACTATAGCAAAGAAATAAGGAAAGCAAAAGGGGATCTTGGAGGAAATTCTGTGAGAGTATAACTGACCTACCTCACAGTACTAGAATCCACAAAATTCTTTCCAGAGAGCCGACGAGGGAATTCGGTTTGTTAAGGCTACCGGATGGCTCAAATACGGACTCTGGAAAGGAAACCTTACAGCTCCTAGCACAAAACCACTTCCCAGGGTGTTTGAATGCGGATGACCAACAGAACTAGCACTCAATAACCTAGTCGAGAAGATCACCCAATCCCTTCAAATGAAGGAAATTGCGGTGGGAGCCTTTCTCGACATTGAGGGAGCATTTAATAATGCACTGTCCGACTCCTTATATGCAGCAGTGGCTGCCAGAGGAATTGAGCCTAGTATTTATTATAGGCGACTGGATTCGTGCTATGCTATCAAACAGAACCATAACAACGTCTCTACAGGGAGAAACAATTAGGTTTAGAGCCCACGAGAGGATGCTCGCATGGTGGGGTTCTCTCCCCTCTTTTGTGGTCACTTTTTGTGGACGACCTATTGGCTATTCTCACACTGTGGGAGGTTGAGGTTCTAGCATATGCAGATGATCTAGTCATACTAGTCAGAAGAAACTCTGAAGGAATAATATCAAATACCCTTCAAGAGACACTGGATGCAGTGAGTAACTGGTGTGACAGGGAACAGATGTATATAAACCCTCAAAAAACAGTAATAGTACCATTCACCCGGAAAAGGAAGCTGGAGGGCTTAAGACCTCCCACCTTAATGGGTGAATCTACTCCATTTGCGAAGGAGGTGAAATATCTAGGAATCACTCTGGATAGATCACTTAATTCGAACTTCCATCTGGAAATGGTAATCCACAAAGCAAAGCTGTCCTTATAGACATGCCTTCGTATTTGTGGCAAATCATGGGGCATGGGTCCCCAACTTTACTAGATCTATATCACGGTCATCAGACCAATGATAACATATGGATCCATTGTTTGGTGACCGAAAGGATCACAACGGACGGCCAAATCCAAACTCTCTGGACTGCAGAGATTAGCATGCATGGACCATAACGGGAGCAATTAGCACCACACCGTCAGCTGTAATGGAAATCCTCCTGGATTTACCCCCTCTTCACATATATCTGGAGAGAGAGGCCAGGTGGGCAACCTACAGGCTGCAACAAGCGGCCATTAATATGCCGCAGACTAGTATCATGGAGCGGAACAAGTTGCTGGATGATATAGAGAATCACAGCATCCTGGGAATGCCCTCGGATAATATGCCTACCATGACCAACTACGAGCTGACCTTCAACATCCTTTCTCCAGAAAGAGATGAGTGGGATCGGAATAAAACCGACCTACTGAAGGCAGACAGTTGTTGGTTTACAGACGGCTCCAAAACTCCCGAGGGAACAGGAGCTATGTACTCCGGGTACATAGCTACAGACCAAGGGTGAGGATATTCTCATGCCTATGTACTCATGCAGCTGTTTTTCAGGCTAAGGTTCATGCCATTGAACTGTGTGTAGAAGGCTAGAATATATCCATCTTACACGAAGATCAATAAAAATTTTCTCAGATAGCCACCAAAACGGTATGGAATTGTCAGAAAGCTCTAAATTATTTGAGCAAAAACTACAAAGTGACTCTGTTCTGGATACCCGGCCACTCTGGTATGGAAGGTAACGAAATAGCGGACTCCTTAGCCACAGAAGGAGCGGGATCACGATTCATCGGACCAGAACCAATACTTGGCATACCCTCAAGTACTGCTAAGATGGCTATCTCAACCTGGGCTGAAAGGAAAACTCTCCAGTATTGGCAAGAGTTACCAGGATTAGTTCATTCGAAGGCGTTTATAAAACACCCTTTGAAATCAAGAGCTAAGAAAGTTTTAGAGTTAAAGAGGGTAAACCTGAAGACTCTAACATGCCTATATATCGGGCACTGCCGACTAAACTATCATCTGCATAAACTCGGCTTAGCGGAAAACGCCGAGTGCCGTCTATGCCTGGAGGATGATGAGAAGGCAGACCACATCTTATGCACCTGTCCCGGTATGAAGAGGATTCGATTCTCAATATTTGGCAAAGGGCAACTGCTGCCAGAAGATCTGGACACATTCTCACCCAATAAAGTTATCAGTTTCATTAAGAGACTGAACTTATTGGGTGAAATATAATTAGGCGTGAGCCACAATAGGCCTGCTGATGGCTGCAGTGGAGGGTCTACTGAGACCCACTCACACCAAATCTAACCTAACCCAACCAAACTTGCGTATTTTGCTTAGACAAACAGTAACTCAGGCACTGGCTAAATAGTAAACTCGGCCACTGGGCGTTGTTGAGAAATCATATACTGTGAGGTGATTTGGGCATACAACACTATCAGTAGGAATATTTTTCTTCCCTAAATATCTCAAAATACGAGAGAGTCATATGCTTCGGCGTTCAATATTTGAAGGAATACGAAAAAACAATATGTTGTACTTTAAATATATGTCTGTTCCTTTGGAATTCAAGTTAGTTTTTATTTAGCCATATTACGCAATTTTAGAATTATAAAAAAAGACTATTTTCTATATTTTAAATATTATGACACTGAACATTTTTAATTTCAGTGTCTGCTTTTGCCTAAGTATAATTTTTCTATTACGCCTATGGTAAACTTACTTACCTGTAAAATGATCGATTAACGCTACTTTTAAAGTGAGATTTACACATAGCATTGTATTTTCCTTATTAACTAAAACATAGAATCCACCTTTAAAAGAAATGATAATCACGGTAAACACAACGGTAAACTGAAGAAATACATAAAGAAATAATGGCGGTCGACAGTCAGAAACACCATTCATGGAACAGGGATTGCGAACGTACCTTATCACATATTTCTAGTCAATAATAGGCTGAGTTCCAAATATTTACATTTGAAAGAACTTAATTACATAAACCAAGGCAATGCTCTGTTTATCAATTCTGAAGTCATTGGTAGAACATTTATATTGGACGATGCAAAATAGACTCAAGAAGCATGCCCTAGGGGATTTCATCTTACTCCCGGAACACTCCGTATACAGTATCAAAATCCTCCGCAATTTTGTAAACTGTAAAAATCATCAATTAGTTAGTAAAACCAAAATTCTTGTGTTTTTTAATGTAGACCTGTCTACCACAATAAACATGTAAAAGAAAATAAAAATAAAATTTTATTCAATAATCATAATTAATCAATCAATCAATTTAATGGTCATTTAATTAATGTCAATATTGCATGTTTTGAAAGCAGTGATGCTTTCATTGAAAATGATAAATTGAAAATAACTACTATAACAATCACTTAACGGATGTGTAACCTACAAAATTTTATTTCGTACTGTGCTTTTGATATTCCATGATTTAACTAAAGTCCTATCACATTTTATTTCATATTGTGCATTCGATATTCCGCGATTTAATTAAAGTCGCATTACCTAGTTTTTTTTGCATAGCAACAGTATATGCTTTATTTTTTGATTTATTTATTTGAATTTTTCATCTGTAATGTCGAAAATTGAACCTAACCAAGATTGTGACCTTTCTAATGAAATTTTATAGAAATCTGTGAAAGCAACGGGAAAACTTGTTCCCACGAAATATGCTGGAAGGTGCTAGCAGTTTTGTGAATGAGAAAAAGTATATCAAGTACAGAAAGTTAACGAAGATGTTGTTAGCATTGGATGTGGTAACTACAATTTTTTAGCTTGAAGCCTTAAATGTTACGTATTTAGATTAAACAAAGTTGTAAATTCAAATTTTACTATTACTATTAATATTAACAATAGGTTTTAATATATATATATATATATATATATATATATATATATATATATATACATATATTATAACTATATATATATATATATATATATATATATATATATATTAATACAGGGTATTCCTAAATATCATGCACATATGAAAGTGGGTAATTCCTTGGCTTATTTCATATATATATATATATATATATATATATATATATATATATATATATATATATATATATATATATATATATATATATATATATATATATATATATATATATATATATATATATATATATTAAACTTCTCATATGGTCTGAATGCTACTATCCGACCGACATCCTAGATGTCACTGTGGCGGATAGCGACTTGCGTCACAGCAAGTACCGACAGCGGCGACCCCTAGCCCAAGTGGACTAAACTAATGTTATTAAATATGATTTGAAGGGAAACAACTACTCAGCGGGCAAATACCCCGACCTGCATTGAATTACACCTTCAAATCATGATAGATCGATAGCCAATATCATTTGTCAATTCCTAACCAGACATAGATCGATTTCGAACTTATTTGTTCTCTTCAGTATGCCATAGGTTATGGGACAGACAAATGATAGTGGCCAACCTGCTAGTTATATACTAACTAAGGTGAAGTGAATAGTGGTGAGAGGTAGTGAAACTTCTCATATTATCTGAATGCTACTATCCGACCGACATCCTAGATGTCTCTGTGGCGGATAGCGACTTGCGTCACAGCAAGTACCAAGAGCGGCGACCCCTAGCCCAGGTGGACTAAACTAATGTTATTAAATATGATTTGAAGGAAACAACTACTCAGCGGGCAAATACCCCGACCTGCATTGAATTACACCTTCAAATCATGATAGATCGATAGCCAGTACTTGGCTCGGTACTTGCTGTGACGCAAGTCGCTATCCGCCACAGAGACATCTAGGATGTCGGTCGGATAGTAGCATTCAGACCATATGAGAAGTTTCATACCCCTCACCACTATTCACTTCACCTTAGTTAGTATATAACTAGCAGGTTGGCCACTATCATTTGTCTGTCCCATAACCTATGGCATACTGAAGAGAACAAATAAGTTCGAAATCGATCTATGTCTGGTTAGGAATTGACAAATGATATTGGCTTTTCGACCTCTATCATGATTTGAAGGTGTAATTCAATGCAGGTCGGGGTATTTGCCCGCTGAGTAGTTGTTTCCTTCAAATCATACATTACCTCAAGTCGTAACACAAGTTAATCCACAGGCACAAGTGATAATATTAATATAACAATCCCAGTCGTAACAGTGCAGGACGTGATAAAAGCTTTTAAAAAAATGAAATCAAAATTTACTGCAGGTCTTGGTGCCTTTTACCAGCTTTCTTTTGAAAGATATTTCAAGTATTTTAGCTGCACCATTTAGTTACATATTTAATCTGTCCCTACAAACAAGTATCTTTGCCGATAAATGGAGTCTCGAAAATTTGCCCATTCACAAAAAAACAAGTCGGATATAGAAAACTATCGTGCAATAACTATTATTAATAACTTTGGTAAGTTATATGAAATTGTCTTGCATAACACATTTTACCAACAAGTTCATAAAAACATATGTATTAATCAACATGGTTTTGTCTCACAACGTTCCACAATTACAAACTTACTTTGCATAATACACAGTATTTATGCGATATAATTTACGAGGGCGGTTTAGTCGATGTCACTTATTAGGATTTTTCTAAATCCTTTGACAGACTAGACTATGGTGTTCTATTAACGAAATTATATTGATTGGGCTTTAACCTACAGCTCATTCATTTCTTTGGTCTTTTTAACAGATCAATTTGTACAATTCATATATTACAGGTCTAAAGAATTTATATCACCGTCAGGCGTACCACAGGGATCGGTACTAGGCCCATTGCTATTTATTATATTCGTAAATGCCATTATACATGATCTCCATTGTTCATCTCTTATGTATGCTGACGGTTAAAAAATACACTATAAAATTAACAGTTTATCAGACTGTCTTAAGCTGCAAGAAGTTTTACATACTCTTCATAATTGGTGCAATAAATACAGGTTATCTTTAAATAAGAGCAAATGTAATAATAAGAGCAAATGTAATATGGTCTCATTTACCAGCAAAATAGATAAGGTGCAGTTTGATTACAACTTGGATGGAATTATCTTGGATCATCGCCGCGACAGTTTTAAAGATCTAGGTGTCACGTTTGACACTCAGCTCTCCTTTAAAGAGCACATGAATAATATTGTGGCATCATCTTTCAGAATGCTTGGCTTCATTATGCGCAATTCCCGATTTTTATAATATAGATACACTAAAGATATTATATAACACACTAGTGCGACCTAAGCTAGAATACATAAACGTGGCATGGAATCTGTACTATGATGTTTACATTAACAGTATTAAAGACACTCAAAGAAAGCTTTAAAAATTCCTTACTTTTTAAAACTGATCATAGATATCCTCCTGTAGGATATGAACTCCACTTATTATTAAACCGATTAAAATACTACTTTATGAAGCAGTGTAGAGCCATGCAAAGTGTTATTTATTTTCATAAGCTTCTGAACAATATGATCGACTGCCCACAGCCATTATCGCAAATTAACTTCAGGGCATCCTCTAGGCAAACTCGATCTACATCTTTATTTTATCTACCAAATGCATACACAAATATCTTAAATTATTCCCCATTATACTCGTATGTTATGTGCCATAATTATCAGGTTATTAAAAAAAGATGTCGACATTTTTCAATTAGCCGCAGATGAATTTGATCTCGCATTTGACACCAGGCGAGGTGGCCGGCAAGGTGCTATTCGTAATGTAGTCAGTCACTGAACGCCAGCCAAATCCTCCGCAATTTTGTAAACTGTAAAAATCATCAATTAGTTAGTAAAACCAAAATTCTTGTGTTTTTTAATGTAGACCTGTCTACCACAATAAACATGTAAAAGAAAATAAAAATAAAATTTTATTCAATAATCATAATTAATCAATCAATCAATTTAATGGTCATTTAATTAATGTCAATATTGCATGTTTTGAAAGCAGTGATGCTTTCATTGAAAATGATAAATTGAAAATAACTACTATAACAATCACTTAACGGATGTGTAACCTACAAAATTTTATTTCGTACTGTGCTTTTGATATTCCATGATTTAACTAAAGTCCTATCACATTTTATTTCATATTGTGCATTCGATATTCCGCGATTTAATTAAAGTCGCATTACCTAGTTTTTTTGCATAGCAACAGTATATGCTTTATTTTTTGATTTATTTATTTGAATTTTTCATCTGTAATGTCGAAAATTGAACCTAACCAAGATTGTGACCTTTCTAATGAAATTTTATAGAAATCTGTGAAAGCAACGGGAAAACTTGTTCCCACGAAATATGCTGGAAGGTGCTAGCAGTTTTGTGAATGAGAAAAAAGTATATCAAGTACAGAAAGTTAACGAAGATGTTGTTAGCATTGGATGTGGTAACTACAATTTTTTAGCTTGAAGCCTTAAATGTTACGTATTTAGATTAAACAAAGTTGTAAATTCAAATTTTACTATTACTATTAATATTAACAATAGGTTTAAAATATATATATATATATATATATATATATATATATATATATATATATATATATATATATATATATATACATATATTATAACTATATATATATATATATATATATATATATATATATATTAATACAGGGTATTCCTAAATATCATGCACATATGAAAGTGGGTAATTCCTTGGCTTATTTCTATATATATATATATATATATATATATATATATATATATATATATATATATATATATATATATATATATATATATATATATATATATATATATATATATATATATATATATATATATATATATATATATATATATATATATTAAACTTCTCATATGGTCTGAATGCTACTATCCGACCGACATCCTAGATGTCACTGTGGCGGATAGCGACTTGCGTCACAGCAAGTACCGACAGCGGCGACCCCTAGCCCAAGTGGACTAAACTAATGTTATTAAATATGATTTGAAGGAAACAACTACTCAGCGGGCAAATACCCCGACCTGCATTGAATTACACCTTCAAATCATGATAGATCGATAGCCAATATCATTTGTCAATTCCTAACCAGACATAGATCGATTTCGAACTTATTTGTTCTCTTCAGTATGCCATAGGTTATGGGACAGACAAATGATAGTGGCCAACCTGCTAGTTATATACTAACTAAGGTGAAGTGAATAGTGGTGAGAGGTATGAAACTTCTCATATTATCTGAATGCTACTATCCGACCGACATCCTAGATGTCTCTGTGGCGGATAGCGACTTGCGTCACAGCAAGTACCAAGAGCGGCGACCCCTAGCCCAGGTGGACTAAACTAATGTTATTAAATATGATTTGAAGGAAACAACTACTCAGCGGGCAAATACCCCGACCTGCATTGAATTACACCTTCAAATCATGATAGATCGATAGCCAGTACTTGGCTCGGTACTTGCTGTGACGCAAGTCGCTATCCGCCACAGAGACATCTAGGATGTCGGTCGGATAGTAGCATTCAGACCATATGAGAAGTTTCATACCCCTCACCACTATTCACTTCACCTTAGTTAGTATATAACTAGCAGGTTGGCCACTATCATTTGTCTGTCCCATAACCTATGGCATACTGAAGAGAACAAATAAGTTCGAAATCGATCTATGTCTGGTTAGGAATTGACAAATGATATTGGCTTTCGATCTATCATGATTTGAAGGTGTAATTCAATGCAGGTCGGGGTATTTGCCCGCTGAGTAGTTGTTTCCTTCAAATCATACATTACCTCAAGTCGTAACACAAGTTAATCCACAGGCACAAGTGATAATATTAATATAACAATCCCAGTCGTAACAGTGCAGGACGTGATAAAAGCTTTTAAAAAAATGAAATCAAAATTTACTGCAGGTCTTGGTGCCTTACCAGCTTTCTTTTTGAAAGATATTTCAAGTATTTTAGCTGCACCATTTAGTTACATATTTAATCTGTCCCTACAAACAAGTATCTTTGCCGATAAATGGAGTCTCGAAAATTTGCCCATTCACAAAAAAAAACAAGTCGGATATAGAAAACTATCGTGCAATAACTATTATTAATAACTTTGGTAAGTTATATGAAATTGTCTTGCATAACACATTTTACCAACAAGTTCATAAAAACATATGTATTAATCAACATGGTTTTGTCTCACAACGTTCCACAATTACAAACTTACTTTTGCATAATACACAGTATTTATGCGATATAATTTACGAGGGCGGTTTAGTCGATGTCACTTATTAGGATTTTTCTAAATCCTTTGACAGACTAGACTATGGTGTTCTATTAACGAAATTATATTGATTGGGCTTTAACCTACAGCTCATTCATTTCTTTGGTCTTTTTAACAGATCAATTTGTACAATTCATATATTACAGGTCTAAAGAATTTATATCACCGTCAGGCGTACCACAGGGATCGGTACTAGGCCCATTGCTATTTATTATATTCGTAAATGCCATTATACATGATCTCCATTGTTCATCTCTTATGTATGCTGACGGTTAAAAAATACACTATAAAATTAACAGTTTATCAGACTGTCTTAAGCTGCAAGAAGTTTTACATACTCTTCATAATTGGTGCAATAAATACAGGTTATCTTTAAATAAGAGCAAATGTAATAATAAGAGCAAAATGTAATATGGTCTCATTTACCAGCAAAATAGATAAGGTGCAGTTTGATTACAACTTGGATGGAATTATCTTGGATCATCGCCGCGACAGTTTTAAAGATCTAGGTGTCACGTTTGACACTCAGCTCTCCTTTAAAGAGCACATGAATAATATTGTGGCATCATCTTTCAGAATGCTTGGCTTCATTATGCGCAATTCCCGATTTTTATAATATAGATACACTAAAGATATTATATAACACACTAGTGCGACCTAAGCTAGAATACATAAACGTGGCATGGAATCTGTACTATGATGTTTACATTAACAGTATTAAAGACACTCAAAGAAAGCTTTAAAAATTCCTTACTTTTAAAACTGATCATAGATATCCTCCTGTAGGATATGAACTCCACTTATTATTAAACCGATTAAAATACTACTTTATGAAGCAGTGTAGAGCCATGCAAAGTGTTATTTATTTTCATAAGCTTCTGAACAATATGATCGACTGCCCACAGCCATTATCGCAAATTAACTTCAGGGCATCCTCTAGGCAAACTCGATCTACATCTTTATTTTATCTACCAAATGCATACACAAATATCTTAAATTATTCCCCATTATACTCGTATGTTATGTGCCATAATTATCAGGTTATTAAAAAAGATGTCGACATTTTTCAATTAGCCGCAGATGAATTTGATCTCGCATTTGACACCAGGCGAGGTGGCCGGCAAGGTGCTATTCGTAATGTAGTCAGTCACTGAACGCCAGCCAAATCGCCTGAAAGCCCGAATTAGAGCTGCCGAACAGAAAAATGTGTTTTGGCAGCACGTCAATAAACCCCAACATGATGTCTTCTATAAGAATATAGAAACACTAAGTTTTCAAACAGGCTGACATTCACTTTTCTACAGTCAACCTAGGGTTACATTATTGCCTGCCAAGATGGTGTTATCGATAACTTGGACTACCGTAGCCGCGTGTGGCATGTAGAGGTTCCTGACATTAGCTGCAGGAACTGAAGACACACACATAATATCTGCATGTCCCATATATGCGTTTCGGCATGCATGCACCGACATAATGAGGCGTTACAAGTGCTATACTACTAAGCCTATGCTGCTCTTAGAACTGGAGACCATACCGGCCTGCCAAAAATCATCCAAGTGGCTGGCAGGCTAAATGCAAAAAGCGGTCATTCTGGGTTCCCTCCATCTGCTTAGGGCACACCGGACTGTCCAACGTTGGGAAACCGAAAATAATAATAATAATGATAATAATAATAAGGGGTGCAAAGGACCGGCAACCTCCACGCTGGTGCACCCTGGACAGGCAGAGGCAACTCTGCCTGACAAATGCCGGCCGGGGGTACCAAGGCTAACCACCTAGTACCCCTTTCCCTTCTGGTTCCATATAACCTAAGGAGAAGGGTCCCTCACGACCGACCCCAATCGGATGGGGGTCAGAGACAAGTGGGAGGGGCCTCACCGGAACGTCTCAATGGTAACGACCACAAGGGACAAGGACACTTTAAGTGGATGAGAGAACTTCGGGATGACTTGATAACCTGCCGCGAGAGTAGCGAACCTGAGCGAAGAGGATACATGGCGCGATTGCATGCACTTTGGTGCTAAATGCATCCAGAGCATCGCGCATTCTCTCAACAACATCTGAGAGATCAAGTATCCTTTCTGCTCAGGACAGGTTATGTAAGGGCACCCCGTCAGCCTGAAGAACTGCCAGCCGCAGTCCCACCGCGGCAATTACCAGCTGATGGGGAACATCCTTTAGAGTTCACCGACGTAGACTTGAGGACGAGGGTTAGCCTTAACATCAGAGCTAACCTAAAGCCACAAGACCGGGCTAGAATGGACGTGGTCATCGATGAGGAAATTCCGGAAGATGCAGACCTCTGGCAAATCAACTGTGCCGTGTACAACGCCGCGAAGCAACTCGTCCCCCGTGAGAGGTCAACCAATCACGGGGTCGAGAAAGCCAAGCGGCGTGTACAGAAAATCGAAGGCAAGATACAGTCGGCCAGACAACATGCTTCTTGGATCCAGAGTGTGGTGGAATATAAGACGACTGGTAGAGTTTCTACTCCCAGAATTCGGCGCATAACTACCGGATTAAGACGTCAACACCACACTCTCAATCTGACAGTGATGCTTACCATCAAGCAGCACTGTCTAGATAGGATCCGAGCGCTCATGGCGATAAAGAAAACATTGAAGAGGCGGGTGAGGAGTATGAAACAATACAATTTGTTCCGTACGAATCCTTCTCGCCTCTTTCAAGAGCCACAGCTTGTTGTCGAGAATCCGCCGACTGTAGAAAATGTCGAAACCTTCTGGAAGGGAACCTACGAAACGACGCGTCCATTCAATAGCGACACTCCAGCAATTGCACACTTCGAGGCTCTATGCCACAGATATCTTGAAGAGCCAGAAGAAGTGTGCCCGGCAATCAGTACGGAGGAAGTCCAACAAGCACTTGTTGGTACCAAGAACTTCGCTGCCCCGGGCCCAGACGGCATTAACAACTGGTGGTGGAAGAAATTTCCTTCCACTCACCGCCGTCTGGCACGAGTTTTCAACTCATGGTTGAACAAGGTGTTGCACCTAACCACCCGGTAGCCAAATGTTACATCTGGTTACCACGTCGTCAAATATAACCGGGGAACCCCCGTGGTACCGTGATTTTAGTTTCGCCCTGTATTAGGATGACTCTTAATACAAGAGGAAACCAAATCAGGTATTTATGGAAAAGCCTTCACTTTACCTGTCAATAAGAACTATTCTTATTGGCAAGGAAAGCGTAGAAATTTCCTGTGCCTGCGGCTAGCTGATTTTTTTGGGAGGCAAGGGCCGTGCGTTTCTTGTTTCCTTGAGACCTTGGTTCACTATTATTCACTTCAAATAATTCTATCAACGAGTAGTAGGCGAGGATGAATAAGTAATATAAAAAATATATGTTTATATTAAGGGCGCCATCTGCAGTTTTACCAGTGATTACTTTTTCATCCCCCCAACTCAGAATCTACAGAATTTCTGTCTAAGGTAGAGACAGAATAAAAAATTAATTTATAAAATTAAATATTTATTAAATCAACAGCGACACAAAAATGGTAATTTAGAATTACCGACAAATATATGTACAATAATTTATTACGAGTGGGTGAAACTCGTTCACCGAACACAATCAAAAATAAAATAACTTGCCACACTCCAGCGAAGGCTGACCTGTGATGGAAAGGTGGCGTGAGTCTTGAAGTTAACGTTTTCTCGTCTGGTATGGACACCTAGTTTCTTAATACATAGTCTACCGAAATTGTGGAGCGCATATCACGTACAGTTACAGATGAATTCTGGTCATCCAAATAAAGCATCCACGGAACTAATCTTCTGGATCCAAGAATCGTGACTTTAATTTGCCAATGTGCAAATATTAATATCCAAATGGAATTGGAAGAGTGTGAAATATAAATTCACAAAAAGAAATTCCTGATGAATTTTATTAACGATGAATAATTTAGGAATTTTATTCAAAATTTTAGCGATGAGTTATATTAGCTTTAATAAATTTTAGCTAACGATGGATAATATTAAACGATGAATAATATTATATTAGCATTTAATTATATTAACGATTAATAATTTTAGCATTTAATTAGCATTTAATTATTTTAGCTTTAATTAGCCTAATAAATTTTAGCTTAATAAATTTTAGCCGGCTTCAGACTGATGGTTGTTCACAACACTAGTAAATTAAGATAACATTTCAAAAGTTGATTGATGTTATCGATTGTGTGCCAAGAGGTGTTGCCGGTGCAAAGTTGATTATTAAAATCTTATCTTCCTGTCTCTATCAAGGAGGTAAACTAGTTTGATATAAAAAATCAAACTTTATAAAATAAGATATGAAAGTAACTAAAATAAATTCATATTATATCACAAATAATATTTAATGATTAAAATCCACTATAAGAATAGTCTAATGGTACTACATAACACCTGTATTACACAATGATATTTAAATTAATTATTCCCCAAAAGTTGATCGTAACGCCATCTATGAGCGATATAAGTTGTCTCCCTAATGTTAGACAACTGGGAAGTTTATGAGACAGAAAACTTTAACAATAGTAGCTGAAGGTCAAACCAACCAAAGGCAGTCGCAACCCTTCTGAAAGGAAAACTATAAACAGCTGTTGCGATTTAATTAATATCGACCTAAATATTGAATATTTATCTAATTAAGGTAATAAATGATTGCATATTTTGTGACACATATTTCTAATAATATTTTCTTTCAGTTTGAAAGCGTTAACTTTGGGGACTGTTATTACAACAAAAGTACTTAAATAATAAACAATATTGGATAATGTAAATATGTACAAGATAATATTAACTTAGATGGTAAACATAATAATTCCTTAATAAATATGAGATCGACCAAAGGTTAAACAGAAATTCTTCACCTACTAAAAATACTCTATTATAAACAATTGGGAACCAGATAGATATTTGGAAGTTATAGTTTATTTATCCTTGTATTCCGGATAGTGACGTTTTTGAACGGAACATCACCTCTTCCCTTGAGAAAAGAAAAATCTTCAGATTTTTCGTTAATGTTCAAACCAAAAATAAATAAAACAAGGTAAGTAAACTAGCTCATAACATTAATGAAATGGGAGAAACAAAAGAATTGTTCCCCAGCCTACATGAGAATTATAGTTCAATAATCAAGTACAATCTTTATTAGTTTCAGTCCTAATTATTATTAGAAAAACCAGTATTGAGTTCTAGATATTAACTGTAAAATCCAACATTGATTGTTATTAAAAAAATATTACTCGGCAATAGTTATCTTATGGTATTATACCCAAAAAAATATAATAAGACAATTGATAAATGTCTATTAGTGACATTAAAACTAATAGTAAAATTTTCTTTAGGTTTTGGTTTCACCTCACCTCGGAGAAGAATGCAGCAAAGTACACCTTAACCCGGATGCATTATAGTTGCATCGAACTGAAATTAGTTAAGTTACTATGAACAGAACTACGATATGCTCAAAGGCACCTATGATTTAACTTGAATTGACTAAGAATTAAAGTTCAAATCTTTTATGCAACATTTTAGTAGTCGCTTACTGAAATTGGAGACGTGCTATGGACAGTCACCACGATACATCTACAAGGATGCCAAATATTGCACAATGAACACTTCCGCAGTGTCACTGCTAATCGAAAAATTTGTGAGCTTGAAGCACTCACAGCTTAAAATCGGTAAGTCAAACAAATTAATGTCTAAACTAATTAACAATGGGTTTAACTAAATATGATAATAAAAAAATATTAATTTGTGATAACGAGACCAGCCCAGGGCACTACGCAAGGTACTGTCTAATAAATAACCGTTGCTTTTATTAGCGTACAAGTCAAAAAAAGTCGAGGAACAACATCCAAAAAAATTTACTTTACGTAAGCATAGCGCACAAGAGTAAGTCTTCACTCAGCAAAAAAAAATATTTTAGTGTGATGTTTTTACACTTGTTGATTTAATAAGAGAAGTAAGAAGAACGTGTGTACTCATTAAAATCGAAGACATACCAAAAAAAATTCAATCTAATTGAATTAAAAGCGTAGGGTGTCACTAGTGAACCCAAAAAAAATTTTAAACAAATTTTCATCAAAAATAACTTAACTCGGGGACTTAAATAGTAAGACTAGGAATCGAAAATCCGTTATTTACTACCGTTAACTAATAAAACGTGTGTCTCACCTTTTATTTCATATCAAAAATCAAAAAAACTTAAAGTTCAGCGAATAACTTTAATGGTTATTTTTGTTTAAAAGTTTAAACTATGTCTTCACATTTTAACAGGTACCTAGACAGGAAGGAAGAAAGAAGGAGAAAGAATAAAAGAACGATGTTAGTGTTTAAATGGAATTGGGGAATCTCCAGTCGAAAACTCGTAAAATTCTCTACTGAAACCCGTATTCCTACAAGTGGGTCCACCCTATACAACCCTGGATTCAAAAAGGAAAGTAAGAATAGTTGAATCCAGCCAAAAATGGTTTCTGTAGAAATTAATCTTACTGAACCGGAAAAATGATACACCCTGTACATTAAACTAAATGGGGCTTTTTGACTGACGTTAAGCAAACAAATATGCACTGTGCAGGATGATGCAAATTTCCACCCAAATTTCAGGTATTCCTAAAATTAACTTAAACTATTTTAATTTTTACCGGGAGCAAGGTAGCGAGCCTTCTCCTATGATAAAACCGTATTCAGAAAGATCTTCTGAAATTAACTCTAAACTTAAATAAGGGTTGCCTATTCAACCGGCGTTGAACACAACAGTTGAGGCCATTTATTGTCACCTTTGACATTTATTCCTAGAATAAACTAAACCTGAGATTAACCTACTATATACAGAGACTCTTATTGTTATTATTGATTTGGCCTTTTAATTTGTTACTTAACAAATACCAAACAATAAATATCACAGCAAAACAAATCTCACTAGGAGATGCGGTTGAGAAGATTATCCGTAGATAAAAATTTCTCGAATACCAAAATCCTTTTAAACATGTCAATTTAAAACAAATTTTGAAATTATTAAAACTGTCACAATTGTAGAATTGTGCATCTTTCTACTTGAAAGTGTGTTGGAAGATTATACTAAGAATCTTCCTGACTGAGAACTTAAGTTCTACCAAAAACTATTGTTTATCTTAAACAATTTATACTTTACCGTTAGGTAAAGATAACTATATTGGGCCTATTTGGCCCCAAAAATATTTGAGCTTTACTCAAAAAAATAAAATCTTACACGCAGTAAGATTACGCAAAAACCGATATGAAATCTTTTACACATCTTAAAACTTGGTCGGATGAACATCCCTGTGTTCATCTTTACACCTAAAAAATCTAATTTTGGCGTCCCAAAATTACTAAAGAAACGTTCTTTACTAAACTGCAACACTGCAAAACGGCAAAAATAAGCTCTGGGCAAAAATAAATATGGGTTTACTAAAGGGTAAAAATATTTGTATTTATTCAGAGGTGATTTGTTTATGGAAAATTTTAAATTTTCCTGTGACATATTAGTTTTCTAGCTGGGATAAATCAGACTGAGAACCAAAATATGGTTTCAGTTGTGAGACATGATAACGGCCAGCGAATGTACCATCCATATGATTTAACTCATAGGACTTATTTGATATTATTTTACAAATCGTGCACAATACATATTTGTTACCTAATTTAGCTGCGTAATCAGCTACTTTATCACTCTTATGGTGATTCAAACGCCATACTTTTTCACCAAGCTTAAACTTATGATCCCTCTTACGCAAGTTATATCTCGATGATGCTTGCTTATACGCTTTATTAAGTGCCTCCCGGACTAACTTATACACATCAGGTAATTTATCTAACTCGTCTGCAAAAGACTTACGATTTTCCTCAAGGTTAGGTAACACTAAATCTTTATTATCATCATAATAATCACCTCTAGCAGGTAATTTACGTCCAAAAACTAAGAAAGCAGGCGTGAAACCTGTGGCTTCATGAAGAGAGGTATTTAATGCCATTTGTATTTCGGGGATCTGTTGATCCCATTTTTTATGAGATTTAGTTATGCAACAGCGGATTGCAGTACCTATAGTACGATTGCATCTCTCGACTGGATTACTTTGTGGATGATAATAAAGGTTATAAAAGACCTGAGGTATTTTAAACTTTGTTTTAAAAGCTTCAAACTCCTTCCCTGTATGAGCTGGAGCATTATCTAATAAAAGAACCCTCGGGGTTCCGTAGGTCAAAAAAATTGACTCTAAAAATGTCACAATTGACTGTGCAGTAGCCCTGCGTACTGGCTTCATTATCACAAACTTCGTAAAGTAATCGACTGCAACCAAAAGAAAGCGATTACCTTTTTGAACTTGACGGGAAAGGACCTTTTGTGTCATAACACAAATACTCAAATGGAAAATTGGCCTTTTTCTCCGCTCCCATTAACCCAAAACGTTGAGTACTAGGTGATTTTTCTCTTTGACAAATTTGACATTTCCTAACATACTTTAGGACATCTTGGCGCATCTTAGGCCAGTAATACGTTTCGGCAATTTTATTAAGTGTTTTATAATAACCTAAATGTGCACTCGTGGCTAGATCATGGTTGTCATGAATTATTGAGTTTCTTTGTTCTAAAGGAACGACTAATTTCCACTCAGAAATGTTGGTTTTCAAAGCCAATTTTTTCCCAGTGTGTTTAAAAAATATGATTGTCTTTAATTAACCATTGTGGATATCTCTTTGGTGACTGAACAATCTTATTTTTTAGATTTATATACCACGGTTCAAGATTATCCAAAGAGATGCCTAGAAGATTGATATCTGCTTCCGGTTCTGCTAAAGAAAGTGCGTCTGGGACGACATGTGGACGGTTGTCCGATATTTTATCAACTAACAAAGGAAAAGTTTCCTTCGTTTTATTTTCCTTCATAAATTTACTTACAATTAATTTCCAATTTTTCCAATCTACTAAATCTGTACTAACAGAAAACTTATGTCTTGAGAAAAATTGCCTAGTCTCTACTTTACTAGAATTTCTGAACCGTCTGTTCAGAAAGTTTTGGCCTTGCCTAATTCGCGTCTGCTGTCGGCCTTGCTTAGCAGCTGCGTCTATACGTTTTTTGAATGCTTACATACAGGGCACGTACCCATGGTAAAACCTGGCTTACCACATTGGTAACAGAACTTAGTTCTCGGTTTTCTACAAAATCTAAATTGGTGGTTTAATTTCTGGCAATTCCAACAAACTACTTTAGGGAGTGGTTCAACAGGGTTGGAGACTGTATTTACCGTTTGACGATTATTATTAGACTTAAAAGTTTTACTGTGACTTATTTTTACATTAGACTTTTCTTTTCTAGGAGATGACGTACTCGCCTGTGGATATGTGGACAAATCTCCTTCAAGAAGACAACTATTAGCTGAAGTAGAGGCGGCATAGGAGTTATTTTTTATCTGCCTGGCCTCGTCTAACATGACACATCGTGAAATTAAGTCTTCTGTACTTGAAATTTCTACTAAAGCTAGGGGATCAATATACCTGGCTAAAATATTTTTACGAATTATTTTAAGTTGATCTCGTTCTGCCAAGGGAACTGGCAACCTTCTAAATAACCCTTTCATTATAGCAATATATATATATATGTATTGACTCCGAATTAGCCTGTCTACGTTGTTTTATTTCGTCTAATAATTTTTCGTCATACTCAAGGGGTAAAAATGCATTCTCCATCTGTTTAACCAGATCTTTCCACGAATTAACAGAGGTTTTGATCGCTCTGTACCAAACGAACGCTTGACCATCGAATAAATCGATAGCTGACTCAAAAAGATGTTTTTCAGAGACATTTCTTGCAATAGAAAGCTCCTGAACTCGTTCTAAGAACGCTTTAACACTAGTTTTGCCATTGAAATTAATTCCCCATTTATAAACTGGTATAGATTTTGCACTATATGACTCCTCACTCTCACTTATTTTATTACTCAGTATTGGTTTAATTTTAGAATGTAAACTTGCCTCGATTTCTAGAATCGTTGCTAGAGAATCGTTTTTAAATTCTAAAAATTCTAACTTTTCTTCTTCAGGCTCTGAAGGAGCTTCAAAACGATTTACTCTATTATACAAAGATTTCAAACGGGTAGAAATAAGTAAATAGGAGGTGTCCTCCTTTGTCGCGGAGAAATCATGGACTAGAAATTCTAATTCTATCAATGAGATAGAGATGGCCGTTTTCTCATTATTTCTTTCCTTGTCTGAAAAATTTTGTATTTCTGTGTTGTTGGTTATGCAACGTTCGAGAATTAGCCGCCTGCTATCAAGCGTTTTCTTAAGTGCATTTACATTTCTAATCCTAAGCTCATAATTTATTTCATTTTCAGTTAGGTATTTAACGTTGAACGGAAGTGCGTCCATCTTGACTCAATAAAACTTAAAAAAAAAAAAAATTCCTTAACTGAATAAATTACAAAAAAAACTTATTTATAGGATACTTATTATAATAAAATATAAAGTGAGTGCCACACAAAGCAAAACCTGCTGTTTTATTTACTATTGATAAGATTCCTTATCTGTAAGCTCAAAAAAAAACCAAAAAAACTAGTAACACAATAAATTTCAACCTGTTAATTTCTTGGAACTCATGCTATTTATAATCAACAAAAACATTAATAAAACTTGTTTATTAAATATCCACACTTGAGTTTTTATTGAACTGTGATTCTTTGTAGCTTTATGTTTATATCTGTTTGTTTTATATATTGTATTTTTAGCTGGATGGTGATTTATATTGTTAAGAATGTATGTTCTTTCTCTACCTTAAATTGTTAATTGAATTACTTGAAGTTTTCTTACTTTAAAATTCGTGACTGTTGAAATTCCCCCCTTCGTGGGAAAATTTGACACCTTAGAGGCAAATTTCCATACATTAAGTATGCCAAAAAAAATTAACGAAAACTAAAATTTTTCAATAGAACACGAATGTCTAAAAAATTTACTCCAAACACTCAAAAACAACAACTAGTTACAAAATGTTACCCAAGCTCAAAAAAAACAAGATTAACCCATTAAACCACGTTGGGCGCCAAATGTTACGACTTAACCACCCGGTAGCCAAATGTTACATCTGGTTACCACGTCGTCAAATATAACCGGGGAACCCCCGTGGTACCGTGATTTTAGTTTCGCCCTGTATTAGGATGACTCTTAATACAAGAGGAAACCAAATCAGGTATTTATGGAAAAGCCTTCACTTTACCTGTCAATAAGAACTATTCTTATTGGCAAGGAAAGCGTAGAAATTTCCTGTGCCTGCGGCTAGCTGATTTTTTTTGGGAGGCAAGGGCCGTGCGTTTCTTGTTTCCTTGAGACCTTGGTTCACTATTATTCACTTCAAATAATTCTATCAACGAGTAGTAGGCGAGGATGAATAAGTAATATAAAAAATATATGTTTATATTAAGGGCGCCATCTGCAGTTTTACCAGTGATTACTTTTTCATCCCCCCCAACTCAGAATCTACAGAATTTCTGTCTAAGGTAGAGACAGAATAAAAAATTAATTTATAAAATTAAATATTTATTAAATCAACAGCGACACAAAAATGGTAATTTAGAATTACCGACAAATATATGTACAATAATTTATTACGAGTGGGTGAAACTCGTTCACCGAACACAATCAAAAATAAAATAACTTGCCACACTCCAGCGAAGGCTGACCTGTGATGGAAAGGTGGCGTGAGTCTTGAAGTTAACGTTTTCTCGTCTGGTATGGACACCTAGTTTCTTAATACATAGTCTACCGAAATTGTGGAGCGCATATCACGTACAGTTACAGATGAATTCTGGTCATCCAAATAAAGCATCCACGGAACTAATCTTCTGGATCCAAGAATCGTGACTTTAATTTGCCAATGTGCAAATATTAATATCCAAATGGAATTGGAAGAGTGTGAAATATAAATTCACAAAAGAAATTCCTGATGAATTTTATTAACGATGAATAATTTAGGAATTTTATTCAAAATTTTAGCGATGAGTTATATTAGCTTTAATAAATTTTAGCTAACGATGGATAATATTAAACGATGAATAATATTATATTAGCATTTAATTATATTAACGATTAATAATTTTAGCATTTAATTAGCATTTAATTATTTTAGCTTTAATTAGCCTAATAAATTTTAGCTTAATAAATTTTAGCCGGCTTCAGACTGATGGTTGTTCACAACACTAGTAAATTAAGATAACATTTCAAAAGTTGATTGATGTTATCGATTGTGTGCCAAGAGGTGTTGCCGGTGCAAAGTTGATTATTAAAATCTTATCTTCCTGTCTCTATCAAGGAGGTAAACTAGTTTGATATAAAAAATCAAACTTTATAAAATAAGATATGAAAGTAACTAAAATAAATTCATATTATATCACAAATAATATTTAATGATTAAAATCCACTATAAGAATAGTCTAATGGTACTACATAACACCTGTATTACACAATGATATTTAAATTAATTATTCCCCAAAAGTTGATCGTAACGCCATCTATGAACGATATAAGTTGTCTCCCTAATGTTAGACAACTGGGAAGTTTATGAGACAGAAAACTTTAACAATAGTAGCTGAAGGTCAAACCAACCAAAGGCAGTCGCAACCCTTCTGAAAGGAAAACTATAAACAGCTGTTGCGATTTAATTAATATCGACCTAAATATTGAATATTTATCTAATTAAGGTAATAAATGATTGCATATTTTGTGACACATATTTCTAATAATATTTTCTTTCAGTTTGAAAGCGTTAACTTTGGGGACTGTTATTACAACAAAAGTACTTAAATAATAAACAATATTGGATAATGTAAATATGTACAAGATAATATTAACTTAGATGGTAAACATAATAATTCCTTAATAAATATGAGATCGACCAAAGGTTAAACAGAAATTCTTCACCTACTAAAAATACTCTATTATAAACAATTGGGAACCAGATAGATATTTGGAGGTAATAGTTTATTTATCCTTGTATTCCGGACAGTGACGTTTTTGAACGGAACAAAGGGGCAACATATTCCGGACTGGTTCGTCGAGGGACGTACTGTGCTTATCCCCAAAAAGGGGGGATCTTTACGACCCGAGGAATTATAGGCCGATCACTTGCCTTAACTCCTGCTACAAGATATTTACACGTATCTTGTATGCTAGGACACTGAGGTCTGTTGATCCGGTCTTCCAGCAGATACACGAACAGCGTGGTGCCAAGAAGGGCATGGCAGGTTGCAAGGACAGCCTGCTGATAGACCGCTGTATTGCACAGGATTCTGTGCAATACAAGCGGAATCTATCGATGGCCTGGATTGATTACCGCAAGGCATTTGATACAACATCGCATGAGCTATTGTTGTACTTGCTCGAATATCTTGCGGTACCAGCACTACTAGTGAGATGCATAGAACAGCTGCTGCTGCTCTGGAAGACTCGCTTCACCATAACATCAGGTGCACAGAAGGTCACGACAGAACAGGTGGCATTTAGAAGAGGCGTTTTTCAGGGTGCCTCCCTGAGTCCTGTCCTCTTCTGCATCTCACTGCTACCGTTGCCTGTAGGACTCCGTCAAACTCGCGGATATCAATGTGGGCCACCCAGCTACCGGAGGCATAAGTTCACTCATCTATTTTATATGGATGACTTTAAACTTTCGCCTCCGGAGAACGCGAACTAAAAAAACGCTCTTAGGGTGGTCGAAGAATACACGCGGGCCATTGGTATGAAGTTCGGGTTGGACAAATGTGTAGTCGTCCACCTTAAGAAAGGACGATGCGGGGAATTCTCTGAAGATGCGCAGCTCGCAGACGGAAGCATCCTAAGACATCTGGATGCCGGAGAGACCTATACATATCTGGGTGTGCAGCAAAGGCACATTCAGGATGTAACACAAATATTTTCAGTTATTGTGATTTAGTATATTTTCCCTGCTTGGATCAAATGACAAAAAACCGTATACAAAAAGTACAAAATATATGTTGTCGTTTCATTTGCAACTTAAGAAAATTTGATCACATTTCCGCTGCTTTTGCTAATCTTAACTGGCTAAATATGGAAAAAATTGTTAGATACCACTATCATGTTTTTATTCAAAAGCTTCTAATAAACTCGTCACCTGCCTACCTTAAAGAAAAGCTTGTTTTCAGAACTGCCATACACAATTTAAATATCAGATTTCCCAACACACTTACTATGCCCTTACACAGTACGGCTATGTTCACCAGATCATTTAGTTTCAATGCAGTGCAAATTTACAATGCTACACCCAATAACTTCAAAGATCTTTCTGTGAATCAGTTCAGGAAAAAAATCAAGTCACATCTTTTATCAAATTAGTAATATTGGTTATATGATTTATGTATTTATTATATTATTACTTTTTTTAGATATGTTTCTTTCTTGGAATAGACAAATATGAAATTTAGTTTACGTTCTTTTTTTCTTTTTTTAGGTGCACACTTATTTTATTTATTTTAAATATTTACAAAACTAGACCAATCCTTTGTGTAGTCTAGTACATGTCTATATATTTTAGGCTAATTTATAGTTTGTATGTTTAGTTAAGTTTTCTTTTTTTTTGTATATATATATAATAATATATTGTGGCGGTTAAGTGTAAGAGTAGCCCACTGGCTAAACTTCGCCGCGCACACCCCAACATCATTTGCAATTTATATATGTGTATATTGTGTAATATACCTACATGTATACTCAAAATAAAGACGATTATTATTATTATTATTATTATTATTATTAAAGGATTCTCTCCGCTGCAAGTACAGACACCGCCTCCGAAAGATTTGGTCTTCCGAACTTTCGGGGAAGAACAATGTGTCTGCGACTAACATGCTTGCCATTCCGGTTCTGCTCTACTTTTTTGGAGTCGTGAAATGGACTGATGAGTTGCGCCAACTGCACAGAGATACCCGTAAGATGATGAATATCCACAGAAGTATTCATCCCAAATCGTCCGTTCCTCGTGTGTACCTTCAACGCCAACGGGAGGGGGGGGGGGGGCGAGGACTTTTGAGTCTGGTGTGTACGCATGGCAGGTGCCAATGTAGAGTTAGTCACTGAATTTCAGCCACATCGCCTGAAAGCCAGAATTAGAGCTGCCGAACAGGATAATCTGTTTCGGCAGCACTTCGATAAACCCCAGCATGGTGTCTTCTATAAGAACATAGAAACCCTGGGTTTATCGACCAGGTTAACATTCGTTTTTCTAAGGTCAGCCGGGTCGGAAGACGAGGGATTCATTATGACTTGCCAAGATGGTGTTATCAACATCTTGGTCTATCGTAGCCGCGTGTGGCTTATAGAGGTTCCTGACATCAACTACAGGACGTGCCGTCAGGCGCCGAAATCGCTCATGCACTTACTCTCTGCATGCCCCGTTTATGCGATTTCGGCCTACATCCACCGATATAACGCGGCGTGCTTTACTACCATCTAAGGTACTCGTACGGGGTAGACCAGACACCAGTGCTGCCTTACGTCCCCCTAAGATATTGAGTCTGTTGTCGAGAACGGGAAATGCCGGATTTACTGGAACTACTCGTTTCCGACAGCCAGGCTAATCCAAGCCAACAAGCCTGACATAGTTCTCCTCGACCATCAACTCAAGATATGTAATCGAGTTCTCGGCATCTGTGGAGAAAAACATTACCTTGAAGGAGGAGGAGAAACGTATCAAATATCACAATCTCCGGTACGAGCTCCAAGTGCTATACCCACGCTATTCGGTAAAGATCGTCGTCCTAATAATCGTGTACTCGGGGGATAAAGCCTACGCTGCTCTCGGAACTGAAGATAATACAGGCCTGCCAAAAATCAGCCGAGTGGCTGGCAGGCCAAATGCAGAATGCGGTCATTCTGGGTTCTCTCCGTCTGCTTAGGGCACACGATTCTGGTATCTACAGTCACTAACTCTGATGGATGTGGGAAGTGGCTATAGTTAATGCGCCGGCGCGACTCCCATGAGGCGTCGGAGGCCACGGGAGGACTGTCCGGCATCGGTTATTCCGAGAAAAAAAATAGTAATAATAATAATAATAAATGTGGGTGCACAGGTGCACCCGGAGATCCTTTTTCCGGGTGCACAAGTGATTAGATCGGGTGAATGTGTTGGCCACCTTGCAGCGAGATTAACCGCTCAAAATAATTCTACGTAACATCTCTACATAATGATCGGAAGATATTGTAAGTGTTTGCCTTTCCTCCTCAAAAAAGTAAGGGGCTTATTACCTCGAAATTCGCAACAGCGCAACAAATAGTAACAGGGTAGCTATGGAAAATTCACTTATGGATGTGTGAGAGATTGTTTTCTGCTCGATACTGATTAATTTTGCCTGATAACGCAGCCTGATAAATGAAAGTAACATTCGTCACTTGAGAGCAAAATAGTGTTAGCTAGAACATTTTGAAAAAAATGGCCTGACAAAAGGCTCTGAGTTTGACCTAGTCATCTTCATTAAGGTTCTGTACAATCAGATCATAATTTTGTACGGAAGAAAGTCCAGGTGTGCATGTCAAACCCTCCTCACATTCCGATCATACATGCACATAACGGTAGCATTCCTACGGACTACACATCGTGGTGATTGGGTAACTACTTAGACGTTCTGTGGTGTTCGAACATTGTGGGGTCTACCAGGTTGTTTATTTTGTAATGCCGAACCTGTGCCTCTGAATTTTGCAACCTATAAAATTACGGTCTTCCTGTCAGGAACTCTAGCGGTCCGATCTATGTTGAAGTGCGTATGAAATAATAACAGTTACGATGATAGAATTGGCATTTTTTAAATAAATTTCAATCACGAATGCACGATGCTGACCACTCCATGAAATGAAATCAACTGAAGTGGCTAACAGTGTTACCAGAAAAAAATTGCATCCTACTAGGTAGTGCCCTAAATCGTACTAGATTTGTGAAAAATCTACTAGATTTTTGTTGCTTCTGATTGACAATCCACAAAGTATTGTTTTTTGAAATTGTCATAAAAAAACTGTTGACTGCTTTTTGTTTGTTATTTTCGTTATTTGTTTTTGAATAAAAAAGAACACATACAATTAACTAAGATTTTTTTTGGCGATATAAAGAATAAGTAGCAGTACGTAGCTTTGTAATTATACGATAATAATCATATAACATACGTTACTTACTCGGTATGTCGTAAAAAAATTATATATGTGAAACGTTATATAAAATAACAGAACTCCAGTAACGCCACTAGAGAGGTACTACCTCTAAAGAAAGTAACGATAGATACTGATAACCAATGAGTGAAACTTGTTTTAATAGCTTTTATTTTATTATTATTTATTCAGGCAAGTAAACGAGGTTAGTCGAGAATGAAAAACGTACTAGACTTTTTAAAAGTCGTACTAGCGTACAAAATCGTCAAAATGTACTAAATCTATTACAATTATTGTAGTAGACCGGCAACGCTGATGGATGATGTTATGGTATGTATCATTCAAAGATACAAGTCAAACCCACCCGCGGCGATGGCAAATCTAGGAGTTGTTTCTGCCTCACTCTATATCATTTAACATACTAAGATGTTAAATGACATATTAAAATCATTCCAACTTCATGTAACTACTGTTGAGCCGACACGTATATTTACTAATGTGAATGGCTTCACAAGTATCAGTACTATAGATTACCTTATCACTAACATTTCTGTAGAACACTATACATCTTCTATAGTAAATCCTAACTTAAGTGATCATTTTGCTCATATTTTTCACTGAATTTGGAAGAATGCTCTAAAAATTATAATCTTAATGTTGCTACAACATTTCAAATACGTGATACCAGACAACCAAATGTAAATCAATTAATTTACCTTTTGTGTAAAATAGACTGGAGTGAATTTTATTTAGAAATTGACGTCAACAATGCATATGCTGAATTTTTAACAAATGTAAAGTGGTGCTTAGACAGTAGTTGTCCATTTATTACTTTAAATAAGAAACAACAAAAAAACTTTAATTGGTATTCAAATGAGTTGAAGGAAATATGTCTGTCTCACATTGCAATAAAATTAAAGAACAATATAATAACTTAAAAAAACAATACAAAATACAAATTAAAATAGCTAAACGTTCCTTTTACAAGGAAAAACTTGAATCAGCCTCCAATAAGGTAAAAGAATCTTGGAAAATCATAAATGAAAAACTAGGAAAAGTAAAGACATATAACTACATCTCAATTAATAATAATGGATGCATAGTTACAGATAAAAAAAATTGTCTGAATTATTTGCAAAGCATTTTTATAGTATATGCAACATTAAAATACGTGAGCACTTTGGTCGAAACCTCTCTCTACCGTGTACGCTAGCATCTAGATCCCTGAGATCAATATTTGTTGATTATGTCAGTGAACATGATGTTGCTGACATGGTCAACAAATTGAAAAATAAAAACTGTAGTGGAATTGATGACATTTCTCCCAAATTGATAAAAACTATTAGTAACTACATAATTATGCCTCTAACCAATTTTATAAATTTATCACTACAAAGCGGTAAATTTTCTGACTTAATGAAAGCTGCTCTAGTATTCCCGTTATTTGAAAAAGGTGACACTTCGAATACTGACAACCATCGCCAAAAATATCCTCACTGACTGAATTTTCTAAAGTCCTGGAAAGGGCAGTATATAATATAATTATTGATTTTGTAGAAACAAATAATTTACTTACAGTTTCTCAACATGGGTTCAGAGCACATAAAACAGTAGAAACAGCAAGCTATCGCTTATTAAATTATATATATTTTGAACTAGATAGAGGAGATTATGTGGTGACTATTATGTTTGATCTGAGTAAAGCATTTGATACTATCAGCATGCCATATATTTAGAAAAAACTAAATAATTTAGGGGAAAATTATTAGAATGGATAAAATCGTACCTAAAAAATCGATATATGCTGGTAAAAATGAAAGATCAAATGTCTAAACACCCAGTCTCTCTAGGAGTTCAACAGGGATCTGTATTGGGACCACTTATTTTCTTACTTTATATTAATGACCTTCCTCAATACATAAGTAAAGGTCAGGTGACTATATTTGCAGACGATACAAGTATTACAGTCTCGGGGAGAACATCTGAAGAATTTCAACAACACATTAAATTAACTTATGACGAAATGTATACTTGGTGTCAAAGAAATAGACTTATCCTTAATGATACTAAGACAGTTTTTATTAACTTTCATATCAGGAAGGAACTTCATGTTGATTAATAAATGACCTGCAATTTTCCAATACCGCCAAACTTCTTGGTACTTGCTAGACTCTGATCTTTCATTTAATACACACATTGATAACGTTTGTCTTCTTTTGAATAAAACGTTTTATGCGATAATGCAAATGAAGTCATAGTTGGATGAACAAGGTCTTGTAAGTTTGTATTGTGCTTTTGTTTATAGTCGCTTGTCTTATAATGTAATATCCTGGGGAAAATCTGTGGGTTGAGACAGAGTTTTTATAAGTCAGAAAAAAATAATTAGACTAATTTTTAATCTCAAATATTCTGAAAGCTGTAAAGAGACTTTTAAACAGAAAAATCTATTGACATTTCCATCTATTTTTATCTGGAAATCTGTCACTTGTATTAAAAGTCACCTTTCTGACTTTAGTATGTTAAAAGATCAACATAATTATGACACTCGCCACGCAAACTCTTTATTAGTGCCCAAGCATAGAACATCTAAATTCAAAAGATCACCAGATTACAGTAGTATCACCTTGTATAATTCACTCCCAGTTCATTTAAAACATATATTGAATTATCATAAATTCAAATCTGGAACTAAAAGTTCTTTATTAACGAATGTTTCTATTCCATAAATGAATTTGTGTCTAGGCAAGATCAAACATGATATTGTCGTGCTTATGTATAAGTAGGTAGTCGAAATTATTCATGAATTATATTAGTCTATTAATTTTAATGTATTTTACTTTTGCATACTTTTATTCTTTTACAACTTATGCTTTATACTTTTATACCTTTTATAATACTTTTACAACTCATGCTTTTATACTTTTATAATTTATACTTTTAATCATATTTATACTTATATGTTGTTCTCATTGTATTCCTATTACTTGACTTACCTGTTGTACTTTGTATGTTAGTTTGGTTAATAAAATTATTACTATTACTATGAAATAACGCAGTAGTTATTATTATGTTTTATTTAGTTTTTTAAAAGACATCACTAAAATATCTACCAACATTCCTCACACTGCACCATCTCAATATTTATAGAAAAAGTTATAATTACTTTCTTCACAAAACTGATTGATATTTAAGTACTACTTAAATACTGCATAGTTTTGATAATACTAGATATAAAAGATTGTATACTGTCTTTATCTACAAAAAATTATATATTACCTAT
Organism: Rhamnusium bicolor; assembly: GCA_029963845.1. Classification (NCBI taxonomy): domain Eukaryota; kingdom Metazoa; phylum Arthropoda; class Insecta; order Coleoptera; family Cerambycidae; genus Rhamnusium; species Rhamnusium bicolor. The sequence goes on from JANEYF010004182.1 coordinate 757,417, forward strand.
TTTGCGTTTATCCTATGAATGTACACTTTATTATTATGATGTGTACAAATGAGAAGTAATAAAATGTGAAACAAGATAAAGCTTTAATTTGAAAAACGTAGTTTTCTGCAAAAATAACTTCATAAAATTTTTATTTATTATCCAAGAGATCGGTAAAGTTGTTGAGAATATTATAAGCAAGATTATTCTAACTACCCATAACACACTTTTAAACTTCTGTGAAGAATGTATTTGATACCATCATCCTTACATTATGATCTCTCTAGAGAATATTGACTTCGAAGATATGTTTATCTTCATTATAAAAGCAACCTATGCCTTATAAACTTGTGTTGTATATTTATACATATATCAATAAATAAGTTCGAATTTTAAAGATTTGAAATATGTAGGAAACAATATGTCTATATATAATGCTGCGTTTAATATACTGTAAATATAAATTTATAGCTCCAGTTTTAACCTATTTAAATTTTCTTTCCTTATTTTGTAACAATAATTTATTATCTAACTTTACTTCTAAAAAACAGAATAAATATTTACAGTCATCATTAAAATAAGCAATTTTATTTTAACAGGTTATTTATTATACTACTTAAAACTCTTTAGGTAGGCACAGTGATATAATTGAACTAATAAATATTCATTAGTACTTACCACAAGTTATATATAAAACCCTATACACATCCTATTACTCGAATCCGAGGATAGAAATTTCCAACATCCATAATTTCATATTTTCTTCCCAGTTTTTCAGAAGCTGCTTTTTTTAATCAATTATTAGACGTCGGCCTATTTTCGCTACCAGGACCAGTCACCGAGATCCGGAAGTAGAGCTACCTCCAAACTAGAAATTTTGTCAAACCTCTTCTCTATCGAAGAGTAGGGATTTTTTACTTGTACTTGTAATAAACAAGGGACCGACTGTTTTACGTCCCCTCCGAAGGATGGTATATTACCTACATAACCCTTGTCTAAGATTGCATAATTTCTACGTATAGCTGATATACAGGCCGCTAGAAGACGGGATGAGGTCTACGAGTTTCACTTGAGTTATCACCAAATTACTGACTGCGACTACCATTGCTTAACTTCTCTTATGTTAAGACAGGTCTATGTTCGCCTTAGGCGAGCGGCTTGAATTTATAAATATCATTCGGTTTATTACAACCAGTAAATACACTACTATGTCATGTGTAACGCCTGTGTAGCAACTCGTCCCTCACGAGAAACCAAATACTATGTTCGCCTTAGGCGAGCGGCTCGAATTTATAAATATCATTCGGTTTATTACAACCAGTAAATACACTACTATATCATGTGTAACGCCTGTGTAGCAACTCGTCCCTCACGAGAAACCAAATAATATCTTGGGCAGGTCGAGAATGTACAAGCAGTGAGTACAAAATATCAATACAGTCGGCAAAACAGTACGCTATTCGGACCCAGAGAGTGATGGGTTATATAAGAACGGGTAAAATATTTACCCCACAAATCTGACGCCGACACACTCTAAATCTTACAGTGATGTATATCATCAAGCTACACTATTTAGATAGCGATTCGAGCTTTCATGTCTATCAAAAAAACTCTGAAATGGAGGGTGAGGAGTGTAAATGGTAAATTATGAACATTATTGTTTTTGTATAGTTTTTGGACCTGTCTAATATATAAAAAATATATCAGCTAATAGTTTGTCAAATTAGTGTATCTTTGTTTTTTAAACCTCAAAGTAATAATATGCGAGTGCAAATATTTCCTTCATGTTAGTTTCATTCATTCCTTCTGATGATTCCAATGAAAGAACTTGTACAACTTTTCGGGGAACTCTTCATTTTGTAACCATAGTGAAATTTGAATAATTTATTGTCAATATTTTTTTAGTTAAAAATACTATGAATTCCACCATTTAATCCACTTTTTACTGATATTAATTAGGATGAGGTAGTTGTTTAGTAGATTCTAGAAAAAGTTGTGTTTTAAAGTGCTGATTAATAACTTTTACCCAGAGCCGATCCTAGCAGGTGGCAAGATAGTGCATGGCACTTGGGCGGCCTCTTTATGGGGGGGGGAGGTCAAAGAGATCAAAGGTCCAAAAACCTCAATAACTAACACTGTTTATAAAAAAAATCACGACAGAGGTTAATGCTATCAAAAATCGGTAGATCTAAAAAAATGTTATAACTATGTAGCTCTCGATTTGTCTGTAAGCAAATATTATATTATGACAATATAGGAAACTGTGACGTCATTCCTTTATTTTCAATTGTAAAATTGTGCGAAAAATTTTAGGTCTCATTTCTCGATCCGAGGTGATAATAATCTGATTATGATAATGGCAAAAATATGCGGAGAAAAAAACTGTGGTTTGCAAAAACGAATTTTGTATATTAATTCAAGGACTTCTTTTGTGCCTTGTGCGGCACATTCCTTAAATTTGGTTGTGAATGATGCAGTTAACACAAGCAGTGAAATTCTTGTTTCTTTCATTATCCAGGAACTGTATAATTTCTTTTCGGCTTCCATCAACATATGGGATATTTTAAAACAAAAGATTAAAAACCTTTCTATGAAGCTTCTAGGTGAAACATTTCGGAAAAGCAGAAACAATGCATTAAAACCATGCTGTATTAGATATCGCGATTAATTCAATAAACGAATGCTCACAATAGTTAGAAGAATGCTATTCATTGTTCAGTTTTTTGGAACTTTCCATTCCACAAATCCAGAATATTTTAAAAAAATGTTGCATTGATGATTTATACAGTAAACTTTAGGTAACTGAAGATAATAATATTGAAAAAGATTTAGATGGAGGAGAACTATTGAATGAAGAATTATTTACGGTGAACTATTTGTATACCAATTTGGCTATCATTTCGATTGAAAGTGAAATTAGTGAAAAGTTAGATCTTTCGGCAATAATAGATACATTCGCATCAAAAAACACGGCGAATTTTATTATAAACATGGAATTTTACTGTTCATTTTTATTTTACGTGCGAAATACTTAACAATTTGTTGTTTTTTTTTGTTAAAAATTGTAAGAAAAGACAATGAAAATAATTAAGTACCACAAAGATATAGACTGCTATGTAAAAATATAAGCGTTAGTTTTGTGTTGAAATTTTCTATTTATCATTATTGATTCCAGAACTGCATTTGATTACTAAGTAGAAGCTATTATGATCTGATAGATATACTCAGATTGTTTTTCCGTTAAAACTTAAAATATTTAGGTAAAAGTTAAAGGACAAAGGTTAAGGATAAATCGAGTAAGATACCTGTTTGATAATATTTGAAGTGATATTAAAATGAAATTTGACCAGGGTGAGTTTGAATTATACAAACTGATTTAGTGCTAGCTTTTAAGTTATTTTTGTAGGAAATGAATTGTTAAGAGAAATTATATCTATATTTATGATGTCATAGCTTTGGCTACATTTAGACCTTTAATTTTCTATAGTAGTCTTTTTTGTGCTGATGTTAATTTCGGAAAATTTTACTATGCGTTACTTCTTAGTAGTTGATTTATACCGCCTGACTCCTCCGACCTTGATCACATACGTATACGGGCATATGTTTCAAGGTCTTTGCACCGCGGATTGAATGTCTATGACGCACGGGTACGCGCTTTTTTGCCAAGGTCGTTGTTTTCTATTCCTCCGACCTCGATCGTACACGTATTAAGGTTGCAGCGTCTCATGCTACCACTCGTGTGGTTTTGAAGGTTGTTTTTACAGTGTTCCTATATATGAAGGAGGGGAGTTGGATGGAAATTCATTCTTGAACTAATTCTATTAGAGTGCAGTCACAATGTATACATGTAGTGCTTGTGGTATTAGTTTTACACGTCGTGATAATATGCGACGCCATCAGATGCGTTCTTGTAAAAAGTTTAAAGATGATGGGCCACCAACAAAAAATGTAAACATAGCGACGCGCAAATTAATTCAAAACCATCAACCTCTGCAGATGTACAAACGATTCAGCCTCACACATCCGCAGCTGCATTAAATACATGTTGGTGTTGTAATGTAACGATCGCTAAATCAGATGGCTATCTTTACAGAAGAACGTTACAACATAGAACAAATTCATGTGCTCCACTAAATGACGGTGTGTCAAGTTGTTCGCAAGTGCTTTGAAATGTAGAATTATAAGTTACTGTGTACAAAAGTGAAATAATCATACTGATTATGTAATGTTTTTTGGTGAAATCAAGCACAAGTTCTAAAACGTCTTCAATGAGATGGTGCAAACATTCATAAATCTGTGAAAGTGAATATGGAGGCGTTTGGTATTACATTATACAAACACAGGATGTTTCTGATATCAAATCATTTAATACACCTAATACAATTGTTGATCAATCAACTGACTTGAGTGCTGTATATGTATTTGGTAGAAATATGAAAACGCAAACAACTGAATTTCAAGAACGCGATTCAGGTAAAATATCTTATAGTCTTCAAGTAAAAGTGTATTATTTATTTATTTCTCTTTTTAGGTGGGCTATCGAGCGAATTATGTACCTTGAAGTTAATATTAACAAGTTTAGTCCCATGCGCGGGGATCGTCATATATAAAGTTACCGCGATTCGTTGCACGCAAGAATGCTGTGGTTAATGTTGAAAATAAGGATGAATACTGTTTTGCTTGGTCTATAACGGTAGCACTCTACCCAGCGATGACGTGTGAAACAGAAAACAACATCATACTCCCCACTACCGCGTGTATTAAATTTAAAAGGTTTGAATTTTCCAACGAAATCCGTGTGATATTTATAAATTTGAGGAAATGAATAATATTTCCGCAAATCAGTATGGATTAGAGACTAAATTTAAAGGTAGTAGAATGACGTATGAAGTTGTTGGACCTCTACATTATCTAAGAAAAACTGCACATTCACGTAAATTTATTATTAATTTCTGAAGATTGTGGTGACACACATCGATGTAACAATGAATGTGTTAACACTCACTACTGCTGAATAAAAGAATTCTCTAGATTGGTTTCAAGTCAGATTTCCGCATATAAGCATAGAATATTTTTGTGATGGTTGTTTGTTAAATTTTAATAGTGAGCGAGTGTTAATGCAACATCAGAGACATGATTGCAACCATTTATATACAACAATACCTTCAACTCAATCGCGAATCGATAGATTTGGCAAGGAATGCCCTGAAAATGTATTAAAATTTGAAAACTTGAGAGACAAATGAAAGTGCCATTCGTACATATCGGAGGTGGAGACTGTTCTCAAACCCTTGGCCCAATGCGAACCCGCGTCCTCACAGTCTTATACAAATAGAACACATTTACATGAGGCGTATTCTTTTTGCTATTTAATTAAGTCATCATTTGACGATACAATTTTGATATTTCGGTAAATTTACTACGGTTCAAGCGTTGTAACGGCTTTTGCGTCGCGTATTGAGGCTAATCAATAAGAGGGGACAATACTTATTTAAAGGAAATAGTTCCAATGCATCCTCTCACAAATGAAGAACAAGAAAATTTTGCAAACGCAGTTGTTTGTGGTATATGTGAGAAGTTCTTTACGGAGGGTGATGTAAAAGTGCCGGATCACTGTCACATAACCGGAAAAAGTCAGGGTTTGGCGCTACCACTCAGTAAGTATGTAATTTAAATTATCAACTACCAAATTTCATTCCCGTTATATTTCACAATGGATCCGCGTACGATAATCATATATTAATGCGCGAGATCGCCACACATGGGATAGAATCGATGTACTCGCGCAAAAAACAAAGAAAAATATATATCTTTTTACTAAACATTTATATATGCATGATTATATCAATAGTAAGGGTACGACAAGTCAAAAATATATAAAATTGCGTTTTATCGATAAGGTTTTCAATTTTTGTTCACTTCGCTTCAAAATTTGG